>JARFJB010002334.1:0-430000 GCA_036346205.1 Vesta saturnalis | reverse complement strand
TATTAAAAGTACACATTGTGTGTTCAGTGTTACAATAGCAATTACAATTATTAACAATCGATAATTATTTCATTGCTGTTATCAATATAATTGGTATTTAAATCATTATTATGATTTTATCTATTTCAAATTAAAGTTTTTCGCAACTATACTTACATCAAGACTAAATTAAATAGCGGATTTATGTTTGCGTTTTTATATTCCATAAATTTATTTCAACAATTAATTTTTAAAGTTATTATCATTTACTAAGTATGATTACTGTATTTATTGCCGAGACGTTGATATTTATACAAAAAAAAAGATAAAAAATACACTATTTAATATCCAAAAGATAAGTATTTCATTCTCAAATATTATTTAATTAATACGAAGCATGATTTTGACCAACCGTACGATTATGTTGAAACTAATTACTGAGGCTTAAGTCGTTTGAGCCCACGTCCTTGGTAACGTGCAATTACATTACTTTCGACTCGGTACCCTTTCGGACGAATTCGCATTTGTCAATTTATCTACAGAACATTGCGGCTCAGAATGTAACAGCTCCATTTTCGTTTAAAAAGTGCTAAGATGAATGCAGTAATAGTAATAGCTTTTACGCCGAGTTGAATAACTCGTCGAGTGCAATGAATACTTTTGCACGAGTTGCATACAAATTTTTTCTACGTTCATTAAAAAACGGTTTTATTAAGTGGCCATAAGTGTCGTTAAGTAAAAAAATATTTTATAATAAAGTAATGTTTAATATCTAATTATAATTGATTTTCATTGTTAACGTGGTTTGCTGGATATTAAATTTAAAGATGCTTCAGTTGCCAGTACATTGATTTCTGGTGGGGTATCAAAAAAGTCTTCATCGTTACTGTCATTCATATTGTGCATTACATTTTTTATTTTAAGGTATAAAATTATTATTGTATTTTCGTTTAAAAATGAATACTTTTTTTATTATTTTTAATGTAAAAAGTTATTGTTTAGTGCAATAAGAATTTTAATGCACTAGAGTGCAACTCCAAATGTAGAAACGTCAGTAAAATATGAATTGACAGAATTAACCTTCATTTGAGCAGACGCTAAACATTTTAATCTTTGATTTTCTTTTTTGATGTAATATTGTGCAATTGAGTCATTGTATACTTAACAAACCATTATAGTTAAATTTCAAGCTTTAAAATTTTTCATTTCGTTTAGAAATTTTACAAAAAGGTTACGTTCTGTTAGGGTGGCTCTATTTTAGTTTCTTTTGCTGGAAATCGGATAAATAGCAGGTTTCTTAGCTACTCATTAAGAGCTATTCTAGTTTGTCAGTTAAAGTATATAAAAAAAGTGGGGGTGTGAAAATAGTTTTATGGCTTCAATGAGAAGTATTAATGAAAATATGAGTGACGGTAACAGTGAAAATTTTTTTTGGCACCTAGCAGAAATCAGTACTGACAAATGCAACGCCTTTCAATTGAGTATCCAGCGGAATACCCTAACAATGATAATCAGTCATAATTAAACATTAAATATTACATTATTAAAAAATATTGTTTATTTACTCACATTTATGGCCACCTAGTAAAACATCTATGAGTAAAACTGTTGATTTTTTCGTTTTATATGAACGTAGAAAAAACGTTTGTGCAAAAAGTGTTCATAGCACTCTACGTGTTGTTGGCAAACGCATGAAACGTGTAATAAACACTCACATTTTTGCACTATTTTTTCATTTACGTAAACGGACAAACCAGAATAACTTTTAATGAGTAGCTTTGTACACTAGATCAAAACGTAATTTTTTTTGTAAAAGCTTTAAATGAAATGAAAAATTGGATTGCTTGAAATTTAACTGTAATGGTTTAATAATACTACTTCAAAATATGAAACCAAAAGCCTAATATCCTAAAATCTTAAGTATCTGTACAAATGAAGTTTAGTTCTGTGTCAATCCATATTTAACTGACATTTCTACATTTGCAGTTGTACCTTTTAGTACACACCGTAGCGACCGTTTTTTTATTTTTAAATGAGTGTGATACATGTTTTTTTCTGGTTCTGGTTGAGGGCTCGAGTCCCATAACCCTTTAGGGCCAGCCGCCACCAAAAGTCAATTCAGCTCTTTTCAACATCTAAAACTATTACGTACATCAATTTTCAATTTCCAACGTTCGGGTTATGAATGAGGCTTTAAAAACCTGCCGTTTACATTTCTATAATATGATCGTCCAATTTCTTGCAAATTAATAACTTTCCAAATTCTGTTCGTTTTATTTTGAAAACTTTATTCACGTCGTTTAAATTATTCCTTAAAATTAATACTTAAAGTTTAATACAATTATTAGTAGTATACTTCAAGAGCTTGGCATTTACAACATATAATATTACTCCCTATAAATTTAACTAGTCCTTCAGGTAAAAGTTTACAAACTCTAAAGTTTTTCGTATTAATTTTCTGACACAATGTAAATGCACATGAGCATTCTGAAAGCTGCCGGTATTACTTCACCAAAACATAAATTAAGTTTAACTTCTTACAAGTTAGTAGCCGTATTTGTTAAAAAAACGCTTAGCTAGATGGCAGGTTAATTAAAATACTTATCTTTTGGGTTTTCCAAGTCGTGTATTTTTCTGTTTATATTTTAAAATTTATACGTTTCGATAACAATTACAGTTATCGTCCCCAGTAAATCATAATGTCTGTAAGATTTAAAAATCCCAAACGATAAGTATTTTAATTATGCATATTAATGGTGAAAGATTACATTTTCAGATGGCGGGTTAATTCTTAAATTGCATAAGTTGATTAATTTTACCCATTCTGTAAATCATTTAATGATTCTTCCAACAGTAATGGTGCACAAACTTTGAAATTGTAAGTCAAGCTTTAAACCATTCATAGGTACGACATAAACCTCCATTGGTAATTGTTATTTCTTTTTATGATGTAATTAATAAGTTGGAATTAAATAGGTTTTTTTTCTCTCATTAGCACATCTTAAGTGAATACTAGGTATCTTGCACATTTAGATATCAGTGGTTTATATATATATATATATATATATATATATATATATATATATATTACGATAAAAGATTAATCAAAGTTAATACTAACTGTTAATAATAGGCTTAACAATCGGATGTATAGACTCATCAAAGGGGATAGGGTTCAAAATTTAGAAGAGACTTTAAATTTATGTGATAAAAAGGAAATAATTATTTTGTTGATTTATACTACGATTTTGAATGTTTATAATTATAGGTAATGTGATTAATACACATTGAGTTGTCACCCATTTATATTTTATTATATCCAAATTATTTAAAGAAATAGAATTGTAATTTTTAAATTGCATCGATATATGTGCAACTCCCTGTACATAACAAAAAATCTTCAAGTGTATAATTGAGCATGCGCTATGAATACGCATTCATGTGACCTTCCATTAAAAGTAAAAAGAAAATACGCCATATACATGTAAGTACAATATGTTTGAATTTAGTAAATATTCTAATAACCATTTAAATTTTAGCTCAATTAATGTTCCCTTTGGACATGCATACAAGTTGTCGCACATCATGTTTATTACAAAATATGGAAATCATTAACACACAATGAAAATATCAATGTCAACAATAAGTACATAAAGTTATAACACTCACATAAAATGTCCTCCTTATCTTCTTCACGCTGATGAAGTTGACCGTAGAAAACAGCTCCTTCGAATCCAAATCTGCTTCTTGAACATCCAAATTTGCTTCTATTTTAATGCTTATACGTTTACGTAAGTTTCACTAATATTTCTTCATATTGATAAATCTTTATTTTAGGATCATCACACTTTTTATTTTTATTTCAAAATAATTTTGAAATGCATGGATAGTTTGAAGGTTATTTAAATTAAACACGCTTCCAATAAATAAAATGTATAATAATAGAAACACGAAGAAAACACAATTAACAATATCCATAACAAACGTAAACACAAACAAACTTAAAAACAATGTCGAATCTCCGGAAATATTTTCACTCGCTGTCGATAACAACCGAATTTTTATTTAAAAGGTAAACTAACCTTAATTTAATAATTACCGACAAGTGAATATCACTTGTTTTAACACTGCCGATACTAAAACCGCACTTTACTTTTATCGAAAGTGACTTTATTTTGTTTAAAATAATTTCAAGAAAAAATTTGGCAACATCTTGGTTAGCAAGTTGTTGGAACAGAGAAAAACTGAGAGAGCTACTAATCCTTCAGCACTTCTATTTATATGCAAATCGTTAGAAACCAAATTCTTTGATTGTTATCAACAACTACATTCAATTTTTCCTCAATTCTGATTGGCTAAAGCTTTTCTTAAATTACAATTTAATTTCAAAAGCTCATAACTTTTGACCCCTTAAACCTATCTTAAAACTAACAACATTTTCGGAATCTACAATTTTCCTATAAATTAAATCCTACACATAATTCCTCCAATTATTAACCAAGTTAATTTTTTACATTGATTTATTGATTTTAAACTAATTTTATGCATTTTACAGGCCTGGAATTGATTTCCACATGAATATGGGATGCTATTACATATAAATACACATCTATTAAATGCCTACAGCCAATTTGAAAGGAAAATTATCTGAAATTTTCATACATCCTTAAAAACTAAATTTGGTAAAATAGTCACTAATATAGTGAATTGTGACTTGAAATTGAGGCTACTTTACTATTTTTACCTCTTATAATTTATTTTTAACAAATTGTCTCAATCTATAACAATTTCTACATAATTTTTATATGAGGAAATAACATAACCTCAAATTAATACAATAATTTTTAATGTATAATTTTACACTTTTAAGCACTTTAATTGTTTGTGAAAGTGTATATTCTTAATGTTTATGTCTTAATTTAATTTATTCTCACACTTTTATAAGTTTATAAGTTCTTCTGAGACTTGTATCGAATTGTTGCAAATCACTAATTTAAGGTCTGTAAATGTTAATTAATCACAATTATTCCAGAACTGCTGTTTTTCGCACAAACACGAACGTTTTCATAATTCTTGGCTGCGTACATTGAAATTGTGACATTGATTTATGCCTAATCCTAATTTTAACATCATATTTGTTATCTACAGCCTGTACTTCATGTCTTTAGGGAACATTATGTTTAAATAAACCTACTAACTAAAATTGAACTTGATTTAATGCATTACGATAACTAACATACCTCATACTTATGTGTAATATGTTGTCGATTATAATTATTTAACATTTTATTATGAATTATTTAAATTTATATCCATCTCAATGTTAATCAATCATCTACTAATATTATATATAACGAAATGTACCATTTGTACAAATTAATGAAATTATCGCTATGTGAATTACATAGCTATACTAATGTAATTTATAAACATCTCATATATATATATATATATATATATATATATATATATATTTTTTTACATGTCAATAAGTATAGGGACACAGCTTATCTAAAACTTCCTTATGTCAAATGGGATCGATTAAACCAAACATACCTTAGTACAAATGTGCATCCTGAAGAAGTTAGAGCTCTTTAAAGTGATAAAAAATACTTTTTAACACTGGGCATATTTCAGAAATTACATGACGTATTAAGCTGAAATTTGGAACACATTCACTTCGAAGGAAGCTGAATATTCTCAGTTTATGAGCCATACTGCATATTGTAGAGGGCGCTGTCGACAGATTTTTTTTCGTATGTTTCTATCATATTTTTCTTATGATCAACACTTTCGTTTCTGTGGGTAAACTTTATGATGGAGAAACTAATTTTACATAAAAAAGGTGGAGTTGTTTCATATTCACAAAATGTACCGTTTTCAAGAAAAACGCACCTAAACGTTTTAATGCTCCAATTTAATGCTTTTCACGAAATACGATTGTATCAAGGTACCACTTGTCACACTAATATTAATGCACTTTCTAATCAAAATTAAATTGAATTAAGTAGGTATTAGATTTTATTGGCTATGTACAAAAGATTCTCACAATAGACGCCATTAGCTTCAATGCACTTTTGACAATGTTTAGTTAAATTTTGTCTAACACGGAAGAATGACAGCATTATTTCTAATCTCATTTCCAGGTCTTGAATTTTTCTCGACAATTCCATTCTATTTCGGTTTGATTGTTTATAAACAATGGATTTCGTATGACTTCATCAGAAAAAACTTAACCGGTTGAGATCTGGACTCGTGGCCAGGGATGATAACTTCTACGTCCAATCCATCGTTGTCGAAAAAATTATTAAGAAATGTTTTATGATGCGTATACATTAGGCTATGTCATTTTGTTGTAAGATATCTTGTTGATTAAATTAAATAAATTTTCTTAAAAGTTTAATTTTGTTTCATTAAGAGGTCGTAGAAAAAATATACTGTACAACTCGAGTGGAATGTACATATCGTCCTGGGATAATTGAGCACTCCTCCAAGCTTTATCCTCGTACGATATGGACATCATGTCCATTCTCATTGTACAAACTATTATTTCCATTGAATAAGTACAAAATAAACACTTTATATCTATACGTATACAACATTCGGATTTTTGGGCATGTACTATTTTTGTTGTTTCGCCAACGCACGCGGTTCGCTGCTTCTGCTTAATACATAGTTGGCTTTTTTAATGATTCTAGACGCTCCCGATTTTTTTCCCTTCATTTAAAATATAGTAAATTTTGCGATTGCGCTTTTTTTGTTTGAGCACCCCTACACATGTGCCTAACGTTCCTTACGAGAAATCCGCCTCCACATTCTCGCACTTGATATCTTGATCTCGGGAATTATATATAAAATGTACCAATTTTTCATAAGGTTAACAAAGGATTTAATGATAGTGCAAAATTTGTTTTGGCAAAGATTTAACCCATGAACTTATTCAAGACATGTCTCCGCGTTCAATTAAGCAACCTTGCACTGAGCGGCAACCCTTAAGGTGAAACAATTCCATAACTTATTCAAATAATTAATAACACGATGTGTTAGGGGTTATAGTTAATCCATTCTTAATAACTGATTAATGTCATAGCGAAACATGAGTGAGCTACATATACACAGGTAAAAATTATAGGTTATACGTTTGTATACAAATAAGGGTACAATCATAAACAGGTTTGTAGCCAAATAACCTTTAGTCCCACAAATAGAATTTCAACTTTTTAAGACAATATTGTAGTGGTTTAGTAATAGTTATGTTCTCTAACATCGACTAGGATAAAAATCAATCCAGTACTGGCATTAAAAAATCGGATTCTAAAGTTATCTCATGACATTTCAACGAAGGATTTACTACAGTTAAAAAGTATTTTACTAGAGAATTCATATCCAGCAAGTTTGTCAATAAATTACTGTTTAGTAGTCCACGAATAACGTTGCAGAGAGGGTAGAAATGATATGCCAATAAAAACCAACAGGTTTCCCAAAACACTAAAATTACGATTGGTTCGCTACCTTTCATTCCGTCTCTTACACCCAAGCTTATTAACATTTTTAAAGGATTGGAAACATAAAAATAGCTATTAGAAATATAAAAACAGCTAACTTGCACACTAAATTAAAGTTCCACTTACCATTATGAATCCTATAATGTTGTGTACTCTATCAAATGTAGTAATTGTATGAAAGTTTATATTGCAAACGGGTAGAAATCTATTAGGTAGGATAACATCACATAAAAGCGACATACATAGAAAAAATCCATTCGTGTGTATCGAACATGTTCTTAATGAAAAACATGTGATGGATTTCAATAATACAAAAATTTTGAAACGGGCCAACAATTATCAAAAACGACTGTTCCTAGAAATGGTTTGCATAAATAAGAAACAGCTTAAATAAGAGATCATATTAGCAAACTAAGTAATATATACAGTTATGTATTATCATTAGAACAATAGGTTGTCTAAATCTCTGTTGTATGATTGTTTGTATTTATAAATGTAATAAGGACAATTGTTAGTTAATATTATAATTAGTATTATCCATTTCTATAAAACCTTTAAAGTAATAAACCGCATCATAGTTTAGATATAACAAAATGTTGATAGTGTAACGCATAAAACTGTTTATATGTAATCATACATTTTATTCGAAATAGAGTATTTTTCAGTCAGTGCATAAATGTATCAGAATAGCAGGCTAATTCTTGAACAGTTAAGATAGTTTTTATATTAATGACAAATGTTTGTATGGTGTTTTATTATGTATTAGTAGAGTTTATTTTAAACTCACGATAGTAAGTAAATTTAATAATTAATTGTAACATTTAAAACTGAATATTGCAGATTATCCTGAAGATGGAATAAATAAAAATTCCAAAGCTAGATAAATGTCAAAGAGTGTTTCTCTTTTTAAATAAAAAGCTTCAATAAGATTGACTGCAATCAGGTTCTGAAAATAATAATTTTACAATAATCACAGTCAAGATTACTATCTCTGATATATATATATATATATATATATATATATATATATATATATATATATATATATATATATATATATATATATATTATATTTTAACACGTGACAATTTTATAAGTTTTACGTTCTAATTTCATATGTAGTTTAACTAGTCTGATGATGACAATACAACTGTCGAAACATGTCGCATTAAGATCATCCACTTTTTATATAATTATCTTTATAAAGAAATAAATATTTGAAATATGAAAACATGTATATATCCTCTGCGGATTAAATATTGGTTACAAAGTAAACTAAACTGTAAAACACAGATACGTGTATAACAGATATGTAAAATAGTAATCAAAAACTTAATTTCATATTTTCGTAATCAATCTGAATTTACCGTTTTAGAATTAAATGCGATAAATTTCTTCAATTTAACCTCATAACCTCACATTTCCTTTTATACCATTGTACCAAATCCTCAATTTATCAATTTAGCGTCTCAAAGTGGAAAATCGTTAGGATTACGCCATTATCTGATTGAACAAACAATTTGATTTCTTGAGTGAAATGTATTGCCGTAAATTATTTCAAGCCTCGTAAATTCAATAATCCCTTAAACCTTTCTTATATTGCGCAGTAAGTTAATTTAATGATCAACAACAAATTGAAAATCGATTTTACTTTCTGTATTACTCTATTCATACTGAATGTGTTTATAGTAGTAAAGCAATAAACGTATAAAAGCAATAAAAGTAGATTTACTAAACGTTGTATTTCACAAAGCCAAATGTTTCATTTTAAACATACAACGTCGTGGTATATTAACAAAGAAAAGAGAAATTTAAATAGAAGTAGTAAGCTGATATCTACAGTTACTTCATTTAACAAATATATGCTGGGAGTCTCAAAAGTATAGGAACACAGACGATTAAAACGTTTAAAGTAATAAACCGCATCATAGTTTAGATATAACAAAATGTTGACAGTGTAACGCATAAAACTGTTTATATGTAATCATATCATTTTATTCGAAATGAGAGTATTTTTCAGTCAGTGCATAAATGTATCAGGAATAGCAGGCTAATTCTTGAACAGTTAAGATAGTTTTTTTATATTAATGACAAATGTTTGTATGGTGTTTTTATTATGTATTAGTAGAGTTTATTTTAATCTCACGATAGTAAGTAGTAATTTAATAATTAATTGTAACATTTTAAAACTGAATATTGCAGATTATCCTGAAGATGGAATAAATAAAAATTCCGAAAGCTAGATAAATGTCAAAGAGTGTTTCTCTTTTTTAAATAAAGAAGCTTCAATAAGATTGACTGCAACCTCAGGTTCTGAAAATAATAATTTTTACAATAATCACAGTCAAGATTACCTATCTCTGGGTATATATATATATATATATATATATATATATATATATATATATATGTTAAATTAGGTGATACATTGATTTAATCATCTGATTTTGATTTTACACATTTTTCTCACTAAATTTGTGTTAATATAAATTCAAAAGTAAACTGAAAGTTGTTGACTGGTGAATCCGTGCAATTGAAGCTGTACTGAGGGAGATCTAAGCGTACCGGTGCCTACCGATCCGTTACATGGAGGGTCGATTACGAGAAACACATATACCGCAGTACCGGGGAAAGGGGAGATCTCAGAGTGAACATTTGGACAATCAAGGTAACTATTTCCGTACGTTTATTTTTTTGTGTTGTTGGAGATCTTAATAAAGTTTTCTATTTAGTATTTGTCAGGTGGATGAATACGCTTTCTCTTCTTTATATTTTGCATAAAAGCCCTTTAGGCGTTTGAGATAAAAGTGAACTAACCGGATCATACTATGTATGATTACATTTTATTCTGATTATGCTATACAATATTGCGTATTACAAAATTGGGCAAGTTTTTGTGTTCGACGTTATTAATATTTATTTTGGTGTTATGTAAAATTAAGACAGAATATATTATTTTGGGGAATATGAATTTTACAAGCGTCAATCCCATTTAATTAATAGATTTTACGAAATTCTTAATGTTTTTAACATCTGTATCAACACGCTGATTGTTTATTTTAATTCTGTTTAATTATTTCCGTACAGTATATAATATTTGTAGCTCTATTCCTATTACTGCGTTATTATTTACCTAAGATCAAATTTAAGTGATTTAGTTTATTTATATTATGCGAATTTTAATTATTCAACTAAACAGCAACAATGCTCAATTATTTTTTCTATTGTTTAGTAAAAGCTTTTATTTTATTTTGCCACCATAATGTTCTTTATACGCCTCCAAATGCGGGCATAATGTGGTCTTTATAGCACGGAAATGTCATTGATGCTAAGCAGCATGATTGACAGCAAACACATGACATGATATATAATAGCAATATCACAGTATCTTAGTAACAACAAATTAGCCTACTGTTGACTTTATTTCACTGCATTTGCATTTAAAAACTTGCCGAAAATACTGAATCTTTTTAATATTTTGTTCCAGTTTCATGGTGCAAAATAAAATAAAACATTATGTACCAATAATTGTAGATTATGTAGAATTTAAAAGCCGACGAGACTATTTAACATTACCATCTTCTGATATGTTAATACATAAATATCCATAACGTAACGATTTGCGAGAGATTTCTTTACTAGATAATTTGTTATTTTGAGTTTTGTTGATATAATTTCATGTTAAGAGATAAGTTTTGAGATATTACGTAACGTAAATATACAGTAAATAAGATCGTTAACCGATCAGCTGTTTCTTTTGTTGCACGTCATTGTTTTGTGGGTATGTGCAAATATTTTGAAGTTTTGTAGGAATCAACATACCGGCTGTTAATTCATTGATTCACCTGGATTTACGACAAAAAGGTAAGTAAGTTTTTTGTTTGTTTAGAAACTTAGCTGTGAACTTTTCGCATTTAGGTATTACAACCCTATATTGACATTCTTAAATATTTGATCGCGGTTTGTTTATTTTTGTTGTGACATTCATTTTAAATTAAATAATTAATTACCGTATTGATCAGTTATTTTTTGATTATTTGGACAGGTACTTTTACGTTGAAGTTTGCCAAAATGTATAATGGATTTTAAATGAAGCTTTTATTTAAGTAGAGGTGAAGGTGTTATTTAAGTAGAGGTGAACCTTGCGTAAATATTTTAGAAGTAAAATTTTCAGGTGGAGGTGAGTGTTTCTTTTTCGAGTGAACCTTTTGGTTTCCTGATAGGCCATTATTTTGAGATCTAGTTCATGACGTTTTTATCGCTATAAATTTATTTAACAGGTGGCAAGACATATTTTTCATGATTTATGATTTACTCCTATTCTGTCTCGCTCTCACGTATTACGAGCTATCCTAAACGCAAAAATTAGTAACACGACAAATGGTAAGCTCTTTCCTTTTTTAAATGATACTAATAATCGCCCCTATTTCTTGGCTTTCGTTGGGCTGCTATTTGAAGAGCTCTTTGCTGTTATGTTGTTTTATCTGGGAGAATGGCATGCCCGATGTTCCACCAAGTTTGATGGTGAAAACTGTGCTCGTTTAATTTACATGTTTTCCATTTGCAACTAGGGTTGATTTTTCAACAAATAATGAAAAGTAGCTGAAAGTTTTGAAAGAACCTCGGACGTTCCCCATGCCCTTCTATCGCAACTGAAGCTGCATCAATTAAATGGTATAGTGTAGGTAAACGTACACAAGCGTATTTTCAAAACTGTACACTGGAAAGAGGCAGAAAAAAGGCCCTTTTAGTCCAAAGTTGATGTCAATATGACAGAAAGTGATCTCGAATTGGTCTCTATTTGCGGTGTAAAGTTTTGAGATGACAAAATTCAATTTCAAAAATGAAAAAAATTAGAAACCGAGACAGCCCGTTACCCGAGAGCCACGGATTTTACATTAGGTGTTTATGCATCATTGTGTCTACTTTAATTTATATAATATATTTATTAATTTTCAGCCAGAGTGGATTTGCCTTCATCAATATACGAAAATGACATTGCCCAAGGAATGACGCAGAGAAGTTGAAAGCGTTTAAAGATCCTTGGGAACCAGATAAATTCAAATTTCCTATAAGTGGCTCAAGAAACCGTTCTTTTCGACGACAAAAAATCATTCATGGCTGGTAATTCTAATGTTGCAAAATGAGAGTTGAAGAAAATGTGTGTTTTGTTTGGAAGCAAGCAGGGTGGACGAGGTGATCAAGAACTTCGAGCCTTTGTCAATAATGTATCTTATAACAGGAAAACAAAACATTTGCAACGAAAGTAAGTTTTCAATCCTTTTTCAGGAAGCAAATCCGTTAAGCTCTAGTATAGTTGCTCCTAGAATGGCCGAAAGACAAATCATCCACAGTAGTGTACCACAAGAGACCGCTGAATGTACTACCGACGAAACGTATTTTATCCGTTCATAGAACATGTAACTACTGAACTTGATGCTCGCTTGAAATCTCACGACGAAACAAACAATCGTAGGAATTCAACTAATTGTGCCTAAGAAGAACCAGAAAGCCAAATCGACCAAAAAACAAAAGAAACTCTGAGCAAAATAGCCTACATTATTTTGATGAAAACGAAGTAAAATACTTTGTGAACGAATATCAGCTCTAGCACAATCACTGGTATGCGCTACAAAAATCAACCAGTGCCATCGATCAATGCGATAATGAGTTTTTTCCACAAATTAAAAAACTATTGACGATCTTGGTCACTACAACTCCCGAAAGAGGTTTCTCCGCTCTGAAAAGGTTGAAGACATATCTTAGAAACAAAATGGAAAATGAGAGACTCACTGGTCTCGTCCTAATAGGCGTTCACTGGGATGTGGCAGTGAACTTAGACCCCAACCGAACTGTTAATAGGTTAGCAGTTAAACGAAAAAGGTTAAACATAATTCTTTAAATAAAATTTGCATTAAATATGCAATATCCTGCTTTACTTTTAATTACTTTCGGAATAAATATGAAATATCTAGACCGAAAACAGAACGACAAATGGAGGCTACAAATACGCCCGTGGTTGAAGGAAAGCGCTACATCTAAATCTAAGGAATCTTTCGAGAAAAGGGTGTACAGTTTGTAGAAGACATAGCCATAATTCAGATACGAAATTCTTTTTCATACATTTGCAATAAAAAAGGGATTTAGCTCCAATTTGTCCACTAAAAAACAAAAAATGCAAATTTGGTGAGGGAAGCTCAAAAAAATTACATAAATTTTTAGATTTAATGGATGATAATGAATATCCTTTGCTTATTTGCTTATTGTTAGTATAACAACTGACAACTAACAGCATACTACATGTACAAATCCTTTATGGGATCAAGTTTAATTTAGTATTTAAATTGGACATTTTTGTTGCTACAATTACGTCTAAAAATTTACGAATTATTTGTTGTTTAACAAACATATAGACGTTCACATGTAAATTATGTAATTAAAATATTTTTTTAAATACATAAAGACAAAGATTATCTCGAGTGGGATTTGAATCTATAATATATGCTTTTCTAAAGTACCGCTCTACTTACTGAGCTATCGAGATACAAACCCCAATACATGCAAGTTTAGTCTTTATGTATGTAGAAATGGTGGGTTTTCTATGTATAAATAAGTGACTGTATCTCCTTATATATAGAAAACACACTACAATTTAATACGGTACAATCTCGATAGTCCGACATTCAAAGTCCGACACGTTCTATAATCCGACTCCGCCTTGGGGGCAATATCTCTTTTGTCAAAACTTGAACGCAAATCTGCTGTTAATTTTCATTGCGTTTTTGCAGTAGTATACCATACTTTCTGCTGTGTACGTTTAGTTTTCATTGATTATGTAACCTGTGTCCACAATGTAGTCGACTAAAAAACGTAAGCAAATAACTTTAATGGTAGCTGAAAGGCGATTATTGAGAGGTAATGATATATGCGCGGGGAGAATCACCATCAATTTTAAGTGATATAATTTTCAATCATATAAGTCGTGTTTCTTTGTGAATGGAGAAAGAGACCAGTAGCGTGAGAACTTCTGGAATGAAGTAGTGATCGTGTTGAACGTATGTAAGCCAAACGAAATAGTAATGATAGAGGGGGATATGAACGGATGGGTAGGTGTACAGAGACAACATACTGAACGCGTGCTACGAAAGTTCGGAGACCAAAGAATCAAAGAGAATCGTGAACGCCTGGTGAACATCTGTGTGGAGAGAAGCCTGTTTGTACCCAATACGTGGTTTAAACATAAAAAATGTGTATATCTATACATGGTAAAGAGGTGAATCTAAAAGTATGATGGACTTGATAGTGTATGATGAACGGCTTAGAAACATGGTGAATGATACAAAAATAATGCGCTGATCGGAGTGTGGATCAAACCACTTTTTGGTTATCTCGAAAGTGTGTTTAGGGAAAAGTGAGTCTGGAGAAGGAAAGCAAACGTAGTGCGCACGTCCAGAATTAGGGTAGACAAACTAATGGATAATGGTGCGAGAACGAAATACGCAGATCCTGTAAGTAAAGAGTTGAATATGGATGAAACAGTGTGGAACGAACAAATAAAAGACAATGACGTTGAAAGTGCATGGATAAGCTTGAAAAACTGTGCGGATGTGTGTAAGGGCGACTGTAGGTGGACAGAAAAAATGTGCTTGGTGGAATGAGTCGGTAAAAAAGTCAGTATGTAAGAAAAAAGATGCGTACATGGCAATGATTGCTGCAAAAAATGAGATAGAGAAAAAGCGATTGTACGAGGTGTACAGATTAAGAAACAAAGAAGTGAAGGAAGCAGTGAGAATAAATAAAGAGGATGTGATGGCTGTGGAAGGAGAGAAAATGCAGAATGATTTTGAGGGAAACAAAAAACTCTTCTGGAAATGGGTCAAAAATTCAAAATGTGACCCAAAACAAAACGCTGTAGGAGTGATGAATACGAGCAACGAAATAGTATGGACGACTGTGAAGTGAAGAAATGCTGGCAAGAACATTTCGGAAAGCTGTATAGTAGTGTGGAAAATAAGACTGCAGGGTTAAGTAAGGAGAATGTGGAAGGAACGGTGAATGAAACTGAGGATATTGGGATAAATAAGGGAGAGAAAACGGTAGGAAGGTTGAAAAATGGCAAGGTAGCAGGCGTAGATGAAATCACTGATGAAGTGCTAAAGTATGAGGGTGCAAAACTTATACGAAGATTGTGTGAATTATTCAATGTATGCCTTATGTGTGGAAACGTGCCGAGGGATTGGAAGAGCGCGATCATTGTACCGCTGTATAAGGGTAAGGTGAACAAGAGTGATTGCAAGAACTACAGAGGAATAAGTTTGCTCAGCATACCTGGTAAAGTATTTGGAAGAGTTCTGTTTGATAAAGTACGATAAACTACACAAACTAAGATTTGGAATGTGCAGGGTGGCTTCATGCCAGAGAGAGGATGTGTCGATCAGATGGTTGCTCTCCAGCAGGTGATCGAAAAGTGTTTAAGAGTAAAACGGAAACTGTACTGTGCTTTTTACTGTACTTTGTAGATCTGGAGAAAGCATACGACAGAGTGAATAGGGAGAAGCTGTGGGAAATATTAAATGAATATGGCGTAAATAGAGGTCTAATAAATGGAATAAGGGCATATGTTAGGGTGAGAGGAGGTGTGAGTGAATACTTTAATATTGAGCAAGCAAAGCGACAAGGCTGTATGATGTCACCGTGGTTGTTCAATGTGTAGATGGATAAATGTACAGATACAAATGGTGTAATGGTTGGTGACGTGAATGTACGACTTCTGGTGTATGCAGATGATATAGTCTTATTAAGTGACTGCGCGGATGAGCTACAAACTGCTTTGAGGAAGTTTAAAACAGTCTGTGAGAGCATGGACCTAAAGGTAAACGTGAACAAAACTAAGATTGTGGTGTTCAATCGGGAAGGTGAAAAGGAGAGTAGAGTATTTACCCTGCAAGGTGAAATTGTGGAGCAAGTGGACGAGGTGATGTATCTGGGTAGAATGTTTACTGCAGATGGTACAATGGAGGGCGTGATTGGACCAAGGGTCAATGCTGAAAGGAAAGTGATTGGAAGTATGTGGACGATAATGAGAAACGAAAGCATGAGTCTGGCTGCGAAACGAGCAATCTAAAATGGTGTGTTTGTCCCATCAGTCCTGTATGGAAGTGAGACATGGGTATGTCAAAAAAAGCACGAAAGAAAAATAAATGCCGTGGGTATGAGATGATGGATAGATAATAAAAGTAGTACATTTCGTTGGTTTGGTCACATTGAGTGAATGAACAACGCAAGATTAACGAAGCAAATATATGTGGGTGAGGTTAGAGAAAACGCCGGGTCTGGTAGGCCGCGTAAAACTTGGCAGGATGTAGTAGAATGTATGATAAAGGAAAGAAAGATAAGGAGTTTTAAACATAAAAGGGCATGTCAGAGACAATATATGGACCTTGCGGAAGCTAGGGAGGTATGCGGAGGTAGGGAAGCATGGAGAAAGATTGTGAATGAAAAATAAATAAGAGGCAGGGATTATTTTGTCTATCCGCAAGGGAATGGCGTAAACGTTAAGTAAGTGTTTCTTTATTAAGTACATAAGTAAATGTGTGTGTGTGTTAAACGATAATTTGTTGTTTTTTAACCCATTTAAATGGTGTTTACTTCGTTTTACACTTACCTAAAAGGTTATTTAGCATTTTTATAATGATATCTCCAGTAATCCATGATCTTCTATAATCCGACAGGGTCCTGGTCCTATATGTGTCGGATTATGGACATTGTACTGTACATAGAATATATAGAAAGCAGTGTCAACATTAAAACCTATATACCTATCTAAGCAACTAACGTAAGTGTTTAAAAAGCACAGTCCATTATTGTAAACTGAAAAATGTTTCAATAAATTTCAAATATATTAATACCTATTTTAAATTACAATTTGTAGTACATAAAGTTTATTATTACTTTAGAGCAATAACTTTTGTTAATAAAATAAAATTGCATTTCATCGTTAAACATACAAAAAGTGTGGTAAATTTGTTTAATTTCAGGATAACTAATAAAACCAGTGGCGTCGAGTTCTATTTATTTTTCAAACCTTTAACTTGGTCATTAAAATAAACGATACAATCGTGTAATACATTTATACAATAATTTACTTTTATGGGATCGTCAAGTACAATATTGGGTACGTCTATAAAACGTTCAAGGGTCACAACAATCGTAATGAGTGGCAGTTACGTATTATTCATACGTCACCGTTTTTATACTCTATAGGAATAGAAAAAGCATAGTACACAACTGGGGTGGTAATGCCTATTACGCAGTCGTTTAAATTAGGACACTCGCTCTCTTCGCCGGCTCGTGATCGTAATAATACACTCGTCCGTAATAGACTAATTACTACCCTTATTATGTAATGTACTATTATGGCAGGTATGTTTAGTGATAGTTGCTGGAATACATACATGTTTCTCTGGTATCGTTGCGTACCGTGTTAAAGGAAATTGGTTTTAAATGGCAAAAAGATAAGCCAAGAAGAAGTTTAAAGGGGATTACGCCATGGGGCTAGTAAAAGCATCCCATTTCCGCGACAATCTAAATTATTAAGGGAGGTCTTTACTAATTTTTTTTTTTTTTGGCACAGATATTTCGAAAGGGTTACTATACAACGCTCATAGTAAGACAGCAACACAAGTGTAAAAAGCATTAAAACCGTTAGTTTTGTTATTGATATTTGCAACGATTATAAGTGATAACATCAGGTCCAGTGTCCTTCATGTGAAAAACGAGAACAAATTTATTTCTGGTCTCGGTTTAATATTTGCTTCTAACATAAGTTAAGATTATCATGGGGAGATGAATCAAGCAAGTTTCTGACATTGGTTTGAGAATCGACCACTTCAAAACTTGAGAGGCCCGTCAGTAATCGTTATTGACGATGTTCCATACTGTAATGCCTAACTGCCCGTTTTATATTATGCTATAAAATTGGACAAGAAAATTGGATATTGTTTTTTGACATCTAACGAATTTATTGAAAAAGATTGTACACGAATAAAATTCAAGAAATTACCTTGCGATTTGGCGCATTTCAAAATAAAAGCAGCAGATTTAGCGGTCCGCTTATTAATATAGCGTCAAGGTAGGTATCACCATAGATAAAATAAACATCTATGGGTATCACAAACTACCCACGGTTATGTTTATTGTTTTGTGTGTTATGGAAACGTATAAAAAGTTTATAGACATTTGTAGAAAATATGAGTATGAACGATACCTTAGAAATATTGTAACGGTATAAACGGGTGGTAGAACGGGATTACAGATAAATTGGCCTTTTTGCCCCGACTAGCCAGCGTATGGGTGTAGGTCAGATGTTGAAAAATTTTGCACATCCAGAATAGTAGATCGTACGTAAGTCAAAATAGGGGATGAAGACGTAATCAGATCGGTTTTGGGCGCCAGAATGTTTGGTAGTCAAAATAAGGATCGTCGTGCCAAAATTACGAGTACATAGCGTGTCTAAACATACAAAAAACATACGCTTACCTATCCGCAATCAATTCCAGGTGTGCTGGACAGCAGCTCAGCAAAATACCTGAAATCGGGCTTCAAAATAGCACTACACGCTTGTCAAATAAAAGCGTGATAAACACTCAATGAAGTTACGTTAATACACCTCAGTGTAAATAATTAGGCATTAAATAATAAGCAAAACAAAACAAAAAAAATCTATAGAATGCACTCTAAATGAATTAATACTCAACAAAAAATCAAATAAAACACTAAATATTATTAACGCTATTACTCAATAAAAAAAAACTAACTTCGTTACGTTAAAATTTTACGCTTCTAAATTACGGTAAACTTGCAATTTGCAAAAAACTTTTATGCAACACAAAAGGGTTTCCACAGAATTAAAACAAATTTATAAAACCTAACAAAGCTATAATAAAATAAGATAAATATAAATGTAAACATACGATAATGCGTATAAACAAAAAAAAAACAGAAGCTTAATGGGCGACAGGATGTCTGATCAGAATGCTGCTTAACGCCGTTCTAAATGGTTTAACCTATATATATATATATATATATATATATATATATATATATATATATATATATATATATATATATATATATATATATATATATATATATATATTTCGTGGATTATATACCCACACTACAACAGGGTCAATTGCCCTTTAATACTAAAATAAATAACAAAGTGTGAAGGCGGAGCGTCAGAACTATTATTAATTACACTGAATAAAGTTAAAACAACAACTTAATTTAACAAAAAAAACGACATCGCTTTCAAACCTTCGTTAACACAAAAAAATAGTTCGAAACACACAAAAAAATCTTGAAAATATTCAATAAAAAAACAATATTATGTTACCTTAAAGTCTAGAATTACACCTCTCCTGTGTTACAATAGAAAATGATGACCAATGACTGCTATGACGGAAATGAAATCTCCCTGGTCTGGCAAATGATGAATGAAATGTTGACTATTGTTCTTTTATACACAAACGATTCCTTGATTGAATCGCGTTAAAATGTTACTGCATTAATTAAAAAAACTTCTTTTAAAATACTAATTTGTGCGCTCAATTTGCTTGTTAACTTTTATCTTTTAACTGGTTTTATTTCCACTAACAATCCAAAAGGTTAATAACTTGTTTTAAATAACTATAATTTTAATATATTGCGAAAGTTTCTTTATCCTTAAACACGCTTTGTACCGTAAATAAGTGGCACTGCAAGAACGTTGATTTAAAAAAAGAAGGAATCCGCAAAAGCGAGAAAAACCAAAGAGGTCACTGAAGCACTAATAAAACACGACGATGTCCTTTAGGTAACTTTACGTAAAATCGAAATCGGCACTAGGTATAATCCTTTGGTGATGAACAGTTTTAATAAAATCCCTTTACAGGTCTTCTTCAGAAGTAGCTAAACTACCCTTCTACACAAAAAGTACGTTCGCTAAACACCACAAGGTCCAAAATATCAACGTTCTAAACCACCCCTTAAAGCGTAACAACAAGCGGCATCGTACTAGTACACGAGAGCGCGATCAGTTTCAGAATCCTGCAAATTATTACCAAAAATCCATCTTTGATTTTTGAATCCCACTACTCACAAAAAATCTTATCTAATTTAATTCCACCAATTAAAAAAAACGGAAGGGGAAGATTTGATACCTCAAACACAAACTTCGTTTCCATCCGTCAGGGCTCGAGAACTTTCAAAAGTTCAAACGTCAGCAGACTTAACGTGCAAAATATCTCTATGTTTTCCTTAAAGTGCGAACAATTAGTCCCACATTCAACCTCTATGACTTAAAACCAACATACTCAATAATAAACTGAACAACTATAACTACTCGTCTTTATGACGCCAATATGACATCATATACATATAAATCTACGTTCTTTCTATAATTTTTAAGGAAATCAAACGAAATAAACCTTATTTAAACTTATATACAACTATATACAAATAAACGTTACTTAAACTTCTATAAACGGGAAATAATAAGGAAAAACAACCTAAATTACGGAATAATAATTCACAAACAAAAAAAAAACTAAAGCTCGCCATACACCTTACCTAAAGGTCGCTACACGCGTAACACAAATTTATCTATAAAACTCAACAACAACAAAAAATATGTATATACGGAATCTAAGTGCATAGAATTACAAACAAAATTACCCACTACGTATACAGGGTGTTCAAAATACCCTGACAATATTATTATTGAGTGCGAGTGCATGTTCAACGTTAATTTTATCAAATGGTTTGAAAAATGTGTTAAACCACGCATTTAGAATAGAGGATCCAGAATTTTATAGAAATTTTATATGAATGTGCAGCAACGATTTCCATAACATTTTGCAAGAAATTGAAAAGGACATGGAAAAGGAAGATACAAATCTTCGTGAAAGTGTACCTGCAAACGTGAGGTAAAATATACTGATTTAAATTGAATATTGAACAAAATATTTACTGTTTCTCCTACACAGATTAGCTATTACATTGCGTTTTCTTGCAAGCAGAGAAAATTTCCGATCTCTAATATTCTCATGCCGTGTTCACGAAAGTATAATTATTTTATTTATTCCAGTAATATGTAAGGCGATATATGAATAATTAATGTAAGCGTAAGTACCTACCCGTATGATTTGTTTTCTAAATTTCATTACATTCATGTTTTTAGATGCCTAGGATCCATTGCTGGAAAACACATTAAATTCCAAGCTCCTCGAAGTGCTGGCTCTTATTACCTCTTTTAACTATAAACATAGTCATAGTATAGCATTGTTAGCTGTGGCAGCTGTAGATTATAGCTTTTTATATATAGATGGAGGTGTAAATAATAAAAAATATTAAGTAAATGTTATGGTTTATGCACTTTTCAATTTAACGAAATAATCTTAATTCTACAAATGATAAAGATTCAATGCCAGTTTTCTAACAAATATTACTCATAGAAAAAAAAACCTTAGAAATGAAATTCCTATGCTCAAGCTGAAACATTATTTAATACTTCGTTGATCAGACACTTCGCGCTAGTGTTTTAATTTGTAATTTGGCGGTAAATTTAAATTCAATATGTTCCAAGTTTTGTCTATTAACCACAGCTATTTCGAAGTATTGGCGTAACTACAGCATTTACAAACTATAAAATTGACAATTATAAAGAAATCAACTTGATAGTTTTTGAAAATGATGTAATGAAAGCAATACTTGTAACTTGCAAAAATCATAAAAACATAAATCACCTCATACAATTTATAATCTGATTAATACATTTTGTGTAACGTAGGAATAGCAACCTCAAGTAGTGACCAGTTTATTAAACGTGATACTTAATTGTACCAGTTTTTAACTTCTGTGAGGTTTACAAAGTAATTGTTTCACAAATGTCGTCACTATTTGGAAGTTACATGTTTGTAATGATTTAAAATATTTACATAAATCACATATAATACAGTTCTCGTACAGTATTATAATAGATATTAATTCTACATCACAAAATCACCTTACACCTTCAGGTAGAAAAGGTTGTTACGATTACAAATTTAACATGAGCAATAAGGGTAATTAAAAATTGTTATTAATTTTATTAAATACATAAATAAAAAGTTTACCTCGAGTAGGATTTGTTGTTATTTGGTGTGATTTATTGTTCTACACATAAACCTAAAACAATACTAACGAAACTTCACTGACAATACAACTAACACTAGATAACACAGTCTTTCTATACACTATACTATACTGTATTCAACAACAAAACAAATTTCAATTTGTTAAAACACGAAAAACGCAGAAACGGCAAAAGCACGCAAAATTAATTATATTTAGGTTATGATGACGCATAGCAATCTATGTGAGGACGTTAAAATTTTACCGCGTCTTTTCAGGAAGATCTCGAACGGTATCGAAAACTATCGAATCAAAAACATTAGCGCCCAGTGTCAGAGCCATAAACTATTAAATAATTTTAAACCTTGAGCATACGACTTTCGTTTCTAAAGGGGCAACCTAGGTTACCGTAGATTTATTTCCATTTTTTTATTTGATCGTATAAATCTACGATAACCTAGGTTACCGTAGATTTAATTTCCATTCATTTTATCCCTTTGCCCTTGATCATGCACAGTATTGGAATAATTCGCTTTATTCAGTGTTCGTGGAAATAGGCCAGGTTCTAATTTCGTCCAATATTGTTATACGATAAATTTAGAAGGTCGTTTACATGATACAATAAAATAGTATACAATTTTCTTATCTAATTTTGTAGGATAATATAAAACGAGCTACCAAAATACCAAACACTCCCTGAACACTAGTCAACCAGTAATAGAAATAAGTATGGTATGTTATGCTTAAAAGTAGGTAAACACATTGGTTTAGATATAAAGGTAAATACATTTTATTTACAGAAATATACCACCAAAAACTTATTTAGTTGACTACTTAGCAAAGCAGTATCACCATAAGGTGTTTCACCTTCTTTCCATTCCACTACATTTTTGCTCAATAGAGTTGATAAGGAACATCACCTAAAATTATTATAATAAGCACGTTGCCCGAGATGGAGAAACCGTAACGGAATGTTTGAATATGTGGCGTAGAGCAATTAATGTTGTAAGGCCAAGTATGTGACAAAATTCAATTAAACATACCAAAACTAAAATTTTTAAATAGCACCAGAGAGAGAGAGAGAGAGAGAGAGAGAGAGAATATCTGGTGTGGAACACCCCACAACCTTCCAACCTACAAAATGAAAATTAAGAGAACTGGAATAATTTTAATAACAATTTTTTTAAGATAATTATACAAACCCTTTTATATGTTTATTACAAAAATAGGCAATATTGTAAAAACAACAACAATAAGCTATGTCAAACAGACGTTTAAAACTTCATGTCAGACAGAGGTTAATAGACATCTAGATGCTAACTTACAAAGTTAAAAGAAATTAAAAATTTGAACTAACACTTCTATTCTACCTTAGGATTTTTTTACCGCTAAATTACGCGTCGTATCAAAAAATTGCATAGAACATAATTAATCGATATGTTGAGGTCTATATCTAGGTATTTTTATATCTTTAAAATATGGAGCTATTTTAGAAATATTTGATAAAATCCAAAATCGCCCCCCCTCCTTCCGCAGGAAACAAGCGAAATAAAAACAAGCTTAAATACAAAATTTAGGTATGTAAATGTTTACATACATCCACACAGACACACACCCAGACATTATGGCCAATTTTGGCGAAACTTGGCCAAACGTTGTAAAATGAGCAAATAAGTCGATTTAACGATAATATGTATATGTAGGGTGGAAGATAAAAATGGATAACTACTGTTTCCGCGTGTGAAAATTTTATGTAGATTGCGTCAGATTCGTATTCTTCTCGTTTTTCGAAATGTTGGTTTTGAAAGTCAAAAGGTTTAAAATGTTTTGTTGCCAAGGAGTATTATCGGTTAACAGTTTTTTTAATGATTAAGATGTTTAGAATATGATATTAAAAGTTTTTTTTTATTATTGTCACTAATAATATTAATTCAAGGCTTAATTACGTTTCATTCACAGGTGATGCTTGCGTTACAATCAAAGTATTGGTAGGGTAGTTTTCTTCAAATAATAGTTGTTCTCGTTATTTTAAGTTTTATAAATTTTCGTACGCTGAAAGGGGAAATTCCGTCTTTTAAAATTAATTTGACGTATCTTTTGCTATTATTGTTATTAAGTTTCGAAATTAAAACGCATTTTGTTATTGAGTGTAATTACAATAGAGTTTGGAGACGAACAATATACAAAATTCTAAATTGTTTCGTTAACATCTATTGAGAAATGGTGCCAGGAATCTTTCGTGGTAAAGCATACCGATTTATGTTTAGTTAAAAATGATCATTTTAGGAGAATGCAAAACTTATCTGAAACACAATGTGACCGAAGTAAAAGTGCACCGTAAAGTGAGATAAGCGATTAGTTACTTGAAAAGCTGTCGATGCAGTTTCTATGTAATTTTTTCGTTCTTCTACCGAGGGGTGTTCGTTTTTTTAGCGCGGTTGTTAATTGGATGTAATGAGCAATTTGATTGGTTGTTGATATTAAAAATTGAATATGGGTATCCTGAGGTATGTTTGAGTGTATGTCTTCAATCTTAGTCTGGTTTTGTTTGAGTACAGTTGTAAGCAGAAGGGAGGGCACATAATTTTCCGTCAACGTACCCGGAACTTACGAACGTATCGTGGGCAGCGTAACCCTTTCGCCTCTCTGCGGTTATTGTTGGAGGTTCACCAGGCCGTGGAACTTTATGTGGATTTATCGTAGTTAACAAGACCTTATCATTTCTGGAATTAGGATAGTGTTTTCGATAAGTGCTTCCTGATTGGCGGAGTTTTAGATCGCTCTTGCCGATTAAATGTATTTTTTTATGGTAAATATCCACATAGTTTCGTTGTAAGCTGGAGGAGAAAGTTCAAAGGGTACTTCTAGAAGGTAATATAACATTGTGCTTTTTTGGTGATTGTGTTTATTTTACAAGTGTTCGAATTGTGTTAAAATTATTCGGCGATAAAGCAGATAAACGTAGTTGTCTTTGGTTGAAGCGTTAGTCCATTTATGCTATTTTAAATTACGGTTGACGAACTGCTGTCATATGCGCTTTTAAATAATTTAAGATTGTGTATTTGAACGTGCTTTGTATAAAATTTACTGTTATAAAATTAATGATTTTGAGTAAACGTTTGTTTACGTAAAGGTTTTGAATTTTAACAGTACTCAGGTAACATTAACTCCAAAATTTAAACTAAGGTAGCTTGCAAGTTAGACCGATTAAGAAATAGGTGTAGTACATCTCCCACTATCTCCACATTTTTAAGATAACCGGCCCACAATTTGGTGCGATTTTCCTAGAGTTATTTGTAATCTTCTCCCGAACAGCGAAAACATTAATTAACGAAAATTTATATTTTAGCGATTTAAAACTAAAGGATTTTAGTAAAAGTTAATTATACTCATTAGAATTTCATTGATTTGATACGAAAGTAACCCGGTGGCAACCTCCTGATTTGACGTATTTAATTTCATGTACTAATTTATTTTGGATATTTAATGTAAGAAGGAAGAGAATTTTGAATGACGTTTGTTTAGTTGTATGTATGTATGTTGTTAGTTGTATGTATGTATTTGAAGTTCAAATGATGATAGAACTTTGTAGAGGATTAGTATTTGAATTTTGGCTTTGAAATAATTCAGTGAAATATTTTGCGTTGTTTTTTTTTTGGTTAAGTGTATTTTGTTTACAAGTGTTAGGGGTAACGTAACGTAAAATCAGTTTAAAAAAGTCATTGAACCCCAACAGCTTATTTGATTGCATGGTTCATTAGTATTTGAAGGCGTGTGAATATTTTGAGATTTGTTTATAGCTAAGTTCCCGGAGCACCACTTCGTCCACCTAGAGGTAGCCTATGTAAAGGTAAGTGAGACCGCGTGTCTGTTTGGGGGCTGATTTCTCGCGTGCGCAGGTGTATTCTTACCAATTTTGTTTTATCAACAGATTGGCGCCCATTACACGACTTTCCCCCAATTGCGCCCCACCCTTATTGACGACTTTCGACAATATAACGAAAAACCTTCAGCATTTTAAATTTCGAAACACGCCCACGACCCTCTGTCTCACCGAACTAGTCCGGTGAACTTTAATTATCTGTTACCTTCCGTGCTAATTTCGTTTTAGACCGTAACACTACGTGAATATATGGCTGCATGTAATTGAACTACACGTTTAGTAGGTCAAATTGCATGGTAGTACATGGTTAGCAGATACAAAGTCGATTAATAGCGCCAATAGTTGAAAGAATGTTTGTCAACGCTGTAGTAAAACGTCGTCATTCAAATTAATGACGTAAATGGAACAACCCGTTGAAGGACCTATGCGTTATTAATTTTGCGACAATAATTTAAAAATATACAGGCAATATGACACGCCAACAGTAGAAGAGTACCAACCGCGCTTTTTATCATTTTTAGACATTCAAAGACCACTACAGAAAAGCATACGGTAATCACAAACAAAGGAATACTGTAACTTACAAGTCTACACAGAATTAGGCAATGATTGAATAAAGTAGGATTGTGCTTTGTAAGTCATATTTTAGGCATATTCCACATGATAGGGTATATAAGAGACCCATTTAAATCATATTTTCAGTTATACAGGGTGTGCCCAAAAGGAGGGCAACAAAAAAGAGCATTAAAAATTATTATTAATTTTATTAAATACATAAATAAAAAGTTTACCTCGAATAGGATTTGAACCTACGGCCTGTACTTTGCTAGAATACCTTGTTAACCAACTGCGCTATTGAGATTCAAGCCCCAATCGATGTAAATTTTGTCTTTATGTATGTAGAACTGATGTAAACTCTAAATATACTAATCTTATTATATTTAGGTCGTAGGTTCAAATCCTACTCGACCTAAACTTTTTATTTATGTATTTAAAAAAATTAATAATAATTTTTAATTACATATTTACCTTTGAACTTATTCGTTCATAACAAAACTTGTTATCCTTATGATAACTTGGAGTTTGTATTTTGCGATCGGTGCTAAGATTTTTGATTATATAGCTTATATAGTTTTTGGAGATTATGGGAATATAAAGATCCACAATTTTACGTATCCATTCATTCAGCAATTTCGGCACTATTTTGACAAAAAAATCCATATTTTACCAGAACAAAGACAAACGATAGGAAATTGGTATTTTACACAATATTTCATATAGTGTTCATAGAATGTTTGATGTAACTGGGTAATTTTCGAAGCATTGAAGAATTAAAAAGTCCAATTTGTCAAATGTACGGTTGCGGCCACGGAAAAGTTACCACTTATATTTATCTAGCAACCGTTTTTTGAAATTTTTGAATAGAGTAAAAGGACTTTCTATGTCAATATGACGTTCATTTACAGTGGCGTATCATAATGCAAGTATTTGAAAATGCTTCATAATTTAAAAAGTGTATTTCTTATTCAAAGCAAAGAAACTAAACAATCAAGAAGAACAAATCCTACATTAATTTAACAACTTTTAACTAACATTGTGCTATTTGATTTAATATTTAGTGGAAGCCCCTTCTTTATCAATAACGTTTTGCAACCTTCATTTCATTGATAAAACCAAGTTTATAATATCATAATTTTCTATCAAATATTCCCAAGCTTCCTCTATTGCTTCCCAGAGCTCATTGGAATTAAGCGGTCGGAAGTCTCTTCGAGTAACTTTTTTTACCATATCGGCCCAAATATTTTCGATTGGGTTAATGTCTAGGCTTCTTGTGCGCCAAGTAAACGCATTAACTTCATTTTGTTGTATCCACTCTTTCAAAATTCTGCTGGTATGCACTGGGAAATTGTGACATTGTTTGGAAACAATTGTGTGACTGAATTTAGCTTCCTTTAATTCTTCTACGTGCAGTCCGAATACTGCCGGCAAATCCTGTGTCTTCACAAGCTTATATAGCAGTAGCAAAAGGAGTTTCCCTGAGATAATTAAGTAAATTCTCATCGTCTTGTTCGGTGGATACTTTATGACCTCCTGAACCATCCAACCGCCTCAAGGAATGAAGTTGGTCCCATCTTCGCTTTATTTTCAAAATGCATACATGGCTTACATTCAGATCTGCCGAAACTGCTGGTAAGTACCATCCTTCTTTTAATTTTGCGATAGCCCTACGTTTTTGGGCTTCACTTAAATGAATTGGAGGCCTATGGTGACGCATTTTCATTTTAATCAAGTTCGTACGCCAATGAATTCCAATAGAAAAATGATAGTGGTAACTTTTCCCTGGCTGCAATTGTACAACTACACCCCATGTATATTTTGTCACTTAATAGAGTTTCAACAACCCTTTTTATATGATCTATCTCTAATAGTTTTGTAACAATCGAAAAGTTATATTTTTCGGGATCGAGTAACAGTACTTACGATAAACAACATTTATGTTAAAAATTGAAGAAGTGTAACTACTATCACAAGGTTTTTTTGCACAATTTTTCAACCGAGTCCCCGTTTGACCGGTTTATCAAACAAGGGTTTAACAGGTACAATTTATGTATCGTACAAAAAAAAGGAAAGCGCAAAAATTCACTTTCTCAAGTAGTAATACAACCATTATGCAGTGTTTCTGTAATTTATAAATTCGAAGAGAGTAATTTTCATGTAAATTTACACCAATCCTGAACGTTTTAACTAAATTTACAACTACAATGATTTAATAATCTCTAAAATTTGCTAAAAGATACAATACATTGTCATTAAAAATTATTTTTAATTTTATTAAATACATAAATAAAAAGTTTACCTCGAGTAGGATTTGAACTTACGACCTGTACTTTGCTAGAGTACCGCGCTAACCAACTGCGCCATCAAGGTTCAAGCCCCAATCGATGTAAATTTTGTCTTTATGTATGTAGAACTGATGTAAATTCTAAATATAATGAGATTACAATCAAATTACTTATATTAATGGAATGTGAGCCTGCAATATCGCAAGGATTCACACATACCAAAGTAACTTGACTAATATTAAATTATAATAAGTTTTTTGTTATGAACGAATAAGTTCAAATTAATAATAATTTTTAATTACATATTTACCTTTGAACTTATTCGTTCATAACAAAAAACTTATAATAATAAATTGTCATATTTCGATTTAGCAAAGATCTCTCTAGGCTCTTATTCTATGTACAGGGTGTGCCAACAATTTGGGGGTGGAAGATTGCACATATACTGTTGATTTAATAAAAAATCTTATAACCGATTATTGTAGCCAACAACGAGGAGCATCTTGTAAAAATATTTTTGTATATACAGGGTGTCCCATTTTCGAGTACTACACTAAATTGTGTTTTTTAATGGAACACCCTATATATTTACATATTTGAATTCTCTGTTAAATGCTGAGAAAAATGATGTAGCTACTATGTGTCTACGACCAACGGTTCCTAAGTTATTGACATTTCTATGTAAAAAAAATTAGTCAATTAAGCAGGCTCCTGTTTCGCCATCTTGAAAGATATCGAAGTGAAATTTCGGGATTTGTTTTTTCAATCTGTCTAATTTTAACTTCTACATTCAGATTGCAGACTATTTTCTTTGCATATATAGGGTGGTCCATTTTGCTAATGTTATTTTTCTCATTTTTTTAAATGACACACCCTGTATTTTATTACAGATTTGAATAGCCTTTTTTACGGGCTTTTAATAGATACTCACTTATTACTCCTTTTATTCCTAACTGTTTTTGGATTATTTAGTGATAAAGTTGAAAATTGTAAACATCTTTAATTTTTGTTCAATTTGTTACAATATAAAATAAATAAATACAATGTCATAATTCAATGAAAAACAAAAATGAAACAATGCTAATTGCTATAAAACGGTGAAGCTGTAGGTTTATGACACAATTTAACATTTTGCACTATAAAAGAGCAACGCTTAATAATTATTTACTCGTAGAACTACATAACTATAACCTTGAACTTAAAACTTAACATAAACTTTAAAATGGAAGTAAAGAACACAATGAATTACAAATTTTATATTAAATGTTCAAAAATGTTTCTATTTGCAGCAATGCACATTGTCAACCGCCTAGTAAAGGTTGCTTTGACATTTTGAAGGGTGCTTCTTCGAATACTTCGAAAAGCCTCAGTAATTCGAAGTTTCATATTGGCTTCTGTAGTCGGCAAATCCCTATACACCTCCTGTTTCACACATCCCCACAGAAAAAAGTCTAGGGGAGTGAGATCGGGTGATCTCGCTTGCCACACATTGGGACCACCGCGACCTATCCAGCGATCTTCACGCCAATTTTGTGAAAACCGACGTACTCGATTATGATAGTGCGGTGGGGATCCATCATGTTGGTAATACATAACTTGTCGAGTATATATATTCACATTTTCAAGCAACTGTGGCAAATCTTCTTGAAGGAATTGCAGATATCTTTCGCCTGTCAGAGAACCATCGAAAAAGATAGGTTCTATTACATCAGTATTGATAATACCACCCCACACATTCACAGTCCACTGATGCTAGTAATCTATTTGAAGTACACAGTGTGGATTTTCAACGGAGTAATAGTGACTATTATGTTTATTAACGACTTCAATGCTATTAAAACTTGCTTCGTCGCTAAATAGCACCAAGTCAACAAAATTGGCTTGTTGGATAATTTTGTCCAGAATAATATTGCAAAATGCGGCACGAGTTGCGAAATCTTGCGGTCGTAGGCTTTGATACAACACAAATGGTATGGGTGATATTTGTGTTTGTTTATTATTCTTTGTATTGAACTTTTGCTCAGATCTACTTGTACCGCAATCTGACGAACACTTACGTGAGAATTTTCTTCGAAATCTAATAAAACTCTCAACTCGTTTTCTTCATTTGCAACTGCACGATTTTCTACATCTCTTTTTTTGTATAAGACATTTCCTGTCTCTTCAAATCGTTCTCGAAGTAGTTGAAACGTTTCAGGTCTTGCATGTCCAGCTGAAGGGTACTTTTGGTTATAAATCCTGGATGCCAACAAACAGTTCCTTCAGCTTGTCCCAAAACATGGATCATATTAATCAGCTCTTCTTTTGAAAAATTCATCGCACACTAAGGAAATAAGAAGTCACTATCAGATAATTATCTGACAATTCTTCACAAATTATTTAAATAAGTGGCTTTCATTTGCTAAGTTGTTAAGAAACAGAAAATGACAATCGAAAACCAAGCTACTGTTATTCATTGTGTTCTTTAATTCCATTTTAAGTTTATAGTTATGCAGTTCTGCGAGTAAATAATTATTAAGCGTTGCTCTTTTAAAGTGCAAAATGTTGAATTGTGTCATAAACCTATATCTTCACGGTTTTATAGCAATTAGCATTGTTTAATTTTTGTTTTTCTTCGAATTATGATATTGTCTTTATGTATTTTACACTAGGTGACCCGTCGAACTTCGTACCGTCTTAGAAATAAATAATTTGACAAAATTCGTAACTGTCAAAAAGGGAAATTAATTTTGCGACTAAAATTATAAAGAGAAAACATTTTTGTATTTATTTTGAACGCACCCTGTTTGACAGGTATTTTTTTATAATATTTTCCTTGCAATTTCTTTATATTTTCTCACCTTTTAAACCTTCCTTAAACTTCCTTAAACAAATATTTCAAAACCAAAATTAGCCAAACCTGTTCAGCCGTTCTCGAGTTTTAGTAAGACTAACAAACGTCAATTCATATATATATATATATATATATATATATATATATATATATAGAGAGAGAGAGAGAGAGAGAGAGAGACTGTGACAAATTCAACAAAAATTAAAACGTTTGCAATTTTCAACTTTATCACTAACTAATTCAAAAACACTTAGGAATAGGTAGTAAAAAGTGAGTATCTATTAAAATGACCGTAAAAAATGCTATTCAAATCTGTAACAAAATACAGGGTGTGCCGTTTAAAAAAAATGGGAAAAATAACATTGATCAAAATAGACCACCCTGTATATGCAAAGAAAAGAGTCTTCAATCTGAATATAGAAGTTAAAATTAGACAGATTAGAAAAATAAATCCCAAAATTTCACTCCGATATTTTTCAAGATGGTGGAACAGGAGCCTACTTAATTGACTAATTTTTTTACATAGAAATGTCAATAACTTAGGAACCGTTAGTCGTAGACCCATAGTACCTTATATCATTTTGCTCACCATTTATTATGTGAAAATATATAGGATGTTCCATTAAAAAAACACAAGTTTAGTGTAGTACTCAAAAACGGGACACCCTGTATATACAAAAATATTCTTACAAGATGCTCCTCGTTGTTGACTACCATAATCTGGCATAAGATTTTTTATTAAATCAACAGTATAGGCGTAAACTTCCACCCTCAAATCATTATGACACCCTGTATACATGCATGGAATTTTTGTTCTCAATTTTATTATAAAAACAGAACATTAAGAATGATTTCCAAAATTTAAGTATATAAGAATAAACTTTGTTTGTTAAACTCAGCTTAACCCACCTATTTATTTAATTGCTTTAATGTCTTTCTTAACTGTCAGTGTTCGTGTGGCAACTTAATTCTTTGTATACCAAAGTAAGGATACTCATTAAATTAAAAGCTCGTTGCTTTCTAGATATGTTGGTTTAAAGCTATATGGAAGATAATATATTTCATAATGTAGTGGATTTTTTTGTTTACTAGAGTACACATAATTTGAGCTTCTTTTAGTTTTTTTTTTTACACCATTTTAATTCTTGATTGAATTGGGCTGAACCGTTTAGCATACTTAATGTCCCTTTTATAAAATTATTTATTTGTATGTCTTTACCCTAAAAGAACTTACTAGGTGCATAGAAAAGAATAACGCTGTGACGTCTAGGTATATAAATTTCATGTACAAGGATACCCACTCGGTTTATTTTGAAGCCGGACGAAGATGAAAAAGTAGGAAAATTAAAAAGAATTTGATGTAAGGGTCAAGTAAATGCCACGAAAAGCTTACTAAAGAAATATCAATATCAAACTTCGATTTACTTCGTGAAATATTCTGCCATTGATCAATCCACTTTTCTTTTCCTCAAACATTTGGTAGATTAAGAATTATATTTGATTTCATGAATACAAATAAGTTAAATATTGATTTAATCTCAAATTAATAACGTTAATAATTTAATTTGGTACAGGAGACGGATTTTGCTAATAAGCGTAACAAATTCGTTAATGATAAATTCTACACCTTAAAGTAGCGTGATTGGATTAAATATACCCAGTGTTTGCAAAGAAATAAACATTTTTTTCCATTCACTAAAATATTACTTCAAGTGGGATTTGAACCCACAGTATCTAGTTTGTTAAAGTAGTGCTCTCCCAACTGAGCTATCGAGAGGTAATCACACTCAATTTAAACTTAAACTGTATGTTTTACAATTTTTGTGTATTGAGGCAACTTTTGTGCACGTGATGTGAGCCTATAATTCGATTATTTGCCGTTAATTTTGAAATGATAAATTATTTGTTAATACGGTACATCTGAAATGTACTATAACTTCATGCAATTGAACTTGATAACGCATAAATGTTTGGAAGGCTTTTAGATTGTAACGTTGTTTTGTTGTCTTTTACGTAGTAAAAACCGCCTCTAGAATCCTTTTTGAACTGAAATAATGTTTCGGTTGTTTATGAGATGAGAGTTTAAAAAAAATTAAGACTTGATTGACGTTATTGGTATCGATAGTTAGTGAAACCCTTTTACTAGTTTGGCTGGGAATAGAATAGTTTTTGGTTCCCGTTTCGTTATTTTAAATTTTGGTGAATTTTGTTAAATGACTATATTAAGCATAAATTGTTACTTTGTATTTAAAGATATTGCAGAAAATCGTATTTCCCTGTTTATTAAGACGTTGGAGGCGACGATTTATCGGAGCATTTCGGTAAGATTTTTTGGGTTTAAACAAGGAGTTTAGTTTTACGAGGCATTAACGTTTAGAGTCGCTAAGAAATCTCCAATTTACAAGATATCGTTTACATTAATAAGGATCGCTCATTGAGGAATTGTTTTGGTGATGAAATTTTTCCGAAGGCTCTCGAGTTTGTTTCGTGTGGGTGCGCATTCAAAAAAAAGTTAAGTAATCTTTTTTATGATTGGTTAATTAGCATGGTAGGGATGAAAAAATCAGAAGCGTTAAGAAGTTATCGTTACGGCAACGTGTGAGATACCGCGAAACGACGTACTCATAATCCGTGTTGAAAGAACGTTTGTTAGTAGGGGGCGTCACCCCCGAACAAACCCTTGTAGGATCATATTAAACCGTTCAACTATCACGAGATTGATTTATCGTTAAGTGCATTTTATCCAAAGGCACGTTGTCGAAAATCCAGGAAGGTGTAAGTGTTTTAACTAGTGCTTTCACTGTTCTTTGAAGTAGTTATCGCTTTTATGCGAAAGAAACCAACGTTCATTCCTAATTTCAGACAGTTAGTTCACAATTCGTCGATAACAGATAATTTGCTGTAAATAAATAAGTTTTTCGTTCTTTTGAAAATAATAAGTATTATTCAGAACTTGTATATAATTAAAGTAAAGATAACAAGTAACCCGCTGTAAATAAACCAGCTTTTGTGTACATTTAAAGAAGAATAATAAGTACCAAGCCGAACTAGGTCAAAGTAAAGTAAAGTTAACAAATAACGTGTAAATATAGACATAAGTGTAACGTACAACCAATTGAAATTTTAATTCAAACGCAATTTGGGAAGCGAAACCTTCAGGAAGGAGAATCGAGCGTAGTTACATGAACCATATCGCCGATGTCGCCGCCGAGTTCATTTTCTGGGTTTCTCCCCCAAGTGTCTGTATAACAAAGGAGCAACTCCGAGTTAATTACGATAAACATTTCTGCTGTGGCTGACTGTATGTTAATAAATTTTTGTGTGTATTTTATTATTTTTTTGTATGTACAAACGGTTGAATATTCTGTTCTTTTGAGATTAACTTTTCCTATTGTTTTATCGTTTAAATTTTAATACAAGCGTATTCATCCGTGGTATAACCCAAATTTATAGGAGTTTTTTAATTTATTATTCTGACGATCTGTATCGAAATTATAGGTGTCTTAGGTGTTACAAGGAGGACGCAGTTTATTTGTTATAACTATTTGTTGCGCTGGCATATGAATCAGATCAAATAAGTTAAGTAAAAGCAATACTGAAACTAGCTGGTATCACCGCCTATTGGGATAAATTAAATGATTTAATTTTGGAAGAGAAATTAATGTAACGAGGGTGGTGATTTTATAATACATATCTTTAGGTTAACGAACTGTTGTTTTTTTCAATGTGTCCAGTTGTGAACCCATTTGTTGTACAGCACAATACTTACACGCATATTAAGTGTTTGTTTTATTTGAATTAGATCATCGCCTTAATGTCACTATTTTTTGGTGTTTAATTTAAGTAAAAAGTAATTATGTTCGATAGCTTCATCAATTGATTATTGAATTATAACGTAACTTTTAAAAGTTTACGAGTTAAAGCCTTATTTTTATTAATTTGAGCGCATTTTATAGCGGATTGATCAATATAATTTTAAGTGGTTGTAAGCAGAATTAAAGTGGGTTGTTTCTATTGAAGTGAAAGTTCATTGAAAATCAGAATTATTGAGTAAAGTAAAGTAACAATAGAATTATTGATTTTTTTGAACAGATTAGTGATTGATTGTTTTTGCGGCACGCAATTATTTTAGAGAGGCGTGCGACATTATTTATAGCCTTTCAGGTTAGCGAAGATCTGCTGGTTTTTTGGTGATTATTTTGAGCGAGCTGTGAACTGGCGTAATTAGGCATTTCAAATCCTATTGTGTCATTTCGAGTACTCTGGCGCCCTTTCCGATTTTATGTCCACTTCATACCCGACCACTGAGCAGTCTGGCAAAATACCATTTTACCTGTTATCCCGTTTTACTGTCAGTTTATACCGCAACATTCGCTAATGAATAAAAAGCGTTATCAGCTAAGTAAGACTTAAATGCTGAAGGTTTATAAAGTGGCGTTCCCTAGCGGAGTCATTATAAACACTGGCATTTTGGTTATAAATTTGGTTTTATTACTAAAACATGCTGTAAATAACTTAACATACACACAAGCACGGAAACGTTAAGATTGCAATGTTTTCGAACAAAAGAATGCAATTATCCCCATCATTACCAGATGCAATCGTATGTATTCATTTACACTACAATCGAAATACCCTAGTGGTACTTACAGAATGTACACAAACAGCTAATGTAGCTCTAATAAACAGTTATTAGAACATTAGCAGATACACGGTTAGCCAAACATCACAATAAACGCAACGAACCCCACGTCTTGCCATTAATAACATTAATGTGAACAGACCAAGTTAACTTAGAATCAATGACTACTCTCAAAAAAAAAACAAAAAACAGTGTTGGAGAAATGGAGCAATGGCGGAAAAATTGTACATAAACTTACATAATATATGGGTTCTGCGCAGATGTTCTTTTAATTTTGGAAATAAAAAAAGGTCACTGTAAGCCAAGAGTAGGGTGGAAATAAAGTACAGTAATTGTCCTGCTCTGATGAAGTTGAACTTTTTTCTTTGTTTTTCATTGGTATAATCTTTGTTAACCACGTTATCTACATTAAATAAATGAACCATCATCGTACATCTTATTAACTGATAATGTACTGAAGTAGAGGCGACGCTTACAGGGATGTAACGTCAAAATTAATTAAAAGTGATGCGGGCGGGGTGGGGAAGGAGTGGGGTTAGTCACGTGACCGGCCCATCCCCACGTGGCCACGCCACCTTCCAGCTGATTGGTCGTGCGCGCGCATAGAACCTCAGGCCGCGCGTTCTGATTAGAGGACCTAGGGTTAGACCATGCCCAATTCTAACTGATTAATTATAACTCATAATTAAAAACAAATTGGCTCCGGAATTTCGGAGCGTAGACCCTAGAGTCTTATAAAGTAGCATGAGGGCCCCTTATTAGAATATATATATATATATATATATTTCAAATTTCCGGCCAAAACAAAATGGCCGACAATTTAATTATAACTCATAATTAACAACAGATTGATTTTATCCATTTGATCGAGATTAATTGATTTGTTTTGATATGCTTTGGCTGATTTGATTGGTCGTTTAACTGGTTTGATTAATTTCTGTCTTTTGACAAGGGGGCGAAGGACTGAGAACAAGGTCCGGCGTTCTATACCTGTCTTATGAGGTAGTATGAGGGTCTTTGTCAGAATACTATTCCAAATTTCCCCTCAGATAAATAAAAAGGATATTTAGTACTTTAGTTTTTTTAATTACGGCTTAGGGCGTAGGGCGCTCTTACTAGAATACTATCTACCATCAAACAGGTCCGACAAGTGGCGAAGAGCACAACACAAGTTACTGTACTGTCTTATGAAATACCATTTCAAATTTCTCGCTCTAACGATTACAGGCATCTGCATACATTTACCGTTAGGTGGAGCTACGATCAATCTACAGAAAATATTAATTAGATTTTAAAAATACACCACTAGATGGCGTCACAAACGATCGGGGGGCTGGAAACTCGCGAAGACCAAACAAGGAGCGAAGACCCTAGAATAAGTTAAGGAGGTCTACACCTGTCTTATGAGGTAGTATGAAGGCCCCCTTATCAGCACACAATTTCAAATCTCCCGCCAATTACAAATCGAGATTGATTGATAGAGATTAATTTGATTGAGATTGATCTGGTCATCTAGGAGGGATGTGACCTACCCTTAAGCCTGTTTGATCGAGATTGAGATTGATCTGATTGATTAATTAATTGATTTGCTTATTTGATTTGGTTAATTGATCTAAGCCCTTTTGATTGAGATTGATCTGATTAATTGAGTGTGGTATGTTCTTAGGTCCTCTAATCAGAACGCTCCGCCTAAGGCTGTATGGTCTAACTATAGGTCCTCCAAACGGAACGCGCGGCCTGAGGCCCTATGCGCGCGCACGACCAATCAGCTGGAAGGTGGCGTGCCCACGTGGGGATAATTCGGTCACGTGACTAAACCCCACTCCTACCATCCCACCACACCCCACCCAACCTCCACCACTTTTAATTAATTATGACGTCATGTCTCTGTGCAGGACTCATTCTACTTACTGATTTATACGTTAAGCTTTGACCATTTTACACGAGTTATTAATGCATGTATTATTTTATTATCTTTAATAAGGAGCTACCTAAATTGCTTATACACGGTTCCTCCTAAACTTAGGTGGTCTCAACATAATACGGGTACAAGGTCATTTAGGTTAGAAGTAAGCTTTTTATGTAACTTGGATTTACTATTACTTTACTGTAGTTTGTTTTGCATTTCATCGAAAAAAGATTAGGAAATATACACACGCACACACGAACACACGCACAAACGCACTCATACGCTGCATATGCACACACACGCACACACATGCACACGGACATGTACTCACGAATACCACATACACGCACGCACATACATACACACACGCACACGTACACACATACACACGCACACACGCACACACAAACGCACGCGCACACGAACACGCATACGCACGCAAACCCTTTAGTTAGTGTTAGACAAAACGCTACATCATTCAAACTTAAACATGCGTTCAATTATATGCAACTCTTAGACTTGATGTCACGATCCTTGCAGTCGTATTATACCGAAATGTGTGTAACAGTTCGTTTTATGTAGGTTTGGTTCAGGACTAAATAGATCATTGGGCACTTCTTTATCGTATTGGAAAATTTCTGTATGGAAACAAATATATATATATATATATATATATATATATATATATATATATATATATATATATATATGATATATATATATATTATGATATATATATAATAATATATATATATATATATATATATATATATATATATATATATATATATATATATATATATGTAGGGTGAGTCAAGCTCAACGGGACGGATTCTCCTGGGCAAACTGTAAGAAGTAATAAAAAGTCCTTTTACAGGCATAAGTAGATTAGTAACGGCTACAATTTAAAATTAATCTCACATATACAGGGTTCTAATAACATACGAAAGTCATGTTCTTTAAATGGAACGCCCAGTATTTTATTAAATTTTTCAATTACATTTTAAAAAATAATGTTAGTTTATTAAAGGTACCATATAGCTAAATTTGGTAGTTTTCGATTTATTTGATATTCTGTGAAAATACATGAACATAATTAATTGCAGCTTATCGAGTCAATTTCAAGTTGTAATGTTTTTGCTTATTTATTCTACACTCTTCAGGTTTTCTATCGGTATAATTACAATAATAATTTGTTATACAGGGTGTTCCTGAGAAATTGGTTTAATTTTCATCTCTTTATTGTGCAATTTCTTTGTTATTTTAAATGGAACACCCTATATTTTATTACATTTTTGAATTTACCATACACAAATACAGTTTACTTATTAAGGGTATGCCTATTTTTAATACTTTCGGAGTAATTTGCATTAGATTACTAAAATTAGTGCATTTTATTATTTTAATACAAAATTTATAATAAATGTTCAATATGATGTCCATTTTCACGAATGCACATTATTATCCTTTTTTTAAATGATCTTCTCACATTCTTTAGCATGTCAGGAGTTATTGTGGCGAATGCTTTTTGAATACGTATTTTCATGTCTTCGATGGTTGTTACGGGTTTCGTATGGCTATTTTTAATACGTTGCGAGTCATTTGTATTAGTTTACTAAAGATACTTAAAGTTTATATTTTATTCACAACGGAGACTGTGACTTTAATTTAGTATCTGTCAAATGTGCTTAATGTTAATTAAGCATTGCTAATTTCATATCTGGTTTTTTGTCATTGTCTATAAAATGAAGAAGTATTCGTTAGAAGATCGTGACAATATGCTTTTAATAATTCTTGGGGAACGTTTGGAAAATTGTTTACTGGCAGCACGAGTGTATGCAGAAAGATTTCGTTTAGAAAATCATCCTCGCAAGGAAGTATTTGAAAGACTTTTGGCAAGATTTCGTGAAACAGGTAGCGTGGCATATAAAAAACGAGAATTGGAGAAACCTAAAACGGGAAACGAAAATACGGAATTATTGGTGTTGCAATCAGTAATCCAAAATCCTAAGATTAGTACAAGATGTATATCTAAAGAAGTAGATGTAAGTCAATCAAGTGTTAAAGGAATTCTTAAAAAACATCGTTATCATCCATATCACAATGAAATGCACCAAAAGTTATACGAACACGATTTTGAAAACAGGCTTGAATTTTGTTTACGATTTCTTGAAAAGACGGTAAAGAAGAACACTTTTTAAACAAAATCCTATTTACCGATGAAGCTACTTTCGATAACAATGGACTAGTTAACGGGCATAATTTTCACTATTACAGTACTGAAAATAACGACCAGTACAGAACAAATCATCAAAATCGATGGTCTCTGAATGTTTATGGAGGGATAATAGGAGACTACGGAATAGGGCCACATTTTTTTATGGTTATTTAAACGGAAGAAATTTCATTAGATTTTTTAAGAAATGATTTTTGGATTCTTTTACAAGACATTCCATTAAATGTCAGAAGAGAAATGTGGTTGCAACTAGACGACGCTCCAGCACATTTTTCGCGTAATGTAAGACTATATTTAAATGACCATTTCCCAGGAAAATGGATCGGCAGCGGCGGTTCTTATCATTGGCCCCCAAGATCACCTGATCTAACACCAATGGATTTTTTTGTGGGGACACGTTAAAAATGTCGTTTTTAATACCTCTCCTACAACCATCGAAGACATGAAAATACGTATTCAAAATGCATTCGCAACGATAACTCCTGACATGCTAAGGAATGTAAGAAGATCATTTGAAAAAAGGGTAATAATGTGCATTCGTGAAAATGGACATCATATTGAACATTTATTATAAATGTTGTATTAAAATAATAAAATGCACTCATTTTAGTAATCTAACGCAAATTACTCGGAAAGTATGAAAAATAGGCATACGGAACCCTTAACATAAACTGTATTTTTGTATGTAAATGTAATAAAATACAGGGTGTTCCATTTAAAATAACAAAGAAATTGCACAAAAAAGATGATGAAAATTAAACCAATTGTCAGGAACACCCTGTATAACAATTTATTAATGTAATTAACCGATAGAAAACCTGAAAAGTATAGAATAAACAAGCAATAAAATTACAGCTTGAAATTGACTTGATAAGCTGCAATTAATTATTTTCAAGAAGACTGTTTTTTCACAATAAATCAAATAAATCGAAAACTATCAAACTATAAGCTATAAGGTACCTTTAATAAACTAACATTATTTTTTAGAAAGTAATTGAAAATTTAATAAAATACTGGGCGTTCTATTTAAAAAAACATAACTTTGATATGTTACTGGAATTTGAAACACCCTGTATATGTGAGATTAATTTTAAATTGTAACCTGTAAAAGGACTTTTATTATTTATTACCGTTTGCCCAGGAGATTCTGTCCCGTTGAACTTGACTCACCCTGTATATTATTTTACGTGTATTGCTTAATTTTGAAAGGGACAAAATATTTAATAAATAAATCTCGATCACATTATGCACGCTTTAACCTCATTAAACAGCTATCTAATTTTAACCTACAGTTACTTTCTCGTCGTATCCAATATATTTGTAATGTCTCATTTCTGAACTTAGTTAATGAAACATTTCTTGGCCAATATCCGCTCTTTCATTTAATTGAAAAACAGCAATATAGACAGTATTTTTTTTTTAAATCAAAGTTTTTTTGTTCATATACAAAACAAAAAAGCAGCTGCATTAAAAGCGCAGATAACATTTAAAAGAATTTTAAACGTTGTAAATCAAATTTATTTCATACATACATATTTATATTCACTTGAAAACTTTATTGTTGTTCTTTTTCTTTGATTTATTCTAGTGCCTATAAACTTACAATTGTTAATTCTTTTAAGTGATACAACTGTAGATTTACATTTATAAGTATAAATTACCTTACAACTTGTCAACTACTCTAATATAACAATAGTTATACTAGTACGTATAACTATTTTGCACTTATTGTTAAAGTATTTTGTAACAACATATTATAAATAAAGTAACGCTTTAACCTTTTAAGTAACCTTGAAATAATGTGGATGTCGATTAAAGATTTCTTTTAGATTATAATTCATGAATCATAACATATGTTACGCCACTGACAACTTTAACGTATCATTTAATAACCTTAAAGGTAGTATTAAAATGAGTTGCGTTTTAATATAAGTGTAACAGTATATGGCTACTTTTCAAATGAAAACGATAGCACTTAAATTTAGAGTAAATAATTTATTCACGAAGAACAAACCATTTTTTTATCTTTTTCCTTCAGTCGGTTAAACGAGATTTCTTTGAGTCAGCCGACTTTCCAACCTTCAATGATTTGATTCGATTCAATAAAAAACGAGTAAATGAAATATAAAACAACAATTCCTTTCATGTATTAATTAGACACTTGACATGTGACTTTCTTATGCGTATACAAGGTGTTCCAGTTGAAACTGACACATTTTAAACGTGATTATTGACTAAACGAAATAAAATAGAAATGGGTTTCAAATTTCTAAAAGTGTTTTCCCAATCACATTAAAAAATATTCCCAATTATGTAGGGCGAGGGAAAAATTGGTGTGCAGTATGGTGACCCAAAGGAACCGTTTAGAAATACTATCACCTTAGTGCTATTTAGTTCTCGACATTATTACATAATTAGTACGTTCCCAACACAAAATCTGCATTTTTCTCAAACGGTGGTAATAAATAAGAAATAAATTCTAAAATAACTAGTTAAGGAGATACAGGCTGTTGAAAATTAAACAGTAATTTATTGACGTTGTCAAAACTTATATAATGATGTCAAAAATTACGAATTTACAACTATCCTGTATAATTTTTTTACCATCAATAAAAAGCTGGTAAAAAATTTTGGTAAATAGGAAGTAGCTTTTTCGCCACACAGATCTAACGTTGCAAAACGATTGACGTTCAATACCCAGTCACTAATTATTTTATATACCATGTATAGGTTGTTGAAGTCGACTTACCACAGAGCTTTCAAGAATCTAAAATGATACAGAGTGTTCCATTGAAAAAAAATGTGAACCACCCTACTGTATATTTATTTTTTAGTTCAAAAGTTTTTCGTAATTTTAAGAACAAAAATAATTTTATTCCGTAAATGGTTTTTACCCACAGAGGTTGCCTTTTCGCTAAACGTATATCTTCGTATTATATATTTTTTTAAACTGTTATTCTTAAAACAAACTACTCGTTGATCTCATTAGCACTACACAGCACTTCACTTGCTAGAGAATTTTGTTGTTGTTCCAATACGAAAATAATTTTAATTCAAAATGTAGGTGAACCTTTCACTGAGAATAAGCAAATCAATTTTTAATTTATCTCTTCAGCAACTCAGCAATATTAAAGCATATTCTTTATTTAAGAAAGATTCATACTCTCTGTTTATATTTTTATTCAGCCATGTCGTAAACTATAGCTTTTTGTCCACCAAATTGCTCGTAATAAATATAAACAGGAATAATAGTTAATTTATTTTATAAGGAGCTAAAGTGACACTTTTTGTGGCGAATCTGTAGGTTTGACGGACGAACGTAGTGAGATGCAAAAGTATGTGTTAATAACTCAAACACCCAATTCAAAACAACGAAAACAAATTTATTGTTTAGAGTTATAAAGATTAACAGTACAATGATTAGATCTAACATTTTCCAAAATAAAATAGAGGTAACAGTGGAGGTCTGCTGCGTTCTAATTCTAATTCTTCCTGTTTCTACATGAACTTGTACTGTAGCGCTTGCACTAGGTTTCGAGTAGCTTAATATTTGTTTCATCGCACTATTTTATAAATTGCTGAAAGCGCGTTCATAGATTTACTCGTTTTATTGAATCGAATCAAATCATTGAAGGTTGAAAGTCGGTGACTCAAACAAATCTCGTTTAACCCACTGATGGAAAAGATAAAATGATTTATTCTTCGTAATAAATTATTTACTAAATTTAAGTGCTATCGTTTTCATTTGAAAAGTAGTCGCCTATGCGTATATATGTATTACTAAACACAGATTAATATCTGTGTTAAACGAACTCATTTAGTACTGCTTTAAGGTTATTAAATGATACGTTAAAGTTGTGTGCGTAACATATGTTATGATTCATGAATTATAACCTAAAAGAAATCTTTAATTGACAAATATTCATCCACATTATTTCAAGGTTACTTAAAAGGTTAAAGCGTTACTTTGTTTATACTATGTTGTTACAAAATACTCTAACAATAAGTGTATAATAGTTATAAGTACTAGTATAACTATTTTATATTAGAGAAGTTGAGTTGTAAGGTAATTTGTACTTATAAATGTAATACAGTTGTATCACTTAAAAGAATTAACAATTGTAAGTGTAAATTTATAGACATAGAATAAATCAAAGAAGAACAACAATAAAGTTTTAGTGAACATAATATGAAATAAATTTGATTTACAACGTTTAAATCTTTAAATGTTATCTGCGCTTTTAATGCAGCTGCTATTCTGTTCTATGAACAAAGAAACTTTGATTTAATAACAAATACTGTCTCTATTAAAAATAGCTGTTTTTCAATTAAATGAAAGAGCGGATATTGAAGAAATGTTTCAGTAACTAAGTTCAGAAGTGAGACATTACAAATATATTGCATACGACGAGAAAGTAACTGTAGGTTAAAATTAGATAGCTGTTTAATGAGGTTAAAGCGTGCATAATGTGATCGAGATTTATTTAGGTATTCAATATTTTGCTGCTTCCAAAATTAAGCAATACACGTAAAATGATATACAGGGTGAGTCAAGCTCAACGGGACGGAATCTCCTGTGCAAACGGTAAGAAATAATAAAAGTCCTTTTACAGGCATATGTAGATTAATAACGGCTACAATTTAAAATTAATCTCACATATACTATATTATATATATATATATATATATATATATATATATATATATATATATATATATATATATATATATATATATATATATATATATATATATATATATATATAGCACTCAGGATCCTAAGACATTAAAAATATACGGTATCTAGGCCAATTTAATTTAATTTTAATTCAGTTCATTGAAGTCAGCCAGTTAAGGAGTTTTTAAAAACTTAAAAATTATTTAGGGTGTTCTATTAAAAAAAATCGTTTACCGGCTGTGCTTGACTTACTAGAACCACTCTGTATATTTCTAATTTTGTTCGTAGGACATACAATTGAGTTTAAACATTTCAGCGTTTTCTACCTAATTCTCTAAAATAAGACCAAAAATAATTACATTTAACAAGTGATTTTTACACGTATAAAATCGTTTGACCCGATTTTCTGCAACAACCACTATACTTACAGGTTCGGCGCATGGTAAATAATAGTTACTTTTACATGCCAAATAACATACTAAAATTTCAAAAAAATCCAACGATCCCGAGTTAACATTAAATTCGCGTTTCTTCTTTATTTGTGAAAATTAAATTATACATGTTGACATTTTTAAAATGCTAATGAACTCAGATTTTGTATGGTGTAAAATATACAGGGTGTTCTATTTAAATAAGTCAAGTAATTTTTAGTTGAAAATAGGCCTCCTCCTGTATAACTGAAAGAATTTTTTAATGTGATTGGGAAAAAACTTTTTGAAATTTGAAACTCATTGGTTGAAACCGCACATTTCTATCTTATTTCGTTTAGTTAATAATCACGTTTAAAATGTGTCAGTTTCAACTGGGACACCCTGTATCAGCTTATTTGGGGTAATCAGCCGCGATACGGACATATTTTTAGACCTTACATTAATTGTATAAAACACATGTAATCATATTAAACATATACGCGCATGCAATTTTTTGTACTGTGAAAAAGTATATGTCCGCAGACGTTGTCCTGCAATTGAGAATTCTATACTTACTAATAAAAATGGGTTTTGCGCAATAATTTATGTCGCCTAAATAACATATTTTCCGAATATGAGCTTCATCAGGCCATAAATAGAGATTTTTCAAATATTTGGTCACCAACGCTTTCTATTGGAATTGTGAATATCCATACATCCACTGGTGACTAAGACCAACCTACGTTCCAAACATGAAGTCCATCGCTCGAACGGTGTGGTCGGTTAGTGGTGTGTGCGCGTTTGCGCCCGCTTTCGCATGCGCATGCGCGTGTGTGTACGATATACAAACCTTATTATAAAACATAAGCAAATAGTGTTTCTACACTCAACTAAATTTTATTTTCTTGCACAATTAAACATCGTATGATTATGTGTCACCTGTCGTCTATAAGTACTATAATTATCGTGTAAATTGTGTTACAAGAAAAGAATAAGGTAACATTCTATGTTTCTATAGTAAATTAAAATATACAAAAATTTACAATTCAGAAAACAAATGGCAATATACACTAATTTCAGTGTAGTTTGAGGTGTCGGGATGCCCATGAGAAGTACATCTCTGGGACGAGATGACCGATCTCGGTGAAAATTGGCACGTGGTTGAGAAGCGCCCCTGAGGATATGAAAGAGTAATTCACAACTTGCGATTCAGACTTCGGTACGCTGTTATTGGGGGTCGAAGGAACAGGCGCGTCGGATTGCGAAGAAAATTGATGCCGGGGGGAAAATCTCCAAGACGGCTCGACTAATCTCGTCCAAATTCGTTGCTCTCTTGGTTATATTTCGCTTAAATTCGACGACGCAGGGGAGGCGGGCAAATCTCCTAAACGCCTCGACGGACTCTCACAAAACTTGGTACGGAGATGGAAAGAATCGGAGAAACCGGAAAATGTTATTTTTAATGGCAACGCACACGTCGTGACGCCGGGGGCGAGTCTCCGAGATGACTCGACCGATCTCGAACAAGTTGGGCAGGTGGGTGGACGAGTTGCTGCATACGAAAACGCAGTTTGCAACGTTTCTTAAGAAAATGGGGGCATTTCACAAAAGCCTAGGTGATATAACGGTTAGTTTTGATGTTGTTTCATTTTTTACAAAAGTCACTCTAAAAGAAGCTATTGAGTGTATTGATCATATTTTTCCAAAGGAGAACAATCCTTTTTCAGCACTGTCTTACAACGACTATTTTCAGTGACATAATAAATTCTATGAACAGCTTGTTGGTATAGCAATGAGTAACCCTCTTAGTCCTGTTATAGCTAATTTTTACATGAAAAAATTTGCAACAGCGTAACAAAATGCATCTAAAAAACCTTTAGTTTGATAAAAATATGTAGATGGCATATTTTTTATTTTGAGACATGAAGAAGAAGCACTACATGAATTTTTAACGTAGTTCTTGGCATACTAATATATAAAACTAATAATTTACTATCTTTTAAGGTTTACTGAAGGCTGAGACACTGACAGATACCTTCATAAATTATCAAACCACCATCAACGTTAAAACATTGGTGTGATTAAATCTTTAGTGGATCGAGCAAAACAAACTTGTGAACCTAAATTTTTGAACAAAATCACTACAAGCTAAAGCATATTCACTTAAAGATATTAATAATGTTATTACATCTGCTAGACATGACCATAAAGAAAAACAAGTGGTTAATGTTGGTACTGCTTTTTTTCCTTTTATAACTAATGTTACAGATCCTAATTAATCATGACATTAGGCACGTTTTTAAACATATAATAAAAATTTAAGAACATTTAAGGTCACCTAAAGATGTTTTAAATCCATTATCTTCTGGAATGTATCTGTTCAAAAACATATGAGATTTTGTAGATTAGGTCAACCAGAGAAATTTGCGGTAGCTGAGCATGCTTTAAATAATTTAAATCATGGCATTAAATTTGATAATATGGACATATTGTCAACACAAACTCGTTATTACGTTAACGTGCAGCTAGTGAGATATTGAAACATACTAATAATTTAAATAGGCAAGAAGAAATTCTCCGTTCAAATAGGTTTTGGAATCTTATAATTAAAAAAAGCACAATGGTACATCTTAATTTTAATTTTAACTTTTGGTATATCTAAGTTTTACTGTATTGTTTCTTAGACCTTGAAGTAAATGATTTACCAATTATATGTTGTTGCCAAAGCCTATAATAATTTAACATATGCAGTTGAAATTAAAATTAAAAATCGTATTAAATGTACTACATTGTGTTTTCACTGTAAAATAACAAGGACAATTATTAACAAAAAAACTATTTATTTGTTATATTTCACTAGATCTTTAATTGATATGTCAAGTTTTTAATTGTGAATGTGTTTATAGATTTCATATTAAAGATTTTCACAACTTTGCACTTACACCATAATGTAGTTAAATTAAAATTTGCTCTTTGATTATAACGTTTTTCACTGTTAGCTTTCTACCGTTAGAGTGTGTTCTGATTAGTCATCTTCATGGCAGTTTAATAATATTTAATTTATTAAGGATCTAGTTATTCTTTTCTAAAATTAGATTCCTTAGTTGGCTCTAGAGGTTTATCAAACTGTTATAGCAATACTAGATTTATGCTTGAATTTTTGTCTTTTTCATATTTCATAAATTTGTTCTAACACCTTAAACAATTGTTAAAGATATAACCACGTACTAAGCACGATAACTGTAATTTTTATCGAAACGTATAGATTTATATAAAATATAAAAATTTAGAAACCCCAAAGCTTAGTGTTTTAACTAGGTTGTATTATTTATATAAAATAAAATAAAAGTAAATAAGACGGCATTAAGTTATACTTTTGAAAGTAAATGTATACGAATTTGAAATGAAATACATATAATTATTTACCTCAATGCTTTGACCCGATCATTCTTTGCATATTTAGTGATCAAAAATATATGAGCTTTCTGTATCAATTTTCAGTGTTCAATTTCCAAGTACAGACATTGAAAAACGGCCTTTTATGTGTGATAATAGATTGTTTGATTTTCTAAGTTGTGGTGGTTTTCGAATTAAACTTTTCGTATGCAATTAAGATTTGATTTCTGAAATCGGCAATTATATATTTTGTGGATTAATTAAATGGAAATTGGACATTTTAAAGTTGAATCTAAATTAGTTTTCCTGTGAATTTTTATAAAAGGTTTTGTTAAAATAGAATGTAGTTGTAGACAAGAAAAGTTCGTATTTAAATTGTAGGAAGAGATCATTTCTTGGTTTGCTTGTTTAAGCAAGGGCTCTTGATGGTTCTATTTATTGCGTTTTAGTAATTGACGTCTGCCGGAGTAGAGTATCCCAATCTATTAGTGTTAAGTAATTATCATTATCGTTTAAGAAATAAATCTGTGGACGAAAATTTGCACTTGAGCCGTGCACGTCGCAGAGTCATCAGTTTTATCATGTTGAGAAAGATGGTGCAATATTACGGAGAGGGGAAGAAGCTGCTTTTTTGAGCGGTTAATTGCGCATCCCTCTTAGTTATTTATTTTGAAGTTACAGACCGTGGGGTCAATTAACGAACATTTCACTAAGTGATGTGTTTAAGTGCATCTTAGTGGTGGATCGTTGTCGCGCTTAAGGCTGATTTATATTACCGAATGAAACCATTGTGAAGGCACGTTTTGTTTCCCCCGTAACAGAAAATCAGCTGCAACAGACGAGAATCTCACTGTAAATAATTTGTAAATAGACCTTTTTTGCCATTTTAATAATTAAACAGAGTTGTAAATGGACCTACCGACTTAATTGAACCTTAAAGTGTGTAAATATCTCGTGTGTGAAAGCTACTCGTTTTGTGCACATAAACTATATAACGTCCTGACCAATGAAGATAAACGTATCGCCATCGATGCGAAATTGCCGTATTGGTTTACCGATCGAGGACATTCTGCTGGTATCCTAGAGCCGTTCCCGTTGCTTTCGTTGCTGCCCGGTGGAGAAGATAACGCAATATTGTACGTTATTGTGAATGCTTTACCATATCTTCGTTTGTAAACTTGGTGAAATTATTTGTTGACGAGCGAATAAACGCAGTCGTTTGTTTTGGTGTTATGTTGCAATATCTGGGGTATTTTGTTTTTTTATTATTTAATTATATGTACTGCAAATTTATGTATATGTACATTTCGCATGGTATAATTGATTTTTAATGACCAATTGGTTACGTATTGTTTGAATTTATTCATATTTAGATAATTCTATTTCCGTAATTTAAAATCAAGTGCCACTTGGTAAGCTTACAAGGTTGACCATTTTATGTTCCCGTTTTCTAGTATTCAAGATATTAAATCAAACCGAAATCTTTGTACGTAAACCTGTGTATTTGTGGGGTTTTTGGAGATATATTTAGTTATAATAGACGAACAATCAATTGAATTTTATGGTGTTAATTTGTGATTTCCTCCCGACCAGCAAAAGCAATAATTTACGAGAGTGGTGTTTTTTTAGTATTCAAACTAAAGAATTTATTGAGAGCTAAATTTTGATTTCAATTCTTATTGATTCATGTTAAAAGTAACCAGTGGTAATTTCCTGCAATTGAAGCATTCAGGGTAATACAGTTTTTTTTAATATTTTGCGTTGTTTAACGTAACCGTTTAGAGGAATATTAAATGACGTTTATCTAGTTTGTCTAATTATTTTAGTTTGCAGTTTAATTAATGACAGAGCTTTAAAGATAAGTAGTATTTAAAATTGAGTTAATAAGATTTAAGCATAACATTTAACGTTCACTATTTTTTTATGGTGTTTGAATTATTTTCTTGTTGGGGGTAACGTAACGAAATATATAGTTAAAGAAGTCATTGAAACCCAACAGCTGATTTGCGCCCACGCTATTTTGGTATTTGAGCGTGTGGATATTTTTAAGATTTGTTCTAGAGTTAATGTTTCGAAGCATCACCGACGTGCACCTGGAGGTAGCGAACGCAAGGTAAGTGAGATGTTTTGACTGTTGAACGCTGATTTATCTACGTGTGACCAGGTGTATTCTTACCGATATCGTCTTAATAACAGTCTGGCGCTCTTTACTTGACTTTATTTTAATTACGACGTACCCTTATCTGCGACTTTCGGCAATACGACTAACCACCTTCAGTATTTTTAGATTCAAAAACACGCCCACGCCCTCTGTCCCACCGAGATAGTCCGGTGCACCCTAATTATCTGTAACTTGCCGTTTTAGTTTCATTTTCGACCGTAACAATCGTTATAATTTATAACCTTTTTGTGTTCGAAAAAATGAATAAATGTTATCAAGATATTTAAATAAGTGTATTAAAAGACAAAAACTTATGTAATTTGTCTCTAAAGAAGCTAATAAGGAATGCTGAACCATACACAAATCATGCTCGATGGAACCCTTGTATGGGTATCTGTGTACCTAGTCTTATTAACCCATATTGCCCTACTGGACTTTTAAAAGGGCGGTAGAAACTTGGCTAACTGTGTCTCATAGCATCTATTGTTATGCAGATGGCGCCACTCACATTTCAAAGCATTGACGATCAGTCTGTAGCACGTGTTTGCTAAAATTGCTGATGTTTAGTGTATAATTTGCGTTTTTCTACTGGACCCTTTATCTGACAATTACAAGGAATAACAAAAGGGAAGTTATCGTCGTTTTTAATTGCAATGGCGGTTCTATTATGTTTTATTTGCATACATTATAGACCGCTAAACGCAGTACGTACTATAACCTAATACTTTTATCCAACTTATTAAGAATATTATGGTTAAGAAAACACCGTCCTTTTAAAAGGACCGTAGGTTTATCTACTACTATCAATTCAAGTATATTGTATCTTTTTCAGGTACTGGAAAGAGCCGCTAACTTTTACCCAGTTGCTGGAAGAATTAGAAAAGAATACTATTTCCGGCAAATACATTTAGCAGACATGCAAATGAGGTCTGAATCCGATGAAGATTCGAATAGGACTTGTAATTAAAAATTTCGAGCACAACTCAGAGCCGAGTAAAGTACAAATGGTTTTAAAAAACATCAGAGGGCAGCATTGATGATGACAACTTGCCAGCATTTGTTGAACGAAGACCAAATTCCTGAAGAATTTTGAGTATAAAGTTAGTGATTTAGACAAACGACTTTCAACTGAAAATTGTAGTCAGTAACAAAATCTTCATCAATTACGTTTAGTTGTTTTGATGAAGAATAACTTGATACTCAATTTTTCAAATATTTTCATAAAATTTCGTGCAAGATTATTTGAGTTTATTTACTGATTTTCATTTGAGTCAATTTGAGTGTTATTGTTTTCCGACAAATGTTTGGCAAAATAGGGATTATACAATATAAATTGGTATGGAGGCTATATCGGTTTAGATTTCAATATATAGAAATTTGCATTGCAACGATAATACTAAACTAAACAGGCTAAGTATTGAAAATATAGTTGTTTTATATTTATTATTTTAAAGTACTTTTGTTCTTAATTCCGCTGAAGAAAATAGGTTTATGTCTAGTATTGATTCTTATAGTTGTGACTGATAAGTTTAATTCATAAAGTAAACCGATTCGACGTTCAAATTCTTGAACGTCTTTGCTTAGATTATTTGTTATTTTGACCCCTACCAAGGATCTTCGACTACTTTGTCTGCAATATACAAACATATGGGACTCGGAGCAACAGTAGTTTTGCAGATGTTTTAAAAAAATGTCTTATGATTCCTTTCATTCGTGTTTGATAACTTTTTTACTTCAATTTCGCTACTCAAACAATTGAAACTTAGGAACATAAAAGCCACTCGTACCCTAAGAGAAAATCTCCTGCCACATTTTCCTTTATCCAAAGCAACTACACTAAGGAAAAAAGACGGGGCGCTTTTGAGTATCTTTTGGCCGATAGTGAGATCGTTGTAACTAAGTGCAACGACAATAGCCTTGTTAGTGTAACTTCAAATGCTCTCAAAAATTTCTCAGTAAATAAAGTAAAAAGGTTCTCACAATAAGAAAAAAAACACATCTACATAGATCAACCCGGACTGATTAAGTTTTATGATCATAATATGGGAGGTGTAGATCGTGATGATGAAAACTTACGTTAATACAAAGTTTCAATCAGGGGGAAAAATAGTATTTTCCTCTATTTACACATTGTGTAGATACGGCTCTGCAGCACGCCTGGCACTTAGATAAAAGCAACGGTGGGAATCTAGACCAACTAGAATTTCGAAGAGCAGTAGCTACTAACTTATTCGAAACCCACAAGTGGACTACAAACAGAGGTTCTTCAAAATCTTTTAAGTATTCACATGAGTTTTTCGCTACGGCAGGTTAGGCCACCTGGTTATGTATCACAAAAATCAGCGACGATGCGCGGAATGTCCCAAAAAATCAAATTTTGTTTGCCACAAAGGTGATGTCGATTTACATCCCAAAGACTTTTAGTTGAGTTGATCGGCCTATTTCCACAGTTTTTGCTTTTTGAGCAAGCACTTGACTACTCTCAGATTCGGACTTGAAAAAAGAAAAAGAAAATATCGTTAGAACACTTAAAGAAAATGGTTACCCCGATCTAACACCTAACCTAACCAGGGAAAGGGTAACCGAAAAAAGACCTAAATATACAGCGATAATACCATATAAACAAGGTACCTCAGATAAAATACGAAGGATAGGCAGCAAATACAAGATACCTACGCACTGCCTTCCAATCGACCAGAACGCTCAGGGGAATACTAACCAAAACCAAATCACACAATAAAGACCAGAATTCCAAGAATTGTGTATACAACCTACCATGCGAATGCGGTAGTGCATACATAGGAGAGAGAAGTAGACCACTCAAAGTGAGAACTCAGGAACATAAGAACAATATCCGCAAGGGCGAAACTAAAAGATCAAGAATCTCCGAACATGTCTGGAACGAAGACCACCGCATCGAATGGGATAACATATAGATAGTGGCAAATGACGAGAATACAACTCGCCGAAAACTCAAAGAAGCCACATATATCGCACTAGCACAAAATCCAACAAGCCAAGCTAGTATAGAATTGAAACCCATATGGATCCCAAAAGTGCTCGAAGAGCTTAAGCGCAATGCACCTGCGCAACCCCACGAAAATGTTTAATATATATATATATATATATATATATATATATATATATAATACAGAATCCTAAAGACTGTTTTGTAAATTACCACACAATTTAGTCATTGTTATAAGTATGTGTTATGTTATATTGTGTTATAAAATAAAATAAAATACTTTTCAAGTTTTTCACTTTATCTTGTTTTTTACTTGATAGTAGTATATAGCCCTACCGTCCTTTTAAAGGACACCATGTTCAACCAGTTACATCGTTTAAATTTTTTTAAATCATTTTTCCATTAATTAACTGTATCCACCGAATAACAGTCGCAAGAAAAAAAAGAAAATTTCAAAAAATAATACTCTCAGGGCTAAATGAGTTAACTAAGCATTTTCGATTTAAAACCTTTTTTATTTTATTTAAAATTAAATCACCTAGTAAACAACCAATAAAATTTAGACTCATAAGAAATAATCCTGAAAATGAATGCATATATTGTAAAAAAAGGTATGCAAATAACCTAATCTCTGGAGAGCCACTTATAGTAATATTCATCTTTATTTACAATGGTTTAGGGTTTTTTACACTAGTGAATACACAAAAAGTAAATTAAAAAACTCAGTAAAAACATTGATTAGTATCAATTTCAAATGAAGGATAAATTTTTATTAAATTACAGAATTTAAAAATTGGTTCTTCTTTATACCATTTAATTTAATAACAATTATACGTAATTAAAATGCACTTGTATTGTATTTCGACACACTATTTTTATTTTCATTTTCCTAAATTTTAATAAAATAAATAAAACTGAGATGCAGATTGCTATTTATGAAATACATTTTTTCAATGCAGACGTTTGATATATATATATTATATTAAAATAGGTACATACACATTTTAAAATATTTTCACGGATAATGTTGGAAGATATTGAACATGAAAGGGATAAGCTTTCTTAAAACAGTCCATTGTCAATGTACAGGTGTTTAAAAATGTGTGCATAAACACTAATTAAACATATGTTTATATATTTACCGGTCCCATATTAATGAATCCGTTTCTTCGTGCGATTGTATGGGCTTCATGCGAATCAACATCTCTACGAAAACGTACAAGAAAAGAATTACTGAAGAAATCTGCAGTTGAAGAAGATAAACACACTAAATACAATAACGAAAAAAGCCTCCAGTACAGAGGCATGTTAAACCACTAATGTAGTTCAGTTTTTACTGCGACGCCATGGACGCGCAATTCTGACGTCAGTATAATCGATTTTATAAATATAATAATAATATAACTTTTACGGTTATTAGATAATGTTAAAAGAGCTCCAATGTAAAAAAGCTAAATATGCTTCAAAACCCACGTGTGAAGTATGGATATGGCTATAATTATAACACAGCTTCCAGCTTCCAAACGCATTGTAGTTTGATCCATTTTAGCACGTTATATATTTTGACTTGACTTGTTGTCTGAGGTTCAATCAATGTGACAATAAACGCCTCCAATTACAGATTTAGAAAATATGAAAAATATTTTCTAAACGATATTTACGTGCGGATAAAACTCTTTTTAGCAAATTTACAACCACACATAAGGCAACTTTTAGTTTCTGAAAGTTATTTTCACTTTTCTATAATAAATTTTATTGCTTTGTATAAACTTTTATTGCCAATTAAAAGTGGTTAGAATAGCTACCTTCAAAAAAACCGAAAGATTTCCATCTTTCCATCCCACTTCTATATTACTAAAAATTTAAAATTATTTTTTTTACAAAATAAAATATCTGGCGTGAAACACCACACGACCTTCCAATCTATAAAATGGAAATTAAAAGAAATAAAATAATTTTAATAACATTTTTTTAGGATAATTATGCAACTTCTTTTATAAGTTCATTGCGAAAATAGGCAACATTGCAAAAATAAAAACTTTAAAACTTCATGTCAGACATAGGTTAATAGACATCTATATGCTAACTTAAAAGAAATGAAATAATTTTAATTATAATTTTGTACCTTCCAACCGACATATGCTGAGGAGAAAGGGGGTTTATTAGAGGAAGTTTTTGTTTTTTATCAAATATTTATAAAACAGCTGCATATTTCAAAGATATAAAAATACCTAGATATAGACCTTAAAAATATCGATTAATTATGTTCTATGCAATTTTTTGATACGGTGTGCAATTTAGAGGTAAAAAATTCCTAAAATAGAATTTAAGTGTTAGTTGAAACTTTTCTTTAAGAAAGGTTTTTAATAAAACGCAAGGTGAGTCAAAAAATTAATTAAATATGCATGAAAATGGTTATACTGCATTATTGATATCTTATAGAAGCGGGCGACTTTGGAATTTTTTTTTTTTAAGTTAACATGTATATATTAAGATCTATCTGAAAGATTATGTTTTTGTTTTTACAATGTTGCCTGTCTTCGTTACAAAAAAAAGGTTGCATGGTTACCCTAAAACAATTATAATTCAAATTATTGCATCCTTTATTTTTTAATTTAGCATCTAGATGTCGATCAACCTCTGTCAGACGTGAAGCTTTAAACGTCTATTTGACGTAGATTATTGTTTCTGTTTTTACAATGTTGCCTATTTTCGTAATGAACTTCTTATAAAATAGGTTGCATAATTATCCTAAAAAAAATGTTCCACACCACATATTTACCAAACTAGTAGTAGTGTAGTGGTGACACGACCTGCTTAGCATTCTGGAGGTAGTGTGTTCTATTCTCGTTACCGTCTACTTTGTATGAGGTTCTTTCAGGGGGTTTTCCTAATACACATGTAGCGCCATGGTCACTGCGTATATGCACACCATGTGCGGCTGCTTAGACGAATGCTGGGGTAGTATTTTCCCCCACAGAGCCCTAACTCCTTTCCTTTCGATCCTATCCTGACCACACGCATCCTTAACCCACCATGCATATACGTGTAATGTATGTATGCTGGGAATCCATAATTGGGGCTGAAGGAGCTTGGAAAGCTCAAACAACCCGCCCATCCCCTTGGGGAGGGAATGAAATACGTGACCTTCCCTTTCCTTTCCTATCAGATATTTTAGGATAACTATGCAACCTGTGTTTAATATGTTCATAATGAAAACAGGCAACATTGTAAAAGCAAAAACAATCATCTAAATCAGAATGGAGTTTAAAACTTTATGTCAGATAGAGATTAATAGACATGAATGCATGTTAACTTAAAATATCTGACCGTGTGGAACACCACACGACCAAAATAAATGGAAATTAAAAGAAATGAAATAATTGTAATAACTTTTTTTTAAGCATAATTATGCAACCTCTTTCATAAGAAGTTAACTACGAAAATAGGCAACATTGCAAACGCAAAAACAATAATCTTTGTCAAACAGACATTTAAAACTTCATGACACATAGATGTTAGACTAAATGCCAACTTAAATTAAATAAAAGAAATGAAATAATTTTGATTTCAATTTATTCAGGATAACTATGCAACCTCTTTTTTATACGTTCATAAAGAAAACAGGCAACATGGTAAAAGCGAAAACAATAATCTATGGCAAGCTTGGCGTTTAAAACTTGATCTCAGATACAGATCCATAGACATAACTACATGTTCACGCACACGCACACGCACACCCACGCACACGCACACCCACGCACACGCACACGCACACGCACGCACACACGAACACCACGCACACGCACAACACACACACACGCACGCACGCACACACGCACACGCACACGCAGCACACCACACACGCACACCCACACGCACACGACAACATACACGCACACACACACACACCAACCACACGCACACACACGCACACACATCCACACACCACACACGCACACCCACCCACCACACACACACACCACGCACACACACGCACACACACCACACACAGGCACACGCACAACACCACACCCACACACACACAACACGCCACACCACACACACCAAACATACACACCAAGCACACCACACCACGCCACACCGCACACGCACACACAGCAGACGTACACCACACACACACACACCCACACCACACCACACGCACACCACACGCCACACACGCACACCACGCACACCACAGCACACACAGCACACCACACAAGACACGACAGCATCACACACGCACACGCACACCACACACACGCCACACACCACACCCACACACGCACACCACACCACACACCACACCGCACACACACACCACACACACACCACACCACACAAGCACACACACAGCACACCACCCACACCACACCACACGCACAGCACAGCACACACCACCACACCAACACACACACAGCAACCACACACGCCACACACACCACACGCACACAGCACACACACACACACACACGCACGCACACCACACCACGCACACAAGCGACGTACACCACGACACACACACCACAACGCACCCATCCCACACCCACCGCACACACACCACCACACACACCACACCACGCAACACCACACACACACGCCACACACACACACACAGCAACGCATGGAAAAAACGTTCAAACATAACACATTCCACACGCACACCAGACACGCACACGCCACACAGCACGCACGTACCACACCACGACTCACACACACGCACACCACCAACCACACACACACACCACACACACCACGCACCACACCAACCACACCACACACACACACACACAGCACACGCACACCGCAACACCACATAACACCCACGCACACCCACAGCACCACACACACGCATACACACACACCACATCACACGCACAGCACACACACCACACCAGCCCACACCACACCCACACCCACATCCACATCCACACCCACACACACCCACACCTACACACACACACGCAGACACGCACGCCCGCAACAATCACCCACCCACACACATACACACACACATCCAGACATGATGGCCGATCATGGCGAAACTTGGCCAAAAGTATGTAGGTTGAAAGGTAAACAAATTCCAAAGCCGCCCACTTCTATAAAAATATCGATAATACAGCATTTTCAATCATATTTATTTAATTTTTATATTTATTTAGCTTTACATTAAAAAACTTTATAAACGAAAGTTATATGACATTAAATTTTCTTTAAAAAATATGTCTACACTGTTTCGTATAAATTAAACGTTATTCAGATAGTGAAAACATTTGAACATTTAAATTTTACATTAGGAACTTTTTCTCGCTAAATTACGCGTCGTATCAAAAAATTGCATGGAACATAATTAACCGATATGTTTATGGTATATACCTAGCTATTTTTTATATTTTAAAAATGCAGCGGTTTTAGAAATATTTGGTAAAAACCAAAAGCTGCCCCCAATAAACCCCGAAGTCCGCAAATGTATTTCTTCCAAAATTTAATCAGCTCCAAGCGAAATGAAAACAAACTTAAATACCAAATTTCAAGTTCGTAGGTGTTTTCGTTCTAAAGTTACTAACATTACATCCACACACACACCCACGCACGAACGCACGCATGCACATACGCACACACGCAGTTATTCAAGCACGCACGCACGCACGCACGACACACACCGCGTAATATATATATATATATATATATATATATATATATATATATATATATATATATATACCGTGTCCAAGATAAGGATGCCCACTATGGGGATCTCGGAAACGGTAAGAGATGGAAGGTCGGTTAAATGGAACAAAAGTTACGTATTTGAGAAGATGTATTTATGGTCTTTGTAGAACTCAAATATGTATTTTAGTTTTGAGATATTTGAAAAAATTGAATTTTCTGATCTTCGTTTTATTTTTTCTGACCTTATTTGAAGAGCTATCAAGAAAAGTAGAGCACATTTTCATTGCCACTTTTCTAGCTCTACTAATGCTATTCAATTTTTGATACAACGTTTCGTTTGTTAGCAACCATCATCAACTTTATTTTTTAAATACACGAAAAAATTATTTTGCCATATTTAAATTCTCTCCTTGATTCTGAATTCAACAATATATCACACTTTGTATTTTTGATACGTTTCGGATGAGAAAATTCATATCAACGTAACGAAAACGTACAGTTAAAACTAATACTAGAAACATTAGAAAACTTTAAAATTATTTTAAAATAATGTTTTCTCATTTTCTAATGCCTGTTTCGAATAAAATAATTCACAATTATGTATTTAGTGAAAATACTATTAATTAAACAGTTAAAATACATCTTCCGTCGTACTGATGCATTTGATAAAAATAAGTTGGCTTTGCCTTTTGTTTACCTACCTGTCACAATTGATTGTTTTCCGTATTACGTTTGTTTGGTGGTCTTTGAGTTAATTACATTTGTGTTTACCTAAAACAATATAGTAGGAGTACATTTTTCAAATAATGAAAAATTCAATATACTGACGTGTTACATTTTGTGTCATCGTAATTGTTCTGAAGCCGAAATAATGTATTTAAACAAATATCCAGAAAGGCGTCAACCTCGCAAAAGATCTTTTCACACATTAGCAGTTGATCTAAAAGAATATGGTGCGTTCAAAAAACCTGTAAAATCTCGCAAAAAAACCTTGCAATGAAGAAAAGGGCAATACTGTTTTATTAGCTGTAACGAAAAATCCAGAGGTTTCTACTAGGAAAATTGAAGAGGCAACTGGCATAGCCCATTCCACAGCTCATTATGTTCTAAAGAAGGAGAAAGTACATGCATATAAATTTAGAATTTGCCAAGGACTTCGACCAGGTGACCCAGAAAGACGTAGAATATTTTGTGAATGGTATACACGTCAACCTCAAGACAATGCATATTTTCCGAATAAAATAATATGGTCCGATGAAAGTATGGTTAATAATAATGGAATTTTTAATCGTAGAAATGCTCATTATTGGGCAAGAGTAAATCCACGTCTGTACAAAACGGCCAAACACCAACACCGTTTCGGATTTAATATGAGGGTTGCTATATTCGGTACTCGAATTATAGGTCCTTTCATTTACCACGAGTCCTTAAATTCTGAACGTTACCAAATTTTATTGCAAAATGAATTAGAAATAGCTTTGAATGGTTTGCCTTTCCAAGAAGTTGAAGGTTGTTGTTTTATGCATGACGGTGCATCTGTACATAATTCCAGAGTTGTCAGAGAATACCTGTCAGTTAGATTTCCAGAAAGATGTATTGGCACTCATGCAAATGTACTGTGGCCAGCCCGTTCTCCAAATACAACACCTTTGGATTTTTTCTTTGGGGATACATTAAAAATTTATGGAAACGATATTGAAAACGAAGAAATTTTACTAAGATTAGTTCTCGAAGCGTTTGCTAGTATTACTCCTCAAATTCTGAAGAATGTTTTAGTTGCTACAGATAGAATATGCTATTTATGTTTAGAGAATACCGGGAATCTTTTTGAACACCTTTTGTGAGTTTATTAACCTTTAAAATAAATCTGTTTTTTATTTGTCTATAATTTAAAATTACAAAACATAATTTTACGGTTTTCTAATGTTTCTAGTATTAGTTTAACTGTACGTTTAGGATGTTTTACATTGAATATGAATTTTCTCATCCGAAACGTATCAAAAATATAAATTGTGATATACCGTTGAATTCAGAATCAAGGAGAGAATTTAAATATGGCAAAAATAATTTTTTCGTGTATTAAAAAAATACAGTTGATGATGGTTGCTAACAAACGAAACGTTGTATCAAAAATTGAATAACAGCATTAATTAGAGCTAGAAAAGTGACAATGAAAATGTGCTCTCCCTTTCTTGATAGCTCTTCAAATAAGGTCAGAAAAAAATAAAAACGAAAATCAGAAAATTCAATTGTTTTTCAAATATCTCAAAAACTAAAAGAGATATTTGAGTTCTACAAAGACCATAAATACATCCTCTCAGATGCGTAACTCTTGTTCTATATATATATATATATATATATATATATATATATATCCTTTGGTTATAAATAAGACAAATCTATAATTATATTCTTTACATAGAGATAAGATTAAACATACTCACAATCCAAACATGGAAAATATTGTTTATTAGCTTACTATCTGTTATTACTAAGAAACTAATTACTTATTTGTTCATTTCAATGTTCAAATTATTTAGATGATATGAAATATTTTATAAGTACCAGTCCTATCTAAGCTCTATACGATCTCTATATCTTCTAGAATTCCTTCATCATGGAAGTTAGCAAATGTTCAACCAAGTCCCAAAAAGGTGATAAGACCGATCCCTCAAATTACAGACCAATTGCCATCACTTCCATTTTGTCTAAAATCATGGAAAAGCCATCAATCAGCAACTGCTCACGTTCCTTGAAACTAACAAACTCCTTAGTGACCACCAATATGGGTTTAGGCAAAGTCGTTCAACAGGCGATCTTCTTTCATATGTGACCCAAGTTTGGAACAATACAGCAGAGCAGTCCGGTGAAACAGTTGTAGTCGCTTTAGATATCTCAAAGGCATTTGACCTAGTTTGGCATAAGTGTTTACTTGCCAAACTCACCTCGTTTGGTTAAATGATACGCTCATCAACTGGGTTTCTAGTTTCCTTGATAAAAGACGAATACGTGTCGTAGTTGATGGCTTTTTCAAAAGAAGTTAGCATTAACGCGGGCGTACCACAGGGATCCGTTATAGCGCCTACACTTTTCTGCTGTACATAAACGACCTTATTTCTTCAACAACTAACCCCATCCATTGCTTTGATGACGATAGCACTCTTCACTGTAGTTCATCTCAGTCTACTCATAGTGATAATCCACCTTCTATGTCAAATCAAGAAATTAAAGCTGAAATGGCAAATTCAATCAACAAAGACATTCAACGTATTCTCGAATGGGGAAGCAATAATCTAGTTAAATTTAATGCTAACAAAACTCAGTGTTGCCTTATGTCCGCCAAAAAGATCGATCATTTCCTGTTGTAAGTATGAATGGCTCAGTTCTTAAGTTTTCAGACTCTATTAGTCTGTTGGGTATGACTGTATCTTCAAATCTCTCATGGTTGACCATCTTCTATCAGCTACCAAAACAGCTGCTCGTAAAATAGGCTTTTGTACAGATCTAAGCAGTACTTTACCTCTCGACAACTCCTTCTGCTGTATAAGGCCCAAATTTGGCCTCATCTGAATATAATTCTCACCTTTGGGTTAGTGCTCAATACGCTCTCGATATCGTTTATCGTATTCAAAAGAGAGCGATTAGGTTATAAATGACCCGTCCTTAACTTCTCATACAGTCCCTTGAGCATAGAAGGATGGTTTCAGTTCTTTCTTTGTATTATCGTTATTACAACGGCTATTGTGCTGGTGAATTACATTTTGATACCATCTCCGGCTATCTTTGCAGAAACACTGGTTCGCTCATTCAGATCATCAGTATGCAGTACAAATCTCCACTTGTCGTACCAAACGGGCGCAATCCACATTTTTCTACACGGCTTCTAAACTCAGGAATGATCTCCCTAGTTCCTGTTTTCCTCTCACTTATGATATGAGAAAATTTAAGGTAGCTGTTCATAGGCATCTATTGGCAATTCATTATCCCTCTATCCATCCTCCTAAGTGTTCCTGAGTGCTTTAGCACGATAGGCCTTATTTAGCCTGTTCAGGTCCACAATCATAAAAAAAGACGATTACAGTATTGTAATCGCCAGATTCATATTAGCATACAAGTTAGTGATATCTCAAAATATTTTTGAGTTTAATATAACTGGCGCTGCGAACAGGATACCCAAACAGTGTTAATATACCTGATGTATTTTAATACTTTATTGGATATCCAAAAAAACCTGTAACCGAGATCGAGATCGAGAAGTTCCTGCAAGCAAAATTCAATTGTGTTAATCAAACTAGTAGCACTTTAACTATTCGAAGACCTCAGCAGTTAACTAGAATTGGCCTACAGACGAGCTTCACCTACAAGGCTCGACCCCAATTGAAGAAGTAACTATAGAAAAAATCAACACGTGATGTTCTTAGCACCCTTATTCCTGTAAGTAACTATTTAATTTCCTAAATTTAAGTACATGTTGTAGTCTATGAGTAATACTAGAGATACAAACCAAATCAAGTAATTCCAATTGCGAAGAAAAATGTAATAAACAATGGTAGTAAATTACACTGAATTAATTCTTGCTAGAGGAATCATTCCTCAATACGAGGGAGGCTCAAAAAATTTGTCATATTACATACAACAGTGCGATTAATTTATTAGTAGGTACATACAAAATTGACACCGTAGGACAAGAACAATGCTGGCTAAATAAGTTAGTGTTTGAATTATGTTGCTCTAAATTAACCGGTGCCGTTCGAGAAACTTTAATTGTATCAAATTGTTCAACTTGGACACAAGTAAAAATAACCCTTCTAAATCGCTTTGGTGATCAAAGAAATGAAACATAATGATTTAATACCTTGTTTTCAAATGTCAAATGAAAATTATGACCAGTATTATGAAAAAATCAAATCTAAATTACAGTAAAATTTAGAACACATTAATATTAGGGAAGAAGACATTAATATAAAAATTTTCAAAAAAAGTATGCATGAAAAAAGAGCTCAAAATACCTTTTGTGCCGGATTACTAATCATCAACAACAAGTAAACTTCTTAAATTTTGTTAGGCAAAAACAACCTCAAAAATATTCTAGACCCCAACAAAACAAGTATTCACACAATCCTACAATGTCTCAAAAACCCTTGTATTATACAAATAATTATCAACAACCTTTTAAAAACATGAATATACCACAAAATTCAAATAACTTTCCCAGAGGTACCATCAATGTACAAACTAGACTAATTCAAAAGAACTTTCCAACGAATTTCCAAGTTTTTGGTAAAAAAACCAGAATATGAACCTACTCCTATGTCAATAAGTACGCGAAACGCATTCCAGTCAAATACAAATCAAAACCGACGCCAACCACAACGAAATCATTTGCAACAAACCGGCTCTAGAAATTTCATTTCTGAAGAATTGTATAATGTTGAAGAACCCAACAGTTATGATTACAATTACGATTCCGATTATCGCGAAGATAACTTTGGTCCATACGAACAACCATGTGAAAACTTGCATGAAGACGTTAATACCGACAATAACAATGAAAATTTTCGACGATGATGGAAAACCTATGACAATCGTTATTAGACGTTAATACCACAAGTTAATCTTAGAATAGATTGATTCTGATGCCTCATGAATAAAAACTCACCTTATCGAATTACGGCATTAATCATAATAAACTTTCATTAACATGACATGATCGATTCGCATTATTAGGTAGCGAAGATTTAGAAAAATTAGGTGCAAAAATCGATTACGATAAATAATGAAATAAAAATCCCTTCTTTTTTCGAATTAAATCCTTTAAATTTTAAACCATTCAAACAAACAAGTAGAACTCATATTAAAGTCCCTGTAGATATAAATGAAGGACAAGTAGTAATTCCTCAAGTTACTCTTAATAATATTACGATTCCCGAATCTATTGCGTATGCAAGAAACGGACTTTGCATAATTCCTCTTCAAGATGATCGGGAAACAGAAATTAATTTCCACCAACAAATTAAAGTAGATCCTTTAATTAACTTTAAAGCCGATAATAAAGGAATTGACGTTAATAAAGCAATTAGAACAGAACACCTAAACCCAGAAGAACAAGCCGAAATTATAGCACTACGTAAAGATTATCGTGATGTATTTTATAACGAAAACTGCGATTTGTCATTTACTAATGCAATTAAACATACAATAAGAACTGTAAACGAAAATCCCGTATTCTGTAAACCATTTAAATACCGGTATCACTTAAAAGCCTAAATACAAAATCAAACACGAAAACTTTTAGATAACAAAATTATTAGACCAAGTATTTCACCCTATATTTCCCCAGTAAGGATAGTGTCAAAAAAATTGGATGCGAGCACAAAAAAAAGAAATGGCGTTTAGGAAGTTTAACGAAAAGACCGTAGAAGATAAATATCCCTTACCCCGAATCGACGAGATATTAGACAGCTTGGGGAAATGCGCTTATTTTACCACCCTTGATTTAGCTCAGGATTTTCATCAAATAGAGATGGACCCAAAATCAATCGAAAAAACCGCTTTTTCTGTCAATCACGGACATTATGAGTACGCACGCATGCCTTTCGGATTGAAAAATGCTTCAAGTTCCTTTTGACGAACACCTTTATAAACATTGTTTTGTTTAAATGGATGATATATTTTCAAAATCTTTACAAGAACACATAAATCACCTCAAATTAATTTTCCAAAAGTTGAGACAGTATAATTTAAAGATACAGTTAGATAAATCAGAATTCCTACGTAAAGAAGTTGCCTTTTTAGGACACGTAATAACACCTGGCGGCATTAAACCCAATCCTTCTAAAATACAATCCGTTCAGCAATACCCACTACCTAAAATTACAAAAGAAATTAAAGCTTTCCTAGGTTTGGTAGCCTATTATAGACGGTTCATCCAAAATTTTGCAAAGATTGTTTACCCATTTACCAAATGTCTCAAGAAAGGAAGCAAAATCGATATTACAGACTCAAACTATATAGAAGCTTTCAATAAATGTAAAGAACTTTTGTCAAATGCCCCAATTCTTACTTATCCCGATTTTCAAAAGACTTTTTACGTAACCACCGATGCTTCGATCACAGCTGTGGGCGGTGTTCTTTCACAAACTAACAAGCCAATTGCATTCTATGCCCGTACGTTGAATAGCGCCGAAAAAAATTATTCCATCATAGAACGCGAATTACTCGCTATAGTAGAAGCCACTAAGCATTTCAGACCTTATGTGTATGGACGACAATTTATTATAGAAACAGACCATAGTATGGCTCTTTTCGTTAAAAGACCCTAACTCTAGGTTAGTCAAATGGCGCCTACGCTTAGAAGAGTTTGATTATAAAGTTCACTATAAAAAGGGAAAAGATAACGTTGTCGCTGACGCCCTATCGCGAATTGAGATAAATACCCGTAAAACCAACAATGAAAATGATATAAAGTAGTAGTGGTCGTCAAAGCAATGGGACGTGTTTGTGATGGCTCTAGCTTCTACCTTGGATTGGTGTAGCAAGTCCGGATTAAAATGATAATTTCTAATTCAATAGTTACTGTACGGTACGGGTGAGTTTTTGAACATATTTTAGACTCAGCGGTTTTAATATTAATAATGGACAAAGACAAGAAGCTAACCAGTAAAATTTTGTAACGTGTACAAAAAAAAGGCGCGTAAATAACATTTGGGAGTGCTGTAGGGTTAAATTTCTACGAAAAAATTACGGCTCTTTAAATCCATACCAGATGTGATTGTTAAAACTCGTAGAATTGTAGAGTGAGCTTAAAGCGCAAATACCGCCCCCTTTGTCTTGAACTCAACAGGTAAACATGTTTTGCAATGACAATCAATCATAGAAAACTAATAAATTAACAATTGTAACTGGATCGAAGCAGCATTCCAAAGCAAATAAATAAACAAATAAACAATAACTATCTATTTGTAAGCGAAATTCTGAATGAAATACGGTTTGTTCTCTCAAATAAATAAAACGCATTTTAGTAGTTAAATGAAAGAAAGGTCAAGTCGTTAGGGAAAACTCGGGCGTTACTGTAAAATTTTAAAACCGACAGTAAATGAATTAAGTCAATAAATAAAGCAATTCAGTTGTTAATAGTAAATTAAACATACTAAATTGAATAGTTCCTCATAGTTTTAATTTAAATAATTAGTATCCCTCACCTCTTTACAATATTCATTTTATAAATAAGAAATGTAGCTATTCAAGGAAAATTTAGTTTTACTAAAAGTCCACATTATCGATTGAAGTACAATACCGTATTTTATTCACAAATAATAAAACAAGAAACCAGGTAAAGGCAAAGGGAAAGCAGGCAGGCACGTCACCAGCAATTGTAAATTGAAAATTTTAATAATAAAATTTAAAATAGTAAATAGCATATTATATGAATCGAGTAAATGAAATAGAGTTGCATAGTGTCAAGTTAAATAATTAACATACTTCACTTCCTTTGCAATATTCGTTTAATAAATAAGAAATTTAAAGAAGTTTTACTCTAAAAGTTTACTTTTTTCGATTGAATTCAAATACCTTCTTTTACGTGCAGAACAATAAAACAAGAAAGCGGGTAAATTGGGTAATTTTTTTGTAATACAAATTTAAACATAAAAGATTTAAGTTAAATAAGTAGCTTTATTTCGGTGCTTTCAGTTAAATACATGTCAATAAATGTTAAATGACAACTTCTAAATCAATTAAATAAGGGTAAGCGTTTGAACAGGTTTTTATACCCAGCGGTTTGAATATTAATAATAAACAAAGATAATGATAATCTAACCAGTAAAAGGTTCTTTAGTTGAAATAGGCGCGAAATAACGTTTAGGATTGCTACAGTATTTACGAAAAATACGGCTCTATTACACCCATGTGATTGTTAAAACTTTAACTTTAAAAAATTATAAAGCAAATGTAAACCTTTTGTCTAAGGAGTGGACCCGAACAGGTATACATTGTTGCAATAACGATGAATTCATAGAGAACTAATAAAATATTTATTTAAGTATCACGGCTCGCAACAATAATAAAACTGATTTGATAAATAAATATTAAATGACATTGAAATAACTATAAATCGAAAAGCTAAAAAAAATAAAATAAATAAATAAATAATAAATAAATAAAATAAAAATAACAAATAAATAAATAATAATTGAATCGTTTGGTCGCTAATAAATACCAGTAAGTTCGGTGAGGGGCGCGAGACCAGGAATCGCGTATAGAGCAGTATGGTTGAAACGCATGGTGTGATTTAAAGGTAGGTAAGAAAGAAAAAAAAATGTACATGTATATGTACATTTTTGAGATTCATACAGTAAGTATACGATCTGTTATTTATATCTATCTATTATGTCGTGACAGTGGACATAACTGTCCGGTAGTAGGACGATACCGTTAGTAGGGAATGCTACATCGTCCGGGGCACGATTTGGCCAGTAACCGGTCTGCTCGCTAGGGTATTACCCAAGAAAACAATACAATTGCCTCGGATTAACCTGGCTACAAGGGGCGGTCAAGGTCGAAACAGACAGGCCCCGTTGCTGACGACTGTGCAAGGAATGAATGGCGAGTCGGTACGTGGAATGTTAGAAGTATTCATTGTAAAGAATTTGAAATTTCGAATGTAATGTATGAAAGACACCTTGATATTCTGTGTGTATCGGAGACAAAGCGCAAAGAAAAGGATGCTGTGGAGATGGAGGATGGCAGCCTGGCACTATGGTCAGGAGTTGATACGGAAGTGCATGGCGCAAAAGGAGTTGGGGTGATCATAAGTGAAAGAGCGAAAATATGTGTTAAACAGTGAACGCGTTCTAGGAAAGTTCGGAGGTCAAAGAATCAATGAAAACGGTGAACACCTGCTGAACATCGGTGTGGAGAGAAGCCTGTTTGTATCCAATACGTGGTTTAAACATAAAAATGTGCATATTTATACATGGCAAAGAGGTGAATCTAAAAGTATGATAGACTTGATAGTGTATGATGAACGGCTTAGAAACCTGTTGAAAGACACAAAAGTAATGCGCGGAGCGGAGTGTGGATCGGACCACTTTTTGGTTGTATCGAGAGTGTGTTTAGGGCAAAAGTGGGTGTGGAGAAGGAAATCAAACGGAGTGCGAACGTCCAGAATTAGGGTTGACAAACTAGTGGATAATGGTGCGAGAATGAAATACGCAGATGCTGGGAATAAAGAGTTGAATGTGAATGAAATAGTGTGGAACGAACAAATAAAAGACACTGACATTGAAAGTGCATGAATAAGCTTGAAAAACTCTTGTCAATTGTGCCATGCGAATATGTGGAAGAGTGACTGTAGGTAGACAGAAAAAATGTGCTTGGTGGAATGAGTCGGTAATAATGGCAGTATGTAAGAAAAAAGATGCGTACATGGCAATGATTGCTGCAAAAAATGAGACTGAGAAGAAGCGATTGTATGAGGTGTACAGGTTAAGAAACAAAGAAGCGAAGGAGGCAGTGAGAATAAGTAAAGAGGAAGTGATGGCTGTGGAAGGAGAGAAAATGCAGAATGATTTTGAGGGAAACAAAAACTCTTCTGGAGGTGGGTCAGAAATACAAAACGTGGCCCAAAACAGAACGCTGCAGGAGTTATGAATGCTAGAAACGAAATAGTATGGGACGATTGTGAAGTGAGGAAATGCTGGAAAGAGTATTTCGGAAAGCTGTACAGTAGTGAGGAAAGTAGGACTGAAGGGTTAAATAAGGAGAATATAGAAGAAATGATGGATGAAACTGAGAAGGATATTGGAATAAATGAGGTAGAGAATACGGTAGGAAGGTTGAAAAACGGCAAGGGAGCAGGCGTAGATGAAATCACTGGTAAAATGCTTAAGTATGGTGGTGCAAAGCTTATACGAAGATTGCGTGAATTATTCAATGTATGCCTTATGTGTGGAAAAGTGCCGAGTGATTGGAAGAGCGCGATCATTGTACCATTGTATAAGGGTAAGGGGAACAAGAGTGATTGTAAGAACTGCAGAGGAATAAGCTTGCTCAGCGTACCTGGTAAAGTATTTGGAAAAATACTGATTGATAGAGTACGAGAAACTACACAATCTAAGATGTGGGATGTGCACGGTGGCTTCATGCCAGGGAGAGGATGTGTCGATCAGATGGTTGCTCTCCAGCAGGTGATCGAAAAGTGTTTAAAGGTAAAAAAGGAAGTTGTACTGTGCGTTTGTAGATCTGGAGAAAGCATATGACAGAGTGAATAGCGAGAAGCTGTGGGAAATATTAAATGAATATGGCGTAAATAAAGGTTTAATAAATGGAACAAGGGCAGTATACAATGGTAGTCGGGCATGTGTTAGGGTTAGAGGAGGTGTGAGTGAATACTTTAATATTGAGCAAGGAGTGCGACAAGGCTGTGTGATGTCACCGTGGTTGTTCAATGTATGTGTAATGGTTGGTGACGTAAATGTACGACTCGTGTTGTATGCAGATGACACAGTCTAATTAAGTGACAGTGCGGATGAGCTGCAAACCGCTCTGAGGAAGTTTGATACAGTCTGTGAGAGCATCGACCTAAAGGTAAACGTGAACAAAACTAAGATTGTGGTGTTCAATCGAGAAGGTGGAAAGGAGAGTAGAGTATTTACTCTGCAAGATGAAATTGTGGAGCAAGTGGACGAGCTAGTATATCTCGGTAGAATGTTTACTGCAGGTGGTACAATTGAGAGCGAGATTGGACGAAGGGTCAATGCTGGAAGGAAAGTGATTGGAAGTATGTGGACGATAATGAGAAATGAAAGCATGAGCCAAGCTTCGAAACGAGCAATCTATAATGGCGTATTCATCCCATCAGTACTGTATGGAAGTGAGACATGGGTATGTCAAAAAAAGCACGAAAGAAAAATAAATGCCGTGGGTATGAGATTTCTGAGAAGCGCATGTGGTAAAACGAGAAGGGACAAGATAAAAAATGAATGCATAATGAGGGAGTGTGTTGAGGAAAAGACGATGATGGATAGATATAAAAGTTGTACATTACGTTGGTTTGGTCACATTGAGAGAATGAACAACGCAAGATTAACGAAACAAATATATGTGGGTGAGGTTAGGGGAAAGGCCGGGCCCCAGTAGGCCGCGTAAAACTTGGCTGAATGTAGTAGAATCTATGATAAAGGAAAGAAATATAAGGAGTTTTAAAAACAAAAGGGCATGTCAGAGACTATGTATGAATCTTGCGGAAGCTAGGGAGGTATGCGGAGGTAGGAAAGGATGGCGAAAGATTGTGAATGAAAAATAAATAAGAGGCAGGGATTGTTTTGCCTATCCCGCAAGGGAATGGCGTGAAGGTTAAGTTAAAATGATATAGACTTAATGTCCATGTACCTAACGTTGATCCAGATGAAGACTTAGACAAAATTTTAAATGACTCCGAACGAAACAACTCTCAGAAAACCGATAACGACACTCAACATACTTCAATTGAAAATTCAATATTTTCAATGCCAATTTCCGAAAAACCAATAAACCTCTTTAATAATGGAATTATTTTAAAACTAGGAGACAAAAATCAATTAAATTGCACAAAACCTCTTAATAAAAATAATTACGAAATAACGGTTCGTAGCGGAAATGAGTTATTTTACTGATTATGAACTAGAACTAAAATTCATTCGAATTTGTAAAAACCTTTTGGACAATAACATAAAAATCTTTAAAAGTAATATCTTAGCCGAAGACATCGAAGATCCAGAAAACAATATAATGTCGTTATTGAATACCATGAAAGTAATCATAATGGTATAAACGAAACACTTAGTCTTCTTAAATTAAAATATTACTGGCCTGACATGAAGACTAAAATATACAAAATGATTAACCAATGCGAAACTTGCCTTATTAACAAATACGAAAGAAATCCTTATAAACCTCAATACTCGGGCACCATGCTAGCAAAGAGACCCTTCGATATAATTCACATTGACACATTTAGCTTTGATAATAGTAAATTGCTCACGATGATTGATTTGTTCTCGCGATACACTCAAGCTTACTATATTGAGTATACAACAAGTGTAACGGTCTTAAGTAAACTATGTCACTATTTTTCTCATCATGGCTACCCACGAAGAATCGTTTGTGAGGAAGGGAAAGTATTTAAAAGTAAGATTTTTCAAGAATATTGTTCTCTGTTTAAAATTGATCTCCACTTTACCACCAATTATAATCCCAGTTCAAATTCACCTGTAGAACGAGTTCATTCTACACTCCTTGAAAAATTACGAATAGCGAAATCACAAAATAAAAATGAAATTGCAAAAGATCTCATGATAACTGCAGTACTTACGTATAATCAATCTATTCACTCTAGTACCCGATATACCCCTTTCACCCTTTTATATAGCCCATATGAAAATCTTAATGCGCACGAAATAGATCACAATCAAACCATTTACGAACATTACAACCAGAAACGGAAGGGCGAAGTTTTACCTTTTTATGAGTTATTATATCATAAACAACTTAAAAATAGTAACAAAAATTTAGAAAAAGCAAACAATGATAAAGAAATAGTTCAACCGACAAAGGATAAGAAAAACGGACCCATACTGTGATAAAGTAAATGTAACCTCAGTAGACAACAATAAAATAACAGGAATTCGCGAAAATTCACGTAGATTTGCTAATATTCACACCCGAAAAATAAAAAGAACTAAAAGAAAATTCTTATTTACAGGATCACCCTGTTCAGCTAGACCCAGGCCCTTCAAGTTCAGAAATTTGATACTAATGGCTACTTTTCAGAAATGTTAAGTACAACCAAATTCTTAAACCACTACCATAAATTCTATTTTTACTTTAATACAATGTGTCCCAAATTCGCTTCTCTATACAGGGATCTCGGCTTCTGTTATACTTACGGCAAAGGTTAAATGGGGAAAGTTTTAGAGGAAGCTTATAAAGCATTCGATATCCGGTTTCAGATTTACGATCGGTCAATTGGTTTTGAAAATATCGGCGAAAAACCGAAAATGGCGTATTTCGTTTTTCGCCAGTAAATCCGAAATGGTTAATTTGACAGCTGTCACAATGTGAGATTATTCGAACACTTTTTTAAGACGAATAAGATGGCGTGTATGACATGTCTCAATCGTCTTTTGTTATCCCACAATCTGCCTCAACTTTCATATTTCTTATTGCCGCCATATTGGATTTTTCGATTTTTTTTAAGAGCGCAATATTTCCAGTTTAGTGATGTCTCACAACTGCATAAAAGATTAGATTTTCATCGAAATATCACACTTTCTAAAGTTAGGTCTTATTTATTATTAGTAGGCCATGATTTATTTGTCGCAAAATAACATTAATAAATAATGTATAAAATTCTTTGAATTTTCAATAAAACATGAAATTAAATAACGACCTCTCAACAAGACAGATGTTTTGGGACAAATTCCCAGCTATGAGTGTGTTAAAAATAAAGCCTAGAAAAATCGTCATTAATTTAATTAATACTTGAACTTTGAACAACCTACAATAAAATTACAATTACAATTAATTTACAGATTTGCAAAATGACGTCCATTTACATCGAGACATTTTTGACAATTGGTGACTGTTTTTCGTACAACCCTAGCAATGTATTTCCGTTAACACTATTTCTAAATGTATCCAAAACTCTCTGTCTCAGGATTTCTATGGTCGCAGGAGGATCAAACTCGTAGAAATCATTCTTTGTGTGACCCAAGGGCGAAAGGTCAGGGATCTAGGAGGCCAAGATATTGGACCATTTAATGCAATAATTCTTTCATCAAACTGCTGCCTTAAAAGTTCCTGACTTGAATGGTGTTGTGTGCCGACATCCATCATGTTGAAACCAGGTTCTTCTGAACTCATCTTCGGTGAGAGTAGCTCGTAAAGCCGGCACAACCTGGTTTCGCAAATCAGACCTCTGTCCGTTTAAGTTATAGTCAAACAAAAATGGTCCTATAAGTCAATTTCCTGCAATGATTAATAATTTATAATACATAGGTGCTCAATTAAAATAGGTAAGTTAGATTAAATTACCAATAATCCCACACCAAACGTTACTTTCAAATCTGCTCTGTAGACGTCTCTCTGCCACTTCGTGAGGGTTTAGCCCAATGATGAAGTTGGCTTATTAACTCCACAATTGTAGACTATACAGACCACAAGACATGATTAACAAAATCGAGATTTTCATTACACATTCTAGTATACCACTCGCAGAAGCGCATTCGTCTTGGAAAATCAGTTTCCTTAAGTCCTTGAACTATTGTGGGTTTGTATGGATAGTAGTTATTCTTTTTTAACACTCTTTGTACCGTTGATTTTGACACACGAATTTCCCGTTCTACCGTTCTTACCGATGCACTGGGGTTTTCGTTGACAGCTTGTAAAATGGTTCTGTCACGATTTTCATTATCAATATTGTATCCGCTTTTAGGTTGTTCGAAGGCCCCATAATTAAATTAATTACAATTTTTCTGAAGTGGGTTTATGAGGCTGCCGTCGTTCGGGGTACATCTCCAAATACCTCGTGGCGTTTTTCTGTTTGACTGCAAGTAAAGCGCTAACATGTCAAACTTTTCTTCATTTGAATAGGGAATACCGGCCATTTTCAACAGGCTTTTACAATTTGTATGTCACGTTTATGATTTTAATGACAGAAAAGCGTACTACTTATGAAAACACTTTTGAATTATTTAACGTCAAAGTCAGAGCATTAATGAAGAAAACTCACAATTTTACTGACAAATAAATCATGTCCTACTAATAATAATAAAAAGACCTAACTTTAAAAAGTGTAATATTTCGATGAAACTCTAATCTTTTATACACTTGTGAGACATCACTAAACTGGAAATATTGCGCTCTTTCCAAAAATCGAAAAATCCAATATGGCGGCCATAAGAAAAATGAAAGTTGAGGCAGATTGTGGGATAACAAAAGACGATTGTGACATGTCATACACGCTATCTTATTCGTCTTAAAAAATTGTCCGAATAATTGTGACAGCTGTCAAATTAACCATTTCGGTTTTACTGGCGAAAAACGAAATCCGCCATTTTCGGTTTTTCGCCAATATTTTCAAAACCAATTGACCGATCGTAAATCTGAAACCGGATATCGAATGCTCTAAGCTTCCTCTAAAACTTTCCCCATTTAACCTTTGCCGTAAGTATAACACGAGCCGAGATCACTTTATAGAGAAGCGAATTTGGGACACATTGTATAACCGATTTAAGATTAAGATATAATAAACTGTTAAGTAATGTAGTCATCTTAGAAACAGTAACAAAAAACTCTCCAAACTGTGCATTAATCAGAGTATTAAAAGAAAATTGTAACTCAATCGAAGATCAACTTGCAAAACTCAATTCTAGAAGTAAACAATCACTTATAGACGGACTAGGAACGATAATTAAATACATCGCAGGCATCCCAATAATAATGACCTAATAGAAATTAATAAAAACTTAGAAATACTTTTTACAAATCAAAACGGAATTATGAAACAAATTAATAAGTACACATCCTTTGCTGGTCATATTACGAAACGCTACACATGCGTTCGAGACTGCTTAATACTCTTCAAAGTATTGAAAGAACGATTGTATTAGCCTCTTCTGACATAACTAACTTGGAAATTATCTCAAATTCCGAATTAATTCAAATTATTAATCATTTAAAATCAATTTACAAGCAAGCAGAATTACCTGAATGGAACATGAATCACATATTCACAATTTTAGAATTCTCAAAATTTCAAGTCATCTCTGTAAAAGACATAATAACATGTATTTTATACATTCCAATCCTAGATCAATCATTTTACAGTGTATTTAAATGATTCTGAATAAGATAATGATACCACCCTTCAAACACCATCTTCACGGAGCAAGAGGAGAATTCTGGAGAGACAAACAGTGTAAAATGTTTAACAATCATGCAATTTGTGTAGAAGCGCCACGATTGAACAAGTGATCAATTTTATATAACACTACAGATTGTGCTTATGCCCTAGTTAACAATAATTATAAACTTTACACGCAGTTAAATAATGGTAATATATTACTCTCATGTAAAACTGATTTTATAGTGACAGAAGAATGTCGTTAACAAATTAAGTCAAGAAGTGTTAAAGGTAGCGCTTTCATATCTTCAACAATGAATTGTAAAATAGTAATAGACGATCAAACATTCGAAAATACTTTATATAATTTTTCATTTCAATATAATTTGTTAATTAAGGATTATAAAGCTGATACTAATATAAATCTACAACTAAAACATTTAAATGACCTCGATAGTTTAAAAGAAGAATCTGAATCACTAAACACATCTGTTAACCTACAGCCTCTAGTACATATTACACATTTTTCTATGACAATGTTAATTATAATTATGCTTTGTATTGTTTCAATAATGTATGTATTTAGACATAAGATACAGTTAGCTTTCCGACGAAAGACCAAACTTGACGTTATATCCTTATCAGAACTCACCTGCACGAAAAATACATCAATGAACGAGAACGTTCTATCCTAAGGAGGGAGGAATTACATACTTTGGTTAGATATAAGACCAATCTATAATTATATTCTTTACATAGAGATAAGATTAAATATACTCACAATCCAAACATGGTAAACATTGTTTATTAGCTTACTATCTGTTATTACTAGGAAACTAATTACTTATTTGTCCATTTCAATGTTCAAAGATGATAAGATATATTTTAAAAGACGATATATATATATATATATATATATATATATATATATATATATATATATATATATATCCAGAATTAAAATAATGTGTATGACCAATGGTCGAAGCGCATTACATCACGTGTTTGTCATTTACTAACACCAATAAACTTTACTTACCAAAGCGCAGCCCCCCAGCGGAGAATTTCTGGAGGCGGCTACACCACGGCGGCTGGTAATGTCCCGGCGCCATTGAAAAATACCAGCAGGTAACAAGCAATAAGAGAAGATGTTTTCCAATTTTCTTTAGAATAGAATTGCATTTTTATTTTGTAGCAATATGATCATTGTGTACTTTTCTTAGGGCTATTAAGTATTTTTCACTCTTTTTTATTCATTCCAAATTATATACGGGATGTCCCGTAATTAGTAGTCCAAACTTCAGAAATCGATTATATGGGTCAAAATAAAGTGAAAATCAAGAATAAAGGTTTTCCGAACAACGCTTCGTTTTCGAAATATTCGCTATTTTGCTTTTCTTACATTTTAATTTATATCTCAAGAACGGTTTGACCGATTTTACTCAAACTTCGCAAAGTTGTTAACTTAGGAAATATCCATTTTCAGGAGAATTTCCAAGTTAATTCAATTATCCCTTTCAAAATGGTGGCCATTTAAATTCTTCTAATCTAAATTACGTGAAAACCATACATTTTATTAACAAATGTTAAGACACTCTTTTTGTAGCCCCTTCAATTCCCTATCAAATGGTATAACTGCCAAAATAATGTAATGAGAAATAGCACGCCAGGGCCCAAACAAAAATTGTGAAAAATCTATGTGTTTCATATTAGATTTGTATGAATTTTGGCTTTCGGACACTGTGTTTTAGTAGCATTTTGCCTTTATTTATGATCTTTTGCTATTATTACTGTTGTCTTCAGGATTAGAAAAAACCGGTTAGAAGACGAACCGCCAGAAGGAGTTACTTTGGAACATAAACTAGAACCAGATGTACAAGATATGTTAGGCTCGTCGTCCCCTCAGTCAACCACAACTATAAAGGACAATATCCCTGCAGATGAAGTGCAGAGGCCCAGCTGTTCTTCTAGTTCAGCTGATCAATTGATAATTGGTCTAATTAATAAAGGTGATCCTGTTCATGGTCCAGGTTTGGCTAAGGCGTGTTTTAGGGAATGCCATTTCAACCACGAGAACTAAATTTCCCTAAAACAGATGGTAGAAAATTTAGGCTAGAATACAGTCCTCTAACCGATGAAGCATTCTGTTTTGTCTGCCATTCGTTTTACAACCCCGAAGAAAAAACAATGCAGAAGATGTATTTACACTCGGTGGGTTTTCCAAATGGAAGATAGCTGTAAAAGTATTTGAGAATCATGAAAAGAGTAACTCGCATCGAAGCAGTAACATTAAACTCAATTCTGTAAAAGAAGCACACAAAAGTAGCACTGTTATTGAAAAAGTAAATCAAAAGCATTCATAATAAGTACAAGAAAACAGATTGTACTTAGAAGCTTTGTGTGAATCGTTGATATTTGGTGGTAGGCAATCTAATGCTCTAAGAGGTCATGATGAATCTACAGATTCAAATAACAGAGGAAACTTTTTGGAGCTGGTGAAGTTTTGTTTCAAAGATAACAGTTTAATAAAAAAATTCTACATAGAGCATCGCCAAAATTTTCAGTATACTTCATCGACTTTCCAGAATGAGCAACTGTCCATTGTGGGGGAACAAATTAAGTTCCGCATTGCCAAAGAAGTTAAAGAGGCGAACTTTTTTGCCATTATAACTGATGAGAGTCAAAACATAGCAAAGCACGAACAAGTAGCTATTGTCTTGAGGCATGCTAATGATAAATTAAAAGTTCATGCGTCATTTGTAGGGTTTTACCGATGGCGAAACACTGACAAATGAACTTAAGAATGCTTTGATTTCACTGACTTAAACATTAAACATCTGCGTGTTCAATGCTATGATGGGGCCTCGAACATGAGGGTCCCATACAAGGGAGTGGAAACTATAATTATGCAAGAAGCCCCATTGGCAATGTACATTCACTGCAATGCACATATATTGAACTTGTGCTTTGTAAGCTGTTGCACAAGTGTAACTTCAATAAGAAACGCGTTCTTTGTACTTCAAAGTCTTCATAGAGAAATCAACTAAACGACATGTTGTTTTCAAAAACATGTTCTCAAGAACATTAAAAAAAGTGTAAAAAGCTTTAGTGGTGGAACAGCACTATTGAAGTCTTTGAGTGATACCAGATGGACTTTCCGTGTCGAAGCAGTGCGTTCTTTATTCGATAGTTTTGATACCACTCTTAAGACTCCGCGAGAGATTTCTGAGACAGACCGTGACAGTGGTGGACAATTGACATACTGTCAAAGACAGTCAAACTGTGTGACCTACAAAGTTGTGAAATCTGTAAAAAAACAGCACACTTGAAGTATTGCAAGCCTTTAAAACAGATGATATTTTCACAAAGTTCTTCAATCTCTGCACAGAAATCGCTGACAAGTGCAGATTTAAAGTCGTTGAGCTGCCAAGAAAGGGCAGATAAAGGCCAGGCTTCGAGAAAACAACCTATATGTACTTAACCACTTAAGCAAAGTTCTGAAGCAGACACAGCTAGTGTACAGTATGTGTGTAATTTTACAATTTAGACAATGAACTTCTTCTGTCTGAACTGAGATGTTTTTTTTACAAAATGTAAGAATCAAGAAACAAAACTATTCAAGAAAGAGCTGACGTTTTGGTACATAAATCTTTGAAAATTGTTTGAACTTGTTCGCTTGTTTTTTACGATTCAAATGAATTTGGCATCCTGTGAGACGTGCACGTGCACGGGGGTTAAAAACATGCACCAGAAACACGATTGGCCAGGAGAGGTTGCCCTCGTGAGCTCTTTTAGTTATTGAAAGGAGTGTTGACGTAAACATTTCCAAAGTTATTGATGACTTCAATTCAAGCCAGAGCAGAAGACTTCATGTTGTATCAAAATAACGTGTGTATGCAGTATGATGGCATTAAGTAAAAGTAAAATTTTTTTTTGTATCATGTATCATGGTTTATCCTTTTATCATAAACAAATGGGCTGAGCACACATAAATTAAAATTAGGCACACTTTTAAGTTGTGTGAGAACGATAATTGCTTTACATGCGGTTTAATTAATAACTCAAGTCATTAACAATTATTGTTTTAGGCTCAATTGTTCGCAACTAAACTGTAGTCTGAAAAAGCTTCAAAAACTAACAAATTTAAAGCTAGCTGACCCCCCCCCCCCCCGGTATGTCTTTCGCCCCCAGTTAAAAAGCTGAAATGATGCCCATGTTGGCCGCAGCCCGCAGGTAGAATGCGGAAGTCGTGAAAATAAATTGCATACAGCTTACATCGATAAATAAATAAACGTGAGTGAATTTGTATTAAATAAATTGTTAATTAATTAATAATAATTTTTAAATTGTTAACTGTTTTAGTAATTAACGTATCTAGAGTAACAGCCTTAACATTTGACCATAAACATTATAAATTTGTTTTCTGACAGGAGAAAAGTGCAATATTACTATTTGTAGGTGAAAAGGGTCAAGGCAGAAGGTGTGTACTTGAAAAACAGAAGGCCAGGGGGGATAAAGAAGAAAATAACAAGAACGCTTTACGTATTTTGAAAATTCGACGTATCAATCAAGTCAAGTTTGTGGTGATGACTCAAAATTCAGTTTCAGAATCGGAGTTGTTGAAACCACTCAAACGTCTAGTAAAGCAGCTGAGTTGAATCAAGCTGAGCCTACAGTCAAGCGAGTGAGAATGAAGGTCATGGCGAATTTCGTTTTAGTGTTCCAACCTCAGTGGAAAGCGTTGCTGACTCTCCCACTGACTACAAGAATGTGAGTCCATTGTCAACGATAGTCTCAAAACATCCACGAACCTTGCTTCACTCGTGATTGGTTTTTCCGAACCATGCCAAATGGAGTGAAGCTTTTACGCACCTGTGTACTCCCATAGGGATCAAACGAATAAAATTCTGCGGTATGTGAAAGTTGACTTGACCAAAGTGGGAGTGGTCGAACCGTTAATCGATTTTATTGAGACTTCAGGCAATAGTACTGAAGACATGATTCTTGCGAAGATCAACAAAAACGGCCTCGATATTCAGGACTGCCGCGGCCAAGTATATCATAATGCTGCGGTGGCGTCCGGGGGCTGCAATCACGAATCGAGATCGTGAATCCAAAAGCTCAGTAAATTTCCTACACTAGTTAATCATTGAACTCCGTCGCGATAGATTCCGTCACATTTTTTCGGAGCGATTGAGCGGGTTTTCGTATAGTTTTCTTCCTGAACACACCGCTGGGCTGCACTCACAACACCAAGGCGTGAAGCGGATAGGTGAAACTCAAAACCATTACTATGAGATCTTGGAGTTGTTGGGGAATTCGTTGCTGCTGCAATAGAACTGAATATCACGACGAACGCACTACAGCTGCGCTATCGTGGTGTTGTCAACATAAATACGCAAGAGCTTTTATTTTATAGGATAAATTCCTCTTTGTAACGAAATAATTTTGCCATGTCAGTTTTTCGAGCAAAAATACTGTTGTCAAAATTTTGAGTTTAAAAGAAATTTATCTTTAAAAGAAACGCTCCAGTGTTTTTTGGCAAGATATATTAACGACAGAATATATGAATGAACAACAATAATTATTTTTATTGATACAATTATTATTATTAAATACACAATTGTTATACATTGTTTTGTTTGGAGTACTTTCAAAATTTTCTTCTCTGGTATTCACACATGTGGAATATTCATTTTGATCTTTCTGATTCGAGGCTCGTAAGGAACTAACAAGATTGTCATGATGTTAACGGTCAATTTGGAGGTAGTATTTAATAGAAGATGATGATTAGTGTCCCGTTATCTTTATAAGTTGTTGTTCACTTACTCCAGCTGATTTATTAATTCGTGATGTTGCCGCTTGCGTGGACACAGGGTCGCCACAATTTCCTTATGTTGGCGAAGATGGTCAGAAAATAATGAGCAACGACCACGTTTGCGTCCGGGACGTCCAAGACGCACCACTGATCGTGAAGATCGTATTCTTCGGCTTGTAGCTCTTCGGGATCGTTTTTCATCAACAAGAGAAATTGGTAATAGATGATCGCCAAATCTCCTTACGAACGACGTATCGAAGTATTCGATCGTTTGGGCTCAGATCATACCGACCATTGCTTTGTTTACCTCTAACTCCACGTCATAATACTGCAAGGTGGCAATTGTGTAACGATAGGTTGCATTGGAATGTGCAATGAAATCAAGTCATCTTTAGTGACGAATCTCGATGGGCTTATGATTGTCGAAGATTGGTTAGAAGATGTCCTGGAGAAAAACGCAATTTGCAGTTTTCTGTACAACGACATACTGCTCTGACTAAACATGTGATGGTGTAGGGGCTATCTGGCATGGAAGCAGATCTCCTCTAGTAGTTATTGGGAGAACATTAAATGCAAATCGGTACATTAACGTTTTTGAACCAGCAAGAAATAGAAAATCCAACATTTCAGCAAGATAATGCGCGGCCGCATACTGCAAGGGTTGCTATGGGGTTTCTAAATACTGCTAATGTTGATCTGTTTCCACGGCCTTCTCGTTCACCAATTGCACATTTGTGTGATATGGTAGGACGGACAATAAATGATCTACAGTTACTCCCAAACAATGTAGATGCCCTTCAACAACGGATTTTAGAAGCGTGTGATAGTATACCTCAGGTTAGCATAGATTCACTCATTTCAAGTGTCCCAAATCAGCTAGCTGAATGTGTGAGAAACAGATAAGGGTCGACGCATTATTAGTGTTAACAATATTTGTATCTTGCTAAAATTTTCATCGTTTATTAATAGGAATAAAATACACGTTTTTTGAAAATTTCATTAAAATACATCAGCGTTTACTGTGTGTTCATTTATTTATGGCGGCCAGTATATTATGTTTTAATTTCTTTTTAATAAGAGTAACTTTAGCAATCTAACGAGACAAACACTTTCATCCATTTCGTTTTTTGTTATCCATTTGCAATTTTTTCGACCCGCCTTATGCATCTTTGAAAATATTGACTCTTATTCAAATCTCTCTGTTGTCTTTTTTTTTCTTCTTTAAAATCATTATATTTTACGGTTTACAGCTTCTCCTGCTCTCCAAGCTAAGTCATAAGAGGCTATATGAAAGTAACTTTTTTGTAGTCTATATTCCACAATTCTGCCATTCTTAGTATATCTTTCTTGTCCAATGCTACAGTACATACCTCTCTGAAAGAGCTTGTAATTTTTTCCGCTTACTATTTCTTGCGAGCTTCTTTAAAAGTTATGTCGGCAAAAGGATCAAATCTAATATTGCACTCACTGAAATATTTGTATTGTATCATCTTCGCAGTCGAATTACAAATTGGTTTAACAGCATATTCTTCATAATCTTCTCCATTTCTCTTTCTCATATTATAGGCCCAATTATTTAACATATCTGCTACTTCGTGTAACGGAGTTATTCCCGACAATTCGTACTTTCGGACTTGACAGAACTCCATAAATTGTCTCCACATGGACGTTTTCGTATTTTTTGTGGATTGCGGTTATAAATAATTCAATATTTTTTGTTATTTGTTGAATCGAAACTTCACCAAAACGACTCATCTTATAATGTTTCAATATCAACTAAAATTAATAATTATAACTGACAGAACAAACATTAAAGTACCGACGTACGGATATTAGATGTAGTTTGGTTACGAGGAATAGGTGTTTTATTGGTGATAAAAAAGGATGCACCTTTTCTACCGCTGTCAACATGACAGAAATGTCATCGTTAAATAACATTTTATATAGGAGTAACAAATAAATAATCAAAATGACATATAACCAAAGTATAACCAATAACATCCTCCAGTAACGAAAGTAGCGCCACATGTAGGCTATTATTAAAAAGACCGTCCAAATTCTGACATTAATAAAAAAAATTTACTAGCAATTTTTGATTTACGTTATGATACAAATCTAAATTATATAAACTAACGATAGTATATTATTTTATAAGGAGCTAAAGTGACACTTTTTGTGGCGAATCTGTAGGTTTGACGAACGAACGTAGTGAGTCCGGCAAATACAGATGAGCCACAAAAAGTCACTTTGCTCCGCATAAAATATACTATTTTTTCTTCAGGCGTTTTTTACACTTACATGCGAAAATGAGGAATAGTTAGATTTACTTAGCGTGCTCTGGCAAGCAGCAGTAGACGTTGCTAGGTTTCGTTGAAAACAATGCATTAAACAAGTTGAAAATTGTGAAGGTTCTCCGTGTTATTCTAAGTATTTTATTAAACTTTTTGTTCCTATTTGTGTAAATTAAAATATTACATTGTTAGGAATATGATGGATTTGGAGAACTACACGCCGTCAGAAATTACTGCAGCGGCTAATACAGCAATAAATGATCTACTACCTATAAGATCGAGCAAAATCTATGAACGCGCTTTTCAGCAATTTATAAAATGGTGCGATGAAAAAAATATTAAAAGCAATGAAGGTAAGTTTTAGAAATAGAATAAAAACAAGTCTTTATATTTTGTATTTTTTTAGATAGTTTTGATTATTGGTATCTCAGGGGCATGTCGTTGCGATGAATTGGTGAAGATGAAGGTACACGACATTGAGAACCTGAAAACTCTGCTACATATTAAAATTCCAGATAGCAAAACAAAAAAAATTAAATCATTTACAGATGTAGGGGAATCTCTCCTAAATTTGTATAACAAATATGTTGCTTTGCGCCCACGAGATATGAATGATCGCCGATCTTTTTTGAAATATGGAAATGGAAAATGCTCAAGAGCGGTGATGGGAATCCATAAAATAAATAGTGTTCCTAGGGAGATAGGGTATTGTCTAAGAAGAACCTCAGCTACACTGTTGTTGGACGGCGGCGCGTATTTAATGTGCTTGAAGCGCCATGGTGGCTGGAAATCCAGCACTGTATCTGAACGTTATATTGAAGACTCTCTAGCAACAAAAAAAATTTTGCACCTAGTGCAAGCGCTACGAGTACAGAAGTTCATGTAGAAGAGGAAGAATTAAGGACCATTTCCTTAGAACACAGCGAGACCTCCACTGTTACCTCTGGCGGATTTTATTTTGGAGAAAATGTTCGTTTTAATCATTATACTTTTAATCTTTATAACTCTAAACAATAAATTTGTTTTCGTTGTTTTCCAAATTGGGTGTTTGGGTTATTAACTTACATTACTTTTGCATCCGCTGCGAGGGAATGCAAAAGACTTTTGCAGCCGCCGGTGAAAATGTCAACCTTTAACGTTGTCAGGTGAAGTTTAAAATGTCATCTTTTATTGACGTCTGAAGAAAAAAATGATTATGACAACGTAAAAGAAAAATATTTTTAAAGTTTAATTCCATTTTACTCTATCGCTAAAAAAAATTTCGAAAATTTTTATTTGCTCAATAGCTTTTAAATGTTTGAAAACGTCCAAAAACAAAATTTGAGCACAAAGAAGGAGCTTGGAAAGCTCAAACAGCCCACCCTCCGCCTTGGGGAGAGAATAAAATACGTGACCTTTACTTTTCCCTTCCCATTTTGGTTGAAATTGTAGGGTATCTCGTTTGCGAGCAACGATAGAAATATGCGGTTTTCGCGACCCTATTCTACTTTTTCGTGAAACGAAAGATGCCTCAAACAGAATTGTCATAGTTATTAGTATTTAAGATACATGGCGATATTCAAAATTTCCACATTTTAAGCACCCCTCGTAACTGCCTTGTAATTTGTCGAAATGGGGAAAAGTGGTCTTTATACAGAATTTTCCGTAGAATTTAGTGGCGTGTATAGTTTTCCCCATAAAAATTCAGTTTGTTCGCAATAATCCAGAGTTTAGTTTTTTAAGTGAAATACTGTATGTTTTTTACTTGCAGCTTTCAAAAAATATATATTGTGTGGCACTTCTTTTGCATTATTAACCTCAAAAATGAATGTTACGTTAATTTAACATTTTGATGATATAGTTGACCATGAAACCTATAAACTCAGTATGAACGCGTATTTTCTTGAACCTCCAAGATATATTTGAGTATTAAAAAAGGGCTACTAGATTCTTGCTGCTTTATTATAATTATAAATATGTAAATATGCGATTATAATAAATCTAAGGACGTTTACGCAGAAATTCAAAAACGATAACAAAAAATTATGCAAATTAGGTACAATAATTCTTGGCAATTTTATTTTTAATTGGATAAAATACAGCCTCAGAAAAAAATATTAATGGCAATAAAACTTATAAAGAATACCTTATATCTAAATTTGCAAGCAGGCTGAGCCTAGTCTGACTAAACGTAATTGACCTGTCAAATCTGATTAAAATTATTTTTGTGCAACAATCGTATTCTTAGTTCATTCTGCAAAATATGGCAGAAAATCAAAATTTTGAAAACTTGAAAAATATGATATACTGATTTGCTTTGGTCAGAGTAATGAAAACGCCGATGCAGCAATAAATTAGTATTTTAACAGGTAAATGTAGTTTCCTTGGTATTAATTTTGATAATTAACTAACTTTACATCTATGCAGGTTTCCATAACAGAAATCACGTTTTATAGATTAAAAAGAAATTTAATTAATTATGGATCATTTTTTAAACACATGTCAAAAAAGTATAATAAATAAAAACGAGAGAATGATGAGGTTACCGTTTTAGCCAGTGTGGAGGGTAATCCTATAAGATCTTGCAGAACTTTAGAAAGTAGTATTGGAGTTTCGAAAACAAGAATCCAAAGAATACTTCGCCACCATAAATGTAAATCATGTAAATTTAGGCTTGTTCAACATCTACAACCTGGCGATGCTGAACGTATGTTATTATTTTGCAATTGGTACTTAAACATCTTAAACGTAGTACCCAACTTGGGAAGAAATGTCAAATGGTCAGACGATGCACATTTTAGCAGTTCGGGTGGCATAATAGCAGATTATGGTCTCAAGAAAATCAACATCAAGTATTCCTCCAAAGACAAGGACGATTTGGACTAAATGATTCCTGCTTTATATTACGATCAAAAATAAAATTTTACATTTTCGAAGGGAGCTTATCCACTTCTAGATATTTAGACAATTTAGAAATGGTTGTGCCTGAATTATTAGATGGCATTTCTTTAGCTCGCTTGAACCAAATTCATTCCCAACAGGATGCAGCCCCATCTCACAATGCATAAATTATACGCCCGTTTTTGGAAAACAATTTTGTTAATAGATGGATTGGCACTAATGGGCCGATAAAATGACCTCCTAGGTCTCCGGACTTGTCAGTCTTAGATTTCTTTTTATGGGGTGACTTGCAAAATAAAATATACCAAACTCAATATGAAAAGACTGAACGTTTGACAAATGAAATTAAAGAAGCTTTCAGACGTTTACAAGATCACCCTATATAGCTTGATGCTATAGAACGAATTGGAACAGTGCGTCAAGCATGCATCAGTTCGAACATCTTTTTTAGTAATTTATATTAGGCTTGTAAAGTTGTAGGTATTACGTTTGGTTTTTAATTTTGTATTTTTGGATGAAACTTCCTAACCCTTAACCTTGTTCTTTTATGGCCAACTATATAATCAAAATGTTAAATTAACGTAACATTCATTTTTGAGATTAATAATGCAAAAGAAGTGCCACACAATACATATTTTTTGAAAGCTGAGAGTAAGCTCTATTATACAATTAAAAAATATACAAGGTGTTCCGTTTAAAAAACAAAACTTTGGTTTATTGAGAAGAAACTGACTTTTTGTGGGGAAAACTATGCACCCCACTAAATTCTACGGAAAATTCTGCATAAAACCCACTTTCCACCATTTCAATAAATTACAAGGCAAAGGGTGCTTAAAATGTGCAAATTTTGAATTTCGCCCTGTATCTCAAATACTAATAGGATTATGACAATTCTGTTTTATATAGCGAAAGTGAACGATATTAATAGTTAGAAATTTCTAATATCTATCGAGCATCGTATGAATGAAGCGTGTGTTAAGATAAAATTTTGATTTTCAAACGCAAAACCGATAAATCCATATAAAATGTATATTAAAGTTTGAATTTAGATATAATTTCATTATACAGGGTGATGCGTAGAATTATGGCTTAAATAAAAAGTCGTAATGCGAAATTAAAACGTAACACTTTTATGGTGTCGACGAAATGTCTTCCGACGCTCGAGCAGACTTTACGGAGTGGTACAATGACGAAATTGCTAAGGACACTCGTTTTAATTTCAAAGACGTGAGTATTCTTAGAAAAACCTGCCTTGAGTTTTGGAAGAGGTTTGTCGATCCCTTCTAGCGAATGCTGCACGATCGCTGGTGACTGTAGCCTTGTTTACCGTACAAATTTTATTCGCGAGAATACTATAGGGCTCGTTCCAAACGGTGGATACAGCGTGGGTTCAGCACGCCGGGAACTCGCGTGAAATACGGTTAAGGGAAGTTATCCTGGTTGATGGGTTTTCTCGCGACACAAGCACTATATACCAGTTTCACGGTTGCTATTTCCATGGTTGTGAAAGGTGTTACCCCGAACCATTCCTGCGATGGTTTCTTCGGAGGTTATATTATGAGGCAGAACAAGATGCACAAATCAGGTACTTGGATGTTTGTTCACTATACCCCTATGTGAATAAGTGTTCTTAGTATCCGGTGGGACATCCTACACTTCACGTTGGTGCTGACTGCTCAAACCTCCACTTATAAACTGTCGAGGGTATTGTGAAATGTAGCTTGCTACCGCCATCAGATTTGTACCATCCTGCCCTGTCTCCTAAATACATGGTAAATTAATGTTCGTCTTGTGTAGAACTTGTGCTGAAACTATGTTCCAGCATGATTGCAGACATACGCAGGACCAACGTAAATTTACCGGATCTTACGGGGCAGACGTGGAGATCGAAGGAGGTCCAGTCCATTTTAAACTTGGACGAGGAAATTATGATCGTAAACTGGCTTAGATCCGAGGATGAGGTCGAACAGTTCAATGCATACGAAGTTGTATCAAAGCCAGAGGGCAATATTTGCTAGGTACAGTACGGTAAACGTCGTAGAAAGGAGGATGGTTATGACACTCTTCCTTACGGTTACGTGGCTCGCACATAGCTTTAACATGCACGGTTTATGCTTTCTTTCCCAATTTTAGTTTCTAGTAATTTGTTTTAAAAACCCCATTCAGCAGCCACGTGACCATCCTTGAATCCATCTCCATTACTTTCCCTTTTGTTTATATCTTAACTCAGTGACTTTAATTTTAGATACATTTTAACCTATAATACACGATACCACTAAACTCCTTTGTTACTGTATAGGCATTTTTACTAATTCTGTTAACGTTTTTATCACCGTATGCAAAACTCGGCAATAGTGTCACACGTTAATTTGAGTGTATACAACTGGATGATTGTGTTAAATCATTCAGCACGTGATCATTAGAACACTACTTCCTTTGTTATGATCTTAAATCAGTGACTTTAACTTGATCACTTAACCTATAATACGATAACTCTCCTGTATGTATAGCATACAATCTGTTACGTTTTGTTACTTAGTAACTTATTATAAGACAACTGGATGATGTGAATCTCCGATCATAGAACAATATCTGAGGTAAATGTATATTCTGTACATCTGAATAAAAGTTAGTGAACCATCTAACAAAATCGATATGATAAGATATTCGAGATTTTGAGGACTTAAGGGTAAATTATTATTGCATAACAACACCAGAAGATGACGATCAAGCTACCGAAGAAGATAAATAAAATGAGTCTGAGAGTGAGGTAAAGGTTAATGCTGGTACAGCCGCCTAGAAGTCAGAGGAAAAATAAGAGGCAGGTGAACATCTAACAGAAAAGGAGGATGATGATGATAAAGATGCTTCTGCTGATACATGAGGTAACCTTAAAAACAGTATTACTTATAATAAATTATTAAAAACCCCTTTTTCTTTTTCATTACTGCAAATAACCAAGATGCTTTGATAGAGTCAGAACATCTTGAATTTATTTCTATATCACCTTGCGTTTTAAATTGCGATGTAATTAAAACCTGTTTATGAATTGGTTTGATTGAGATTGATCTGATTGAGATTGATTTGATTGATTAATTGATTTGATGGGTTTGATTGAGATTGATTTGATTGGGGAGGATTTGTTCGAAATTGGTTTTATTGTGATAGGTTTGATTAATTTGCTTGATATTGATCTAGAGGGTGGTCTATGGACCAATCAGAAAGCAGGAACCATGGTCTAGTGCCAGATGAAATAAAATGGCTTAAGATGAATTAGGATGCTAAGATGAATTAAGATGAACTAAGATGAATTAAGATGAATTAAGGTGAATTAAGATTAATTAAGATGAATTTAGATGAATTAAGATGATTTAAGATGAATTAAGCTGAATTAAGGTGAATTAAGATGAATTTAGATGAATTAAGGTGAATTAAGTTGAATTAAGATGAATCAAGATGAATTAAGATGAATTGATGAATTAAGATGAATTAAGATGAATTAAGATGAATTAATATGAATTAAGATGAATTAAGATGGATTAAGATGAATTAAGATGAATTAAGATGAATTAAGACGAATTAAGATGAAATAAGATGAATTAAGATGAATTAAGATGAATTAAGATGAATTAAGATGAATTAAGATGAATTAAGATGAATTAAGATTAATTAAGATTTATTAAGATGAATTAAGATGAATTAAGACAAATTAAGACGAATTAAGATGAATTAAGATGAATTAAATGAATTAAGATGAATTAAGGTGAATTAAGATGAATTAAGGTGAATTTAGATGAATTAAGTTGAATTAAGATTAAATGATATTAATTAAGGTGAATTAAGTATAATTAAGATTAATTAATACGAATTAAGATGAACTAAGATAAATTAAGATGAATTAAGTTAAATTAAGATGAATTAAGACGAATTAAGATGAATTAAGAAGAACTAAGATGAATTAAGAAAACTAAGATGAATTAAATGAATTAATATTAAGATTTATTAAGATGAATTAAGATAACTAAGATGAATTAATGTGAATTTAGATGAATTAAGTTGAATTAAGATTAAGTAAGATTAATTAAGGTGAATTAAGACAAATTAAGATGAAATAAGATGAATTAAGATGAATTAAGATGAGTTAAGATGAATTAAGATGAATTAAGATTAATTAAGATTTATTAGGATGAATTAAGATGAATTAAGACAAATTAAGACGAATTAAGACGAATTAAGATGAATTAAGATGAATTAAGATGAATTCAGATGAATTAAGATGAGTTAAGATGAATTAAGATGAATTAAGAATTAGAAATTAAGACGAATTAAGAGGAATTAAGATGAATTAAAATGAATTCAGATGAATTAAGATGAATTAAGATGAATTAAGATGAATTAAGATGAATTAAGATGAATTAAGATGAATTAAGGTTCATTAAGATTAATTAAGATGAATTAAGATGAATTAAGACGAAATAAGACAAATTAAGACGAATTAAGACGAATTAAGGCGAATTAAGAGGAATTAAGGCGTAATTAAGCTGAATAAAGACGAACTAAGACGAGTTAAGACGAATTAAGACTAATTAAGACGAATTAAGACGAATTAAGACGAATTAAGACGAATTAAGACGAATTAAGACGAATTAAGAGGAATTAAGACGAATTAAGGTGTATTACGATGAATTAAGATGAAGTACAATGAATTAAAATGAATTACGATGAATTAAAATGAATTGAGATGAATTGAAATGAATTAAGATGAATTAATATGAATTAAGATGAACTAAGATTTTATTCCTTAGGGATCATGCTGGCCCCTTTCCACTAATATTTACGTTAAACCTGATTAAAAGGTGATCATAGTATATGGGTTTTGGTTTAAAGATTTGTCGTTAATGAAGCTTGTCTAAATTGAATTTAAGAATTGAGAAGGTTACGAAGATTGGGTTCATCAATCAAATACCGAAAGGGCCAATTGCCGTTACCGTTGTAAGAAAGAAGGGAAAGTTTCAATGTTTACTTTTATGGTTTTAATAAAGTGTTTATTTGTCTTTACTTAGGCGGATGAATATGCTATTTGCTTATCGTTTTGTTCAGCAGTCCTTCAGACGTCATGTTTCGTTTTATGGAGCATATTCACCCGCATATGAATCACATTGTGTATTGTTTGTTTTATACTGGTTTCGCTATATATAATTACGTTGCAAAATTTGTTAAATTTAGATGTTCGACGTTATCATTATTCTTTTGATGTTAAGTAAAAATTTAAGGTACATAAGGTAGATAAATTTGAATTAATTGAATCTTGCAAGAATCATTCCAAATCAAATCAGTTTTACTAGAAATTTTACGTAATAAAGTTATATTTCAGGCGTTTGGACAATACGCTGTTTATTTTAATTTTTATTTTTATCTCAATGTATGTATAGTTTATAAATTGAGTATTATTCCTTTAAGTGTAATTTGTAATCCTATTCGTCCCTCACAAAGTTATTATTAATTACGTTGATCAAACTTTCAAAGATAAGATTTTGGTTACAATCAAGTTATTGAGTGATCTATTTGTTTGCAGAAATTATTGATTTACACAGCTTTACAGTGGGAACGTTTTAATTGTTTAGTCATTTATCAAAAGCTTTAACGTAATGAATAATGAGAATTTCTCTATTAGAGTATTTGCTGTTCTGATTTATTTTTGAAGTCTTTTAGGAATCAAAGTACCGGCTGTATTCACTGTTTTACCTGGTTGGCGATTAAAGGTAAGCAAGTTTGTTTATTTCTTTGGGAATTATATAAGATTCGATCGTATTTGTTTATTTTCGTGTTGTGACGTAAATTCATTTTAAATTGGATAATTAATTACCGTATTGACCAGTTATTTTGTGGTTATTTGAGCCATTAATTTTAAGTTGAAGTTTATCGAAATGTAAAGTTGTGGGCATTAGTGACTTGATTTATTGAAGTTTGGTGAACTTTGCGTTCTGAATGAATTTTAGTGTGATTTAGTATGAGTTGTTAAGATGTGCCTGACGTTGTTTCGCTATATGATTTAGCGCGTGTGTGATTTTCATGATTTGATGTATGTGAGTATATGTGAGTGCAGTTTGCAAAGCTACCATGGTAGTGGTTGATGTGTTCATTGACTGGTGATGCTCGTGATGTTTGTGATATCATGTGCTGTGTTGGTGCTGTGGCATACGTGTGAGTGTGGTGTAGCATGTGTATGTGAGTGTGTGTGTGTGCTGTGTGTGTGTGTGTGTGTGTGTTGTCGATGTCCGTTTGCGCTATCGTGTGTGTGTGTGTGTATGTGTGCACGTTGTGTGTCGGTGTGTGCTGATGCAGTGCGTGCTAAGCGTGAATGTCGTAGTGTACGTGCTGTGCTCTGCGTACTGTGCTGTACGTTGTGTTATAGTGTGACTGCGTGACGTGTGGTACGTGGACATCGTATAGTGAGCTAGTACTGTATGTGGTGTGTATCATTGACTTGTTGTAGTATGTATCATGTAGCGTATGTACGTCTGAGTCTGTGCATGTGACGAGTGTGTACGTGTATGTACGTGAGTGATGTGTGCTGTGGTATGTACGTGATGTGTGTGATGTAGTTGTATGTACGTATGTGTAGTGTGTGTGTGTAGTGTGTCTGTGTGTGTGTATGTGTGCGTGTATCAGTCGTTATACGTATGTACGTATGTACGTACTACATTGTACGTACTGTATATGACGTCTGTAGTCTTACGTCTGTACGTCTTACGTTGTGCATCTGTACGTCTGTCATCTGTACTGTACGTCTGTAGTGCGTGTGATTACGTGTGCATATGCCTGTCAGTGACGTTGTCATCTGAATGTGCGTTGTACCATGACGTGTCAAGATTGCATGTCGTTGTCGTGTACGTTTGACTATGTACGTTGAGTATGTAGTATGTAGTATGTCGTATGTGTATGTGTAGTGTAGTTGTGTTGTGTGTGTTGTGTATGTAGTATGTGTATGTGATGTAGTGTAGTTATACATATGTCGTTGTGTTGTACATCTGTAGGTCTCTACGTCTGTACGTTTGCACGTTTGTGCATCTGTACGTCTGTTCATCTGTACATGTACGTGCGTGTGCGTGTGCATCAACGTGTGCATATGCCTGTCAGTGAGCGTGTGCATCTGAATGTGCGTGTGTCCATGCGTGTCAAATTGCATGTGCGTGTGTGCGTGTGCGTTTGATTGCGTGTGAAGGTGAGTGTCGTGTGTTGTGTGTGTGGTGTGTGTGTGTGTGTGTGTGTGGTGTGTGTTGTGTGTGTTGTGATGTGTGTGTGTGTGTGTGTGTGTGTGTGTGTGCGCGCGCTATTCATATTCCTGTGCGTACGTATGTGTGTGCACCTGTATGTACGCGTGTTCACATGCGTGAGTGTGTGTATGTCTGTGTCTGAGTGTGGGTGTGAGTATGTGTGGGTGCGCGCCTCTGCGTGTGTACGTCTCAGTATGTGCCTGTGTAGATGAGTGCAAGTGTGGGTGCGTGTGCGCTTGTGTGAGTGTACGCGCGCATGTGCAAGTGAATGAGTTAGTGTGTGTCCGGATGTGTATGTGTGTGTGTGTGTGTGTGTGTGTGTGTGTGTGTCTGTGTATTTGTGCGTGTGTGCGTCTGTTCATGTATGTGTGTGTATGTGTGTGTACTATAGATCTGCACGTCTGTAAGTCTGAACAACTGTAGGTTTGTATGTCTGTGCATGTGCGTGCGTGTGTGAGTATTTGTGTGCGTGTGCGAGTTTATGTGAGAATGCGTGAGTGTGTGTGTGAGTGTGTGTGTGTGTGTGTGTGTGTGTGTGTATGTCGGCCTTTGTGTGTGTGTGTGTGTCGGCCTTTGTGTGTGTGTGTGTGTGTGTGTGTGCGTGTGTGGGCGTGTATCAGTGCGTCTAAGCATCTGTACGTCTGCGCGTCTGTGCGTTTGTGCGTCTGTACGTCTGTGCATCTGTACGAGTACGTGCGTGTGCGTGTGCATCTGCGTGTGCATTCTAAAACCCTTAGGTTCTAAGAGTATACTTCTACACTCATGGCTACAAAATTTAGCTACTTAACAGTTTGGGTAATAACTAGAAGATTTTGTGCCTTATACTCAGTCGTAGATTAGAGTTGGCCAGGTTCATAAAATTATCGATTTGCCTTATTAACCAAAAAAATATTTACACATACCTAGATATGTTCGCTTTAATATCGGGGTTGCTTCTTCCTGAAACTAAATGTTAAATACTCGGACGCCAATTTGTTTTTAAGTATGGACTAAACAAGTAAACCATTATACAATAAAGTTAAAAGAAAATTTCTACAATAACAAATTTTATTACACCACCCATATTTAATTATAAACGGAAATGCTAAATGCTAATGTTAGTAACGTTATAACCTAATGGATAATTAATATTATGAGTAATTAATGGAATCAGAATACCTTATTCGTGGTCACACTGTACATAATGAAACGGCTGCATGCTGGTTCAGAGTTTTGGAAATTGTTGCGTAATATTACTTCAGGGTTGAAATAAATCTGGATTTGTATAATAATTCCCAAATAAATAAATTTGCAGGATTAAGTGGTTTTAGAATCGTACTTCCCATTAACGAAGGTGATTACCTCACTCTTGATTAATCGTACTAATACCGTAAATTGGATTAACGGTAAAATAATTCATTGCGTAGATGGGTATAAGTGTGAAAAGTAACAGTAAAGGTGAAGTTAATGTAAAAAATGAAAAGTGCCTGAAAAGCAAGCGTCTCAAACATTGTAAGATGATTAAATATTTACCTTTGAACTTATTCGTTCATAACAAAAACTTATAATAATATAATAATTGTAAGATAACTTTAAATAAGCTCAATGTAGTAATTTACAGCACTTGTAATAAAAAATATTTAAGCTACGCTCTCAAGAAGCTGACTGACGGGGATACGTAGAAACATTATATAAGCGATAGACATATTTGGATAGCTCGCCATTATGTCCACCCCAACAAGGGATCGTAACGATGCCGAACATAGCATGGGCGAACCTACTGCATTAATTCCTATCCGAAAGAAAGTAATGTTATGGTTTTTACCTGCTTATTGTAAAACGGCTGCCTTGTCCATGAAATTTGCTAACTAACGTGCTAGTAGTTGCTCTTCATGCTACTTGCATGAGTCTATATTTTTTTGGTTATTATTTTTCTATTCAAAGATATATGAACCAGATCTGTGGTAGGTAAATAATCTAATGATTCAAATTAATTGATTAATTCTAAGAATATTGATATGTACTAGAATAACTATTGCAATCCTAAGAAACATTTAAATGAAGTGTGTAATAATTTTTACAGGGACATTACAGGTGGTTCATCCCAATGATTGACCTGGTTTATTTGTCGCCTTTTAGAACGAAACTCGCGGCACGATCGCCGCCCCCATTAGATGCGGCCCTCATGACAAATTTTATTTACAATGAAAGTTAGAAATAAAGTGTTATTTGATCTAAATAAATTTGTATTTGATTAAAATGTAACACTGGGACTATACAACTCAAAAACAATGCATTAAAAATCGTCACTTTTACACATTTAATTTGGACAAATACGCATTGTATTCTAAACATTCAAATTTTAGAAATAGACTGAGAGGGCTTTTTTAGGTTAAGGAGTACCTACACATTTTTCACACCTTTCTTTTGATTGAATTAGATGAACACACATGTAATATTTACATTGCTCCAACTACTTGTTCGTATCTTTTGGAAAACTAAACAGGCTAATACCAGGAAATAGGGATGTATTACGGCAACGTTTATTGCACACACATTGCTACACCTTTGGAGTTTGGATTTTAAAAGAGTCCCCATTCTTTAAAATAAAATTTAAAGTGTCGCATAAAACACAAAAATGTACGAAAATAGCAACAAAAATCAGTTAATAACAAATATAAACTATAACATTTAAACAACTAAGTATCATATATCCATTGCTTCGCTATACCTTTCCCATTACCTATTTCCAACGGTTTTCTTGTTATTCTATATTTTCTATTTTAATCTGATTTTTGTCAGAAACTGAAACTTCGTGTTTTTCGTAACATAATGAACATGACTCAAACGGTAGAAATTCGCTTTAATTAGAACATGAAACCAAAATAGGAACATAACAAAATTTAAAACGTATTAACAAATTAAAAACATACAAAAATCAGAACATAATGACAAGAAATAAATGAATGTAAAATTACAATAATCGTTCTATATGACCGCCATTTTGGCTCAAACACTGAATATATTCCTTGCGAAATAGACCTCCGAAGTTCGTCTGGACTTAATAAACGCATCGTGACCACGGTTCAGAGATTGTTCTCTAGTTTATACAGGCCTAGAGTACACTAGTTCCTTTATACGACCACAAAGGTGAAAATCCAAAGACGTGAGATCGAGTGATCTGGATGGCCAGTAACAGGGTCCCTGTGGACCAATCCACCGATCCTCGAACATCAAGCTCAACTGCTGGTGTACAGCATCAGTAAAATGTGCTGGAGCACCAATCAGCTGATACCAACTGTTTGCTTACGTGGAGGATTTAGGAAATCATTAACAAACCCTCTGAGTATATGTAGCCCCATTGAAATGTTCATTGTATACTTAATATGCCACGCTATTGTCCATAATTAAGCAAAACAAAAAACAAAACTGAAGTGATCCTAGTGATTAGGTTCTCTTATGGCGTGTTGATTATCTTATGCCCAGTAGTGATTATTTGGCGATTTACAATTCTTTGCTGGCTGAATTTTGATTCATCAGTCCACACAATTTTATGAAGAAATCTCGAATCTTCGGGCATTTTTAGGCAAATGAAATCGCAATAGTCGACTCGTTTTCTTCATCACCAAGACCTAATCTGTGCACAGTTATCTCAAAAAAAGGATGAATTTTATGTTTTCTTAATATTCTGTGGATTGATACTCTTGAAATACCTAAATTCAGCGCTGCTGCTGGAGTTGAACTACGTGGACAAGCTTGAAAATAAAAAATAAAATAAAATAAAATAAACATTCACGTCGTTATCTTTATTACCCTTTACGGGCTTTAGGTGATTTCGGGTTGCTATTACATTCTCAGTTTCCATGAACTGAGCTTCGCTTCTTGAAAATTTTCCGGCAGTGATTGTTGGTAGGTCCAGATATCTTTCGTTACAGAATCTGCATGTTCATCCACATTTACCGTGCGTGTAAAACAAATTTAACAAATCATTATTGGAATATTCTTCAATATTCTCCATTATAAACTGTACTTGAGAAAATTAACAAAATCAGTAGAACTGTAAGTAGAGACCGAACGAATCTGTGATTCGGTACTGCATTGACATAAAATCAACATTGTTTCTATTCCTGTCAAATTCTGCATTCGACCATCCAATAATATATAGTATCACGTTTGAAAGAAAGAACTTTTTATCTTTGAGAATGATGTAGTCATCAAATTTTGGACACCCTGTATGCGAGAAATCAATTGTTAATGTACATTTCGAAAGTATCATTCTTGAACTTCCGTCTACCCCCAGAAAAGCTTACCACCAATCCAAAATGGGCAAAAGGCGCAGTGTTGAAGATAAAACTACACCTTTCAAAATTTTCAAAAGACTCAAAATATTTAAGAAATAGTTAAAAATAGGTGTAGGGAAAAATAATGAAGCTCATCATGATATTTTCTGAGAAATCCAAAAAATGTAAAATAAGGAAGTTAATGGCGACCTCCGGGATAACCGGAAATGGTGTGTAAATGAAAGAGAATATTGAATAACCCTGGAATAAAAAAATTCATAATTCTGGGTTTTTTCTAACTACGAAAACTTCTAAAGAACGGGTACCCTGGAAAACATGGTGTAGGTATAAAAGGTTATGCAATCGACATTTTTTTCATGATGTCTATGAATGCATGTTAGTATACACGATAACTCCAGAACGATAAAACGTACGTACCTGAAATTTGGTATTTAAGCTGCGGAGAGAGGGGTTTATAAGGGGCAGTTTTTTGTTTTTATCAAATATTTCTGAAACAGCTAGGTATTTCAAATATATAAAAATAACGACACAGTCTTAAAATCATAAATTTATTATGTACTATAAAATTTTTTTATGGTGCATAATTTAACGGCACAAAAAAGTTGTAAAGTGAAATTAAAGTGTTTATTTAAATTTTTGCGGTATTTAAATAACCATGAATTTTATAAGAAAACGTGTTAACATCTTTTTTAAAGGTAATTTAGTTTTATATAACACTTTTGTATAAATTTGCTTAATTCAAAGCCAAATAAGCCTTAAAAATGAATTAAATAATATTGAAAATGCCTAAACCGTATTATCCGTATTTTTATACAAGCGGTCGGTTTTGGAATTTTTTTCAAGTTAGCTTCTAGATTCAAATACTTAGCTTTTTGGGTTTTTATGAAGTATGAAAAAAAAGTATTGATTTGCATAAATATAAAAATAATTACCGTTAGAAACCCAAAAAGCTAAGTATTTGAATTATGTGTAATAATGATGAAAGTTTACATTTTCATATTAGCATCTAGATGTCTATTAACATCTGACATGAAGGCTCAAACGTCCACTTGACATAAATTATTGTTGTTTTTACAATTTTGGCCGTTAAAGGTAAGTAGGTAAGATTGGAGACTTCTGGAACACACCACATTTCCAAGGTCCCACATTTCCAAGGTTGCCACAAAACCAAGGTCCCCACCGTACCAAGGTCAAAAAAGCGCAATGTGTGACCCAAATGCATATCATTACCACAAAAACCAAGGTCGAAAACCCCGCTTTCCTGTTCCACTACTACAAGGCTATCCGTGTGACATATCATTACCACAAAACCAAGGTCACAAACCACGCTTTCCTGTTCCACAATTACAAGGCTATCCGTGTGACATATCATTACCACAGAACCAAGGTCGCAAACCCCGCTTGTCTGTTCCACAATTACAAGGCCATCCGAGCGGCCTAACGCGCTTTCCTGTTCCACAAGAACATCCGTGTGACCTGGTTGCTACTCTATACCCCACTTGTATGTTTTTTGCCCACTTTTATGTTTTTTGTCCACTTGTATGTTTTTTGTCCACTTGTATGCTTTTTGCTCACCCTCACTTTATTTACCAAAATAAAAGAAAACGATATGTTAATATATTTTAATTCATGTAGAAAGAAAGACATGTACAAATTGTATATTGAATTCATGTAGAAAGAAAGACATGTATAAATTGTATATAGAAATAAAGACATGTAAAAAATTATACATTTAATTCATGTAGAAAGACAGACATGTACAAATTGTTCATAGAAATAAAGACATGTACAAATTATATATTTAATGCATGTAGAAAGCAAGACATAAATTATATTAGAAATATGTATTACTCAGATATATGATTTGCTGTAGGAATAAAACATGTTGATTTAGTACATACGTTAGTAAGCTTTTAACAAAACAGTTGTAATACTGAGGACAATAAAAGTTTAGGTCACACATGTTTGCAGCGATAAACACACTACTAGATTGACAGGAAATAATTAGTCTATACACTATAGTCAAGAGATACAAAAAAAAAAGAATCAACATAACATACTTCATCACATAATATATAAAATAGTCGTCATCGTACACATCAAAAAAGTTGTGTTAGCGGTGCTCAACATGAGGAACACCAGTATTCACCGTGTGACAGGTGGTACCAAGCCGTTCAGCGCTCTCACACACTCAAACACACACTCACACACTCAAACATACACTCACACTCACACTCACACTCACACTCACACATTCACTCGTACATTATGCTTACCGACGACGGAGTAGGTCCGGGTATAATTTACTCGAAGTGGATGCTGCTGAGAAGGCCTTAGGGGTGGAAAGTTAGATTTGCACACCCCAAGGAAGTGTTGGATCTCGAGCTAGATTGCCAGTCTCAACAATCCATACTATAACGATGTGTAATACTTGGAATACTCGAGTTCATAACGTAAATGCGTTTTATGCACCTCTTATATACCCAGAATATGCCGTGAAACGAGTGAAACTGTTTTCTGATTGGTAGAGGTGTCTGGCAGTGACCTAGATCAACAACGAGTATTACAAAAAAAAATGCGGGATGTTGTCTAGACAGGTAACCTTCGTATACATTGTAACAGGCGAATATTGCATTACTATTTGTAAACAATATTTATTAGTTTATTTACTATGACTTGAAAAACAATACAATTTATTTAGCTAATTATACTGCAAGTATAATTATTATTAGTAACTAATAAATTGTTTGGTAGTATTAAAGAGCGTATGTAAATTACAAGATATAACAATTACTTTTGTAGAACATGAGTTCATTATCCGCGTTAACACTGTATTTGCAGAGCACGTATATACTCTATAAATACATTCTTTGTTATATAAAAAGTGCAATTAATGTTATCAATTTTTTTTAAATTTCATTTTAATTGTTAAAGCTAAAGGATTTTTTTATGATTGTATAAATTTAACATACAAAGGTCAACCCAGTTGTAGTATTTTTTTAATGAAGGAATACAGCAAGTTATCTTATTTGTTTCAAAGGTAGATGCTGTCCTCTTATAAAATTGCAATGTGGTATTATGTATTAGTTACATATTGTACAAAATGCAGAAACAATTGTGTAATAATGTACTAACAATAATTTATATATACATCTAAGGTGTTTAAATATATAAAACAGCAAAAAAAACATGAACGTTGGTTGGTTGCTGAAATATTTTTATGTTATTATTAAAGAGCGTATGTAAATTACAAGATATATCAATTACTTTTGTAAGAACCACCATAAGTTCATTATCCGCTATATCCGGTTTTGGTATACTTGAAAAATCAGAGAGAGATGACCTTTCATTTAATGTGATGTATAGTGGTACAGGTAGCGTTATAAAGATATAACTTATTGCATTTGTTTTCTAATACCTTTTGTTTTCAGTTAAAAAAGGGTAAAGACATTGACGTGTATAGATGTAAGGTATAAAATAAAATGATCATTTTTATTTCTTCACTATTTTAGTAGATATGTAGAAGTTATAAGACAAAATGTTGGTATATAGAAAAATAAATAACTTAAAAGATTGCAATGCTATTATTTATTCATTTTTTTTTTCACTCATACTTATTTGTAGACTTGCTCTACGTTATATTACAGATCTTGATAAACAGAAGAAATGTAGAAGTAAATTTTCTTTAAAAATATGTACACACCTTTTCTTATGAAACTAATTGTTTAGATATTGAAAAAAAGTTGAACTAACATTAAAATTTCACCGTAGGATTATTTTTGCAGCTAAATTGTGCATTGCAGAAAAAAATGTATAGAATATAATTTGTCTATATGTTTAAGGTCTATGTGTGGGTATTTTTATTACTTGGAAGTATGCAACTGCTTTAGAACTATTTTTGATAAGAACAAAAAAAAAATAACCCTAAGAAACTCCCCCTCTCCGTCGCTGGAGTTCTGCCAAAAAATCTAATCAGTTCTATTCCAAATGAGAAGAAGCTTAAATACAAAATTTTAAGCAAGTAGGTCTTTTCGTTCTGGAGTAGTAGGTATGGGAGTTACATTATAGCAAGGGGGGTTAAACAGGAATCTGTACAGATAAAAAAAAACAGTTCAAATACAGATCAAATACAGCTCAAACCAGCTTAAATACAGCTCAAAACCAGCTTAAATACAGCTTAAATACAGCTTAAACCAGCTTAAATACAGCTTAAATACAGCTTAAACCAGCTCAAACCAGCTTAAATACAGCTTAAACCAGCGCAAACCAGCTTAAATACAGCTTAAATACAGCTTAAACCAGCTCAAAACCAGCTCAAATACAGTTCAAAACGGATTCCTGTTTAACCCCCCTTCCTATAATGTAACTCCCAAATGGGGGGATTTGGGTTCAGGCAGTTGCGCACGCAACTGTCTGGCCCAAGTGTCCAACATACCTACTGGAGTTATCGTGGATATGAACATACATGCATACACATACAGATAAGACATCCAGACATCATGACCGATCTTGACGAAACTTGGTCAAAAGTTGTAAAATGAGCTAATAATTCGATTTAGCGATAGTGAAAAAAGTCGATTTCATAACCTTTTATACCTACATATGTATATGTAGGTTGGAAGGTAGGAAAAGGATTTTCAATGGTGTAACAAGGATTATGGTGGAACTTATATATAGAAGTAAAGAAGAATTTCTAATGTGAACAATGATATTTTTAATTTAGGTAGCAACTCGATTATCTGGGGAGAGGGGGAGTCCGGGTTCACCACTTCTGCCCCTCATTCCAATTCCCCCCACTCCCCCAACACTTCAAAGTTTTGTATTTAAGACGAAGCGGTTCCACTACAGTGTCAGTCCGTCTTTATGCGCCACCAAGTAAAGTTTCAAGTCTTATAAAGCGGTGTTACATCATGTCTTCAAAGAATAGTAAGTGTTAGTTTCGTATTGCATCTCTCCCGGCTACCCTTCCTATCCAACACGTATAGTACCCTTATTCACATCAACCTACACTTCAGCATATAGTTATTATTCTTTCTTTGTTGCAGCAAAAATGTTCCAATGTGAATGTCTCAAGAAATTTTCTCGAAAGGATTCTTTACTGAGACATCAAAAAACAGCATGCTGGATGTCAGTATCTGGCACCATCTGGCATGCAGGAGGTTTCGTTACAAAACCAAACCACAGGGAGCAATGTGGTGCAAGGGATCGCTTCGGACGATAACAAAGCAGTACATGGACATGTTACTGATTCCTTTGTGCAACCAGGACCATCTGGGGTACACTATGCGAAGGATAATGCGCAACCCGGACCATCAGGGTTGAGCAACTCAAGGAAGCGGAAGTCTGACCAACGCGATGAACCGGTACAACCGAAAAAAAGTAGTGAAAGTGTGCACTGCACAGATTATTCAATGGATGTACCTAGGTATGCATTCCAAGGACACCTCAGAAGCAATAGGCACAAAGCAAATGTATGTTTGCTTGTCGCTACTGGGGTTGAAGTGATTCGAAATGCGTTTAAACAACGCATTGTGTCGTACCGCCTGTCACCATGCAATACTCATACTGATGTGTCCACCTTTATGGCAGAGGTTAAAGGGAACGTATTGAAGGTAGTACAAAATCAGTTGCAGAAACACTACTCATTAAAATGTAATGTTGAGCTGTTTGGTTTATACTTTTTGAACAGTAGGAAAGCACAGAACTGAAATCCTTTCAGACTAAGTATGATATTCTCAGTGTAGGGACGGTGTTAGAAGAGTATTTCCAAAGAATAAGTAAAATATTGGATGCAAAGCAATCCGAATTTCAGCATAAAGATTCTGGTAAGTGTGACTAATGGTGTAATCGATTAGTAACAACTGTTTTAGGGTGGTCCCTGGTGCAATTCGTGTATATAGAGGTAAACCTGCTTAAATTTTCTCCCACCACTGGTTCATCATATATGGCTGTCCCCGCCGAAATCGCACATAAACACGCCATAGTCAATGTAAAAAATAATGATAATTGCTGCTTTGCATGGGCTGTTGTATCGGCACTAGTGACACCAACGGGAGTACCACAACGCACATCTTCTTACCCTGATTTCCAGACGTTATTCAACTGGAATGGTGTACAGTTCCTGTTAAGCTGACGAATATTTCAACGTTTGAGAGCAATAACAACATTTCCATCAATGTTTATGGGTTAGACGATACATATCGTGATGGTCAGCGTGTCACAGAGGTAGTGGGGCCTCTGTATTATACCAAAGCCAAACAGGCAGTTCATGTCAATTTATTATTATTAGTCAGTAACCAAACAGATAATCAGCATTATGTATGGATAAAAATTTTCTCGTTTACTTAGCAACCAAATAACTCGGCGGAACGGAGCAATGTATTTTGTGATGCATGCTTGTATTACTTTAGATCCGAGGAGCAATTAACCCGACACGTGTCACACGACTGTAACTTCGTATATACAAAATTACCGGGCGTGAAACAAAAAAAAGACATAACCGGGGAATTCTACGCGGAAAATATACTCGCGTTTCGGAACTATCAGAAACAAATGGTTCTACCATTCGTAATATATGCAGATTTTGAAGCGCTCTTAGTACCGGTAGATACGGCTGAACCAGATCCCGAAAAACCGTTCACGATAAAACGTGTAAACACGAACCATACTCGTTTAGTTATTACATTAAGTGTAGTGTAAACGATGCGTGGTCTAAGTTAGAGCTGTATAGGGGGAGTAATGCAGGGGAGATATTTATAAGACGACTGGAAAGTGATGTAAAACGGATATATAATGAACATTTCAAAGCTATTGTTCCAATGACACCATTAACGGATGAACAGCAGGTTACGTATGAACGCAGTGTATGTTGTTACATATGCGGCAAGCACTTTACGGGCGATCCGACAAATCCGAAAGTACGAGATCACTGTCACGTTACTGGTAAGTATCGTGGTGCAGCACATTCAACGTGTAACTTAAACTATCAGGTACCTACATTTCTCCCCGTTTTTCTACATAATCTCAGTGGTTATGATGTTCACCTGTTCATTAAACAGTTAGCGAGTGAAACGGAAGAAATTACCGTACTTCCGGTTAACAGTGAAAATATATAACGTTTGGTAAGCATATTTTGTTGATGAATATGTAAACAGTCATGGTATCAGGGAAAAGAAATACATTAATTTACGTTTCGTCGATAGTTGTAGATTCATGGCTGCATCCTTAGATACTCTATCTCAGAATTTATCAGATGATCAATGTATGGAGGTACGGAAATATTTTAGTAATGATAGCGACTTCAACTTAGTGAGAAAGAAAGGTAGTTTCCCTTATGCGTACGTAGACAGCTTTAGTAAATTGAACGACGTCACGGTGCCATCATATGACAAATTCTATGATAAAATGCGCGATGCAAATATTTCCGATGACGAATACTGTCGCGTTCTACTGGTATGGGATCACTTTAAGTGTAATACACTAGGTGATTATGCTGATATTTATTTAAAATCAGATGTGTTGTTATTGGCTGACGTGTTTGAAAACTTTAGGAGATTATGTATGGGTGTGTATGGGTTAGAACCTGCACAGTATGTCACTTTGCCTGGATTGGCGTGGGATGCCATGTTGAAATGTACGAAAGTAGAGCTAGAATTACTGACGGATATGGATATGTATCACTTTTTAAACAAGGTATTCGGGGTGGAGTAAGTACTTGTATCAAGCGGAGAAGCATCGCTAATAACGAGTTTGTTCCAAACTATGATCCTAAACAACCGAAAGTGTTTTTACAATATTTAGATGCCACGAATTTATACGGCTGGAGTATGAAGCAATACCTGCCCCACGATGGGTTTATGTGGTTACCTCAAGAGGAAATAGAACACTTTGACGTAGTAAAGATTGATGATGACGCCGATGTTGGATTTGTACTGGAGGTTGATATACATTATCCCCACCATCTGCATGACGAACACAACGATTATCCGTTTTGTCCTGAAATGATCTGCGCACCACATTCCCAGGAGGAGAAGTTAATCCCTAACCTGTGTGATAAGACCAACTACGTTATACATTACCGCTATTTAAAACAATGTATAGAGCATGGCTTAATTGTTACTCGTATTCATAGGGTTTTACGCTTTCGTCAGAGTCCGTGGCTAATACCATACGTAGACCTTAATACAGCTCTCCGCAGCACAGCACAGAACAAGTTCGAAAAGGATTTCTATAAAATCATGAATAATGGCGTGTTTGGTAAAACAATGGAAAATGTCGATAAACGAAGAGTTATTAAACTGTTAACACATTGGGAAAATAACGGTCGTCGGGTAGGTCTAGCACGGTACGTTGCAAAACCGCAATTTAAAAATTTTATTCAATTCACTGATAAATTGTTTGCGGCGGAATTGTCGAAACAGGTAGTTACGTACGACAAACCCGTCTATGTCGGATTCAGTATTTTAGATCTTTCCAAAATTATAATGTATCGGTTTTTTTATGATATCTTACGAGCTCATTATGGCAAGAATGTCACGTTGCTCTATACTGACACGGATTCTTTGATTGTTGAGATAGTAACTGATGATATGTATGCACACATGCGAAATAATTTAGACGAATATGATACTTCCAACTATCATAATGAGTTGCATGGTATTCCTACGACTGCTTCCGTCGTTGGACGAATGAAAGATGAGTACGCAGGGAAAGCGATTCATTATTTTTATGGTGCTGGATCGAAGTCATACTGTCTGAAGCTTGCTGATAATGAAGTTGTTAAGAAAGCGAAAGGTGTTAAGAAAGTTGTTATTCAGAAAGTGTTGACGGAAGTAGACTACAAAGCGGTTGCGGAGGGGTCTGATAAAACAGTAATGTGTAAAATGCTTGTGTTTCGATCAACCTTACATGATATATATACCGAAATGTTAAACAAAATTGCCTTTAGGTCCCAGGATGACAAACGATATCGACTACGTGATACGTGTTCTACATTGGCGTGGGGGCATTGGCGAATACCGGAATTGGAGAATGCTGATCCGTTGAGCGAACTATTGCAGGTTGCTAAGCAAATGAATTTATATTAACCGGAAGAAGAATAGTTTGGGTACTGACACTTGCTAGTTTCTTTCCTATATTCTCTCCATAATGAAACTTATATTAATAATAAGTTGTATTATTCCTTTAGTTGTTTAACATATATTAATATTATGTACTAATTCGTTAGTAAGAGAATATATGCTATACAAATACTGTGTGTATAAATAATAAAAAAAATAAAAACGAGAATGACTATTTACTATTTTTTATTAAAAATGTGTACAAGACTTATTGCTTATATATATATATATATATATAAATGATATACAGTAGCCAAAGCACAGTGACATAATGATTCACAATGAAAGTAACAAACGGGTTGCATAGCAGGAAGAGGTGGACTTTCCTCAAGTTCAATAACAGGCTGGGTCACAAATTTTCTGATGTAATCTGCTTTCTCTCTGCCCTTGACATAGACAGAATCTGTTGGCTGAATCAATCTCTCGAGTATTCTTCGAAAGTGGTGTGGTGGTGTATACCCTTCTTCCCATTTAATACAGTGCTGGTTATGCATTAACCAAGTAGCTTGACGACGACTCTCTGCATCCAAGTATGCCAGGGATACGGTGATTTAAAAATAAAATGGGTAATTTGTTTCCCATTATAAATGGCGAGTTCTTTTGGTATAAAAGCTTTTGAAATTTTAAACCCTTGTACATCGACTATGACGGACATTGTATTACAACTGTCGTACTGCTTTGGTTAACGCGTTGTATGTAACTAAACGATCGTGGAGTATAACACAGTATGCTGTCGTATTGGCAGCTATGTTTGCCGCTGTTTCAAACTCCACACGAAGAACTACTGCTTTAGAGTGTAATGCTTCTTTTTGATTTGAGCAATCTACGACAATCAACGGTGCAGCTGTGGTAAATTGCGTGGGGGTGAGTAATGGTTGCCCCTCTCTTTGGTAATACGACATTTGGAATTTAGCAAACATTTCATACAACGTAGCAAAGCAATTGTTGTCATAATTAACGTTGAGATTATCATACGGATAACGATCCGTGTTCAGGAACACGCGAATATTATTTAGTGCACATTTATCGAATCTGCTCGTATCCTGCATATTCTCTCGCCCAGTTTGAAATCCTATAATAATGTATCTAGGTGTTTCTATACTAGTAGATGTTTTGATTGCCCATGTATGCTTATCTGTTGCTGGAACGGCGGGATATATGTGGGTTTCCCAACTTCTAAATGCTACTGGCGTATTTACATTTTTATCAATATATTTCGTTAACGCCAACTCCTCTGCTAATGCTGGAATGATGTGTGGAACTTTCCAATATATCTTATCTATGTTAACTTTTAATGCTTCTTCTACAGTTGAAATTACTGCGTCGGTATCAATGTTACTACGAATTAATACCAGTTCTTGTCTAATGTTCAAAATCACTTTATTGTAATCTTCGGCAAAGCCAAGTAGCATTCTCAACGGTATACAAACGTTAAAGTATCCTTGAGCATTTGTTAGTGTACTGTTTGCAGTAGGAAACCAACCTGCATTTTCATGACGGGCGAGATCATTGGACGTCAATGATACCAATCCTTTCATTGTCGACGTTAATCCTACTTTCGTTACGGAATCTACCACTATTCCATTCATTTCATATCTAATTTCACTGAATAAAAATGCGATACCGTTATTAACGAACCTTGCGGTGTTAGAGACAGTACCATCCTGACGTAATAATCGTCCCTCTACATAGACATAGCTTTCGGATGGTAGAGTGCACATGTCTTCCTGAATGGGTATCCTGATTTCATCATTGTTTCCAAATCTGGTAGTGTATGGCTGATGGGTGTGCAGTTCGGAATTAACGATAGCATTATCAACGACAACTTTTTCATTAACGTTTAATATACTCATTGTAGTACTGTAAAGCCGAGACTTTCCAATAATGCTTTGTTCTGCGGTGTCAATGCTTTGGGCGCTGAACGCTTACTCTCACCTTTCCACACTTTGATCTTTTATAGTTTGATTTGCACTGGGTACATGCACATGTGTTATAGCGCGTCACCATATTTTCTTTAAATGTAGTCCTATCGTTATGACTTCCCGTTAAAATTGACGAGATCTCCGTCTTGGTCTACTATTTTAAGTGTTATTGTCGAAATGGTAGATGTATTGATAGGTAGATAGATGACATGTTGAGGGACTCTATTATTTTATACCCGCTGGTACACTGGGAAAGAACTGATGAATTATGTGTGATGTTTCACCATTCTTAAAACTACCACTTGTTATATTGCACTCGATAATTAATGAGTTAATTTTGATAATGTTAATAGGAGTATCAGAGGTATGCACTTTATGAGCCTGGTAAACAGTTTTATTAAATCCCAGCATAGGTCCTATCGAATTTTCCACATTGAAGTTAATGTCATGGGTTGCTTTCACTTGCTTTCATAGTATTATTATTCGCTTGTAAATGCATAAATGCTCTGATCTTCAATAACTCATTAATATATTTATTCACATCCGCGATTTCGTATGATCCTGGTGGTATTGTAATTTTATCGTTTCCAAATACGAGTTGGTTATTCTTTGAAGTAACATTCTGTATAGTATTGAAAGATTCAAAACTAGTCAATCCCATTACGTATTCCGACTCATTTCAAGAAAAATCGGTGGATTAAAGGTTGCTTGCAGATACACTTTTGCCGGTAAATGTAAATGTGTACGACATTACGATCACGTAACGACTACTGAAAATCAGTACGAGTCATATAAAAGTGTAAGACTAAATGACCGCAGTTGTATGTATCAAAATCTTGAACCTTGGTAAAGTTATACTCAATTGTGTTTCTGCTACCATCACTTTTAAAATAGTGGAGTAATTCAAAGGGTGGTTTAATATGTCCTATGCTATCAAAATATGTAATATGCCTGTTACGCTTAATGTAAGCTGTCCAGTGTTACCCTTGGTTTTTGATCATCCAGATTCACAATACCACATTCATTCGCATGGATTCGTGTAGGTAAGTTATCTCGCATATATATCCCTCTAAAATAGGGAATCTTAATTGCTCCACAAATTTTGATAGCTCAACATTACTTAAGGCGTAACGTGGTAGCTTCAGTGGGAGTTTTTGAATACGGTTGTAAATATCCTAACCTCGTTTATATGGTTTATGTATAAACCTTTTCCAATGCAGCTGCTTCCATTGCTTGTTGTGTCGTTTGGTTTCTTCTAACGTTTTTCGCAGCTTTTGCGTCAGTTACCGCTTTTGCGACTGCCGCAGCACCGCCACCTAGAACCCTAAAGCTCCTAATGCTGCAAAGGGGAATAAGAGGTATGAACCCCACGTTTTGGTATTGGCAATATTCTGCTCTTGGGTGACATAATTTTTTGTGTTTTAGAGCGCTCAAGGCTTGCTGTATTGTCGCTTTTAAAGATGATCGAAGTTTACCACCAACACGACGTCGAGCTAGAAGGATTGCTTTGTTAAACGAAATTGCTCTGGGAATGCTTCCTTCGTCGTGATTTATTTCCCATTCCTAATTTCTTTGTCCTTTCCGTGATTTGCCACCCATTCCCATTGTCCGTTTTCCTTTCATTATGCCAGCTATGGTTAATGCAGCTGCCCTTTCTCCAAAGGTAGCGTCGGTAGAACGAAATCTATTCCAAGCTTTTGTTGAAAGTCTTATCTGCTATGTGTCGTCCTAGATCGTTTGACTGGGAGTATGCAATATCGTGTTCTTTACACGCTTGTCCGGTTAATACCTTTGTCGCCACGAGCTAATCGTTTTGTAAACGGGTGCCTGGCCAATATCGATATCCGGTATATGCAACTCCACGGGTAATTTATTTATTAAAGTATTAATTAATCCTGAACCTTTTTTCCTCTGACGCTGAGATGTATACTTCATACCACACTGACTGACACTTCACTACTAAACTACTTTCTGCAGTGGTTATATATATATATATATATATATAGAAGCGTCATACAAGTCGTGGTTTAGTACCATAATGGGTGACATCCGTTTCATTCCGCAAGATACAGAATTACCTATCAAAAATTATGACATTACTCTAACAAGGAGCAGTACTCTAAACACCGCGGTTTACTAAAAGGGGATGTAAACGAGGTATAATCGTCGGACCATCCGGCTGTGGAAAAACCAATGTTATGATTACCTTATTAGAACATCCAAATGGTTTACGTTTTGAAAATGTCTATATATATTCAAATCTTATATCAACCTAAATACCAGTACCTGCGGATTACTGGCACCCATAAAAGAAATTAGGTATTTCGAATACAGTGATAATAGTGATGTTATACCTCCTAGTGAGTCCCGTAAAAATTCAATAATGATTTTTGATGATGTAGCATGTCATAAACAAAATGAAATTAGAGATCATTTTTGTTCACGTTAATATCGATATGTCATTTGATAAATTTAAAGACTTGTGTTGCTGTTGCTGGCGTGATAAATTCGGATTTCTTGTGATTGATAAAGAAAGCGATGTTAATAACGGTCGTTACCGTAAGAGATTTGACTGTTTCATTGCAGTATAAATAATCTACTAGGACTGTCAACGTACAGTCGTAATGGAGGAGCGCTTAGTACAAGACATTTTGCGTGCTCGTAAGAGTGTGCAACAGAAATATGCTAGTTTGAAAGAAGATACTGCACTTACAGAACGTGCAATGGAGGCACACTTTAAACCTATTACACAACCATTAAAACAATTAATTACTAAAAATGATGGTTCTCTCATCAAAGCTGAACCCCTTACGCCAGAAGTCGGAAAAAAGGAGTCCATTGCACATGAAAATGAAGTATTTTTACATTATACACCGAAATCCTCTAGAATACGTAAGGAGCCGCGTACTATTGTTCCTGACACCATTCCCACACCTCTACAGGAATCTGTAATTGCTGATGTCACACATGACGACGAGGTGGAAATTCCTACTTTACAACAATTGAAATCGGAACTACTAGCTGCTGGATCTCAACCCGCCTTTGAAGAGTATCTTAATCAATACCAAGGATTAGCGAAATACTACGTCGAAGGTATCTTTAGAGATACCGAAGATGAATATGACTTAACGTACGGTGTGCATTTTATTCCTGAAGAAGAGAAATTTTTTATAGGCGATGCTGAACTAGATTTTGTTGGAGAAAATTTGCGAATCGCTCTTCCCGATGGATCATCCCTAGATTATGAGGGAACACCGGGATTATATGAACTACTTTTTAAAAAGTTCCTACGGGATACAAAAGAGGATCTACAGCATACAATGATATTTGCGTCGTACGCATGCTGCCCGACGTAATTATAACCCTGACGATCAAATCCGAGGAACTAATAGTAAGAAGTACCTTGAAATCATTAAACCATTACTTCAGCCTAGAAAACGTTCTGCCACATCGTCTATTGCACCTCCAGCCACCAGATCTCGAACAACTTCTATATCCAAAAGAGGTGGTGGACTGCAGCTATTGCGATACAATAATAAACCTATTGAGTTTGTACCGTGGAATAATCCGAATAAGTTAGTCGATTGGTTAAGGGAATTATTAGGATCAATGTCGGCAGGAAATACTAGCAATCACAACGAAATAATATATATAATTGATGAACTACGTAACGCAAAGTAATAAAGTAACAGAACTTGTTATAAACCTACCACTATAGTCATTTCTTTCATTGTTACTACGACTATCACTAAAGATAGTACTATATGTCCACCAGTGATGCCAATAGATAAATTTGGCCATCTTCATCATCAAATGACAGTGGATAAATTTGGGAAACATATTGTTCATCATAGCGATCTGTCTTATGAAACTTTATATCATTTTCTGGAATCGCCACAAGAAGACAATTAGTCTATCTACCGGCGTAGGTGATCAGTATACCTATCCCTGTAACGACGGTACTATAGTACATTGCAGGTGGAGTCAACCAACTCTTGAGCTTAACATAGATGGTACAAAATTTTGGCTGGCAAAGGATGTAATTGGTCAACCTCTTAAGAGAAACGATGTAATTCGTGTACCATGCCGACATTTGTAACGTTTTCAACTGCAACGATATTCAACGTAGAGTTCGTAGTAAAATCCAAAGCACAAAAATGAGTAAAGCCGATGTTGTTGAAGAACTGCACAAACCTGCAAGAAGAAATTTTACGCGGCGTTGTGTTGTACTAAAAGGTTTAAATGATCTATTTCAAGCTGATTTAGTGGAAATGATACCATATGCTCGGATGAATAAAGGATTACGAAAAATTGTAGTAATAATAAATGCATTCTCTAAAAATGTCTGGGCTATTCACATCAAACGAAAGAAAGGTAAACTAGTCGCGGATGTAATGGATAAACTTTGTCTGGTTTGAAAAGGACACCTACACATATACAAACTGATATGGGAACTGAGTTCTATAATGCTGAATTCAAAAAGTAATGAAAAATTTAATATCAATCATTACAGTAGTTATTCCACCTTGAAAAGTAGTATAGTCGAACGTGTAAATCGCACCCTTAAAGGAATAATGTGGAAAACCTTCAGCATGCAAGGATCCTATAAGTGGTTATCAATATTACCGCACATTGTCGCCGAGTATAATTCAAGAAAGCATAGAACAACTGGATACAAACCGGTAGATGTATCGGAAAAAATAGTGCATTTATTTCAAAACATTTAAAATGTCAAAAATTCTTGACCGTAAAACACCTAAATTTAAAGTGGGGAACATGTACGCATTAGCAAACATAGAAGCATATTCTCTAAGGGTACACACCTAATTGGAGTTACGAAGTCTTTCGAATATCAACAGTTAAACGTTCAAGCCCACTCACCTACACATTACGTGATAGTCGAGATGAAGAGATTCAAGGTCGGTTCTATGAGCCCGAACTACAAAGTGTTAAACATCCAGACATTCATCTAGTTCAACGTGTCATCCGACGTCAAGGCAATAAAGCTCTCGTTAAGTGGTTGGGTTTTGATACTTCTCACAACTCCTGGATTTCTACAAAAGACATTGTGTAATACGCTAATTAACCTTAATTATACATATTGTAATATTAATATGCAATAAACAGATCTTTTTTTAATTTTTTTATTAATACTATCCTATACATATACATCACTACATACTACTAAAGCGTCTGACAAATACACACTCACGATGCTGTTTTTCGAGAATTGGTGAAATTATATTACCACAGTCATCTATTCTTTTTTTAAATCGTGCAGAATCTCTAGCTGTTTGTTCCCATTCTCCTTTTCGCGCATGTCTGTGCGCCAACTCCCATACTACTATGTAGTGAACTACGTTTTTGGACTCATTAATGCACACCTTCTTCACTGGGTGAGTCGTCATCTGATGGTTCAAAATTCGGTAAATATCTTTCTATTTCGTGTATAAATTGCTCCAATGATATTTCTTTAAGGTCTTCTATTAATCGCTTTATACAACAAATACACTCTATATCACCTACATGCGATGTTAAGTATTTTTCACAAAGGCGTATTCCTCCCCCATACTTATTAACTAGATTATTTAAATAGTCATCACTAAATCTACCCATTCCATACACTTTTTCATGATCAGCATCGAATTCTAATGATTGTAACTGGCATATTAGTCTTTGGACTGCACTAACACAATCTACAGCTTTAGGCCACGACTCCGCACTATAACACATCCACATATTGACTAACATCTAATACTATCCACTATTGACTACAAGCGCGTTACCCCCTTTCAGTTATAGGTTTGGCAAGATCCATATCCATATATAGTTTCTCCTTGGCAAATGCTTCCATTTCCAGAAGGCAGGCTATGTTGACCTCAAATACATCATGCAATGGACCTATAACTTGGTGAATGTTACATTCAGGAATTACCGCTGCCGACTTTATTAGGTTTTATAAAACTCTGGAAAGTTCACAGTATCTGCCAACTCCAATCGGTAATATATTATCTTCAAAAGCTTCCATAACTGTTCTATAGACTCCCATCCTAAATAGATATCAATTTCGTCACTATCACAGAGGCGTATAATTTTTTCTTGTTAATATTTTCGTACGAGACAGTCTTCGATCCCAGTTTGGTAGGTAGCCATGTTCCTTCAGGACTGTAGAAATAATTAGTAATCACCCCTTGATTATCCATAAGTATACGCCATTCCTGCTTGTCAAACACCACTCCACCACTCTTCATTCCAGTTTTACGACTGGCTCAAATCCAAATTTGGGTGATAGACCGATACTAACAAACTTTGTTTTACTTTTATTTAAGAAATAATGCACATTATTAAGCAAAATATCGCAATATTTACTTGAACTTATAGCACCGATAATCTTCGCCTTTTCTATGGCTTGACGTACGATGTTATCCATTATATACGATACTGGCTTTACATACATTCCCTCTCTTTTATATATGACACCCTCCCCACTATGTACCCTCCTCAAGGCTACTTACGTGACCTTCACGATTATACCACACATTGCTTTAGCGGTCTTGTCGGTTACACCTTTTCAAGGTTTTCTTTTCGTTCAAGGCTGTTACTCATTTTGATTTTTTTTCCAACCTTGTATTTACCACTACTTCAAGGATTCCTAGGCATACTTATTTCCAAGGTTGTTCCACTTTGCCACAACAAGTTCACTACACAAGGTTACATACCCCCACTCGTATACTTAAAGGAAGGGGTTTTTTACATATACTATAGTTACCGATCTTCACTATGTCAGTTACTCCAGTGCAAGACGATTGGAAGACTCCTACAATGTACCAACCACAAACCCTATTTCAAATTAGTACGCGACGGACATGTCAATTAATTCCGAACTGGGTAAATTTTGAAAAGGAAGGAATACTACCGGCTTCCATAACCAAAGTGCTACGAAATAATTATGAACTGGTTCAGTGGAATTCAGCGTGGTATACCGAATTGAGCAAGGTAATACGCGAGCACTTTTCGGCAAGCCGTGTAACAGCATATGCCCACATTGTATCAATATATGTTCGATACTATCTGGTGGACTTCATGAACTTGTGTCATTGCTGTTTCGCCCGATTGAAACCAGGAGATTACCGCGTAGTGGACCATCATATGCATATGGAGCGCTGGACTGCGCGGTACCACCTGTCGCACGAATATTATTGGTGCCGTCGTGTAGGCGCCTCTACACAGTTATACGATGTGTACGATGATGACTCATGTATACTGTGTGATGAGGTGTGCTACGTTGCAGTTCTTTTACTGTATCTATTTTATCTATTGTATATATTGTACATATTGTACATATTGTATATATGTTGTATATATGTTGTATATATTGTATAGAATACATTATTTCCTGTCAGTATCATACTGTTTTCGCTGATGTTAACATGTGTGACCCAAACTTTTATTATCCTCAGTATTACAACTGTTTCGATAAACGATTACTAACGTATCGAACATGGTCTGGAGTTCACTCACCCTCATCGCTTGCTGCAGCAGGATTCATTTCCACATCTTCAGACGATACGGTTGAATGTTTCATGTGTGGGGTTAGAATAAACCGATGGCAGCCAGATGTCAATCCGTTACAGGAACATCTACGATGGGCACCACATTGCACGTATGCTCAGCTCCTCGCACCACGTCCGCGCAGATGTACTGAAACGGAAGTGGAGAGGACCTTCTGCACTTGTACTAAATCAAAATGTTTTATTCCTAAAGAAAATCATATATCTGAGTAATACATTTGTACATGTTTCTACATTAATTAAATATATATACATATCGTTTTTTCTTTGTGGGTGGGCAAAAAACATACAAGTGAGCAACAAACATACAAGTGGGGTATAGAGTAGCAACCAGGTCACACGGATGTTCTTGTAATTGTGGAACAGGAAAGCGCGTTAGGTCGCTCGGATGGCCTTGTAGTTGTGGAACAGACAAGCGGGGTTTGTAACCTTGGTTTTGTGGTAATGATATGTCACACGGATAGCCTTGTAATTGTGGAACAGTAAAGCGCGTTACGTCGCACGGATAGCCTTGTAATTGTGGAACAGGAAAGCGGGCTTTGTGACCCTGGTTTTGTGGTAATGATATGTCACACGGATAGCCTTGTAGTAGTGGAACAGGAAAGCGGGGTTTTCGACCTTGGTTTTGTGGTAATGATATGCATTTGGGTCACACATTGCGCTTTTTTGACCTTGGTACGGTGGGGACCTTGGTTTTGTGGCAACCTTGGAAATGTGGTGTGTTCCAGAAGTCTCCAATCTTACCTACTAAGGTATTATAATAGAGGTTGGATAATTAACCTAAAAAATGCATTAGGTATTTCATTTGTGATAATTTCCACTTTATGGGTTGGAAGGTAGTGTGTTGTTCCGCACTATACATTTTTATAATGCATTAATGTGTGTGTCAGACCACACTGTTCAAAGATGACCATCTTATCTCATGTTACTCCGAAACTATGTGGAATTTTGGTAACGAAGAGTCAAAACTGTTTTTAACAAGAGTAACAATGATTAAACAAATAGCTTCGGACCAATAAATTATTATTATTACATGTTATTCTTTTCTGAAAAATTCGATAAGGAAGAACAAGATGGCCTAAGAGAAGAAGATAGAGAACAAGAAATACACGAAGAGGAAACGAAGGTATATAATATAAACAGACAAGAAGTAATAGAGGTAATTAAAACAGGAAAAGCATGTGGACAAGATAAAATAAAACCTGAGACGATAAAATGATTGGGGGAAATAGTTATAGACTGGTTATGGGAAATATTCAAGGAAGCAGAGAGGAATAACAAAACACCTAAAGAATAGAATAATAATCTAATAACCCCAATTTATAAAAAAGGAGATAGAACAAACTGTGAGAACTATCGAGCCATATGCCTATCATCAGTAATATACAAAACACACACAAGGATTATAGAACCGAAAATAAGGAAGAATACAGGAGATAAACTATAATCTGTCCAGAAACGAAGCGAAGGAATAAATCAACATGTTCGACAGATTCCAGTGGCGTTGGGTTGTTTTATGATAAGAAATATAAAACTGAAGACTGTAAGTAATATTGATTAGATATGTCATAATGAAATTAATTAATAAGAAGTTGGGAAGGAACGAGGATACTATTTATTTATAATATAATTTTTGTGTTTTCAGTTTGAAAGAATTTCGTGGTTGATTAGGTAATTATTGATTATTTGAATTGTCAACTCCGTATATATTACAAATTGCTAATCCCACTATCGACCACATTTTTAATAATTTTAAACTAAGTAATTACTAATATTTGAAGTAGAAAGTATGTACTGTATTTGGAATCACACTTTAGTAGATTGTAATGTGTTGTTAATGATATAATTAGGGGGAAAACATGCGAACAACGCTAATTGCACACAAAAATTTGTTTGTCTGCAAAACCCATGTACACGCCTATGATTTTTAAAAGAAGAAATATACAATCTCAGCTATAAAGGAAAGATGATGTAGGAGGTAACAACAATAGAAGACCTAGGAAGTATATTTACAAATTATGGGAAATATGATTAGAAATAGCAAACAAAATAAGAAAGGCAAATAAGGCATATTACACGCTCAACAAAACTATCTATGGAAATAAAGAAATAAGTAGGAAGATTAAACTAATAATACATAATACCATAACGAACCCTATACTGCTATACTCCAGTGAGACTTGGACTATCCAAACATAAACACAAATCCAACTTAACAGCTATGGAAATTAGGGTGCTAAGGAAAATAGTCAATAAAACTAGAATGGATCGGATTAAAAACGAAGATATCAGTGCTCAGCTGCAACAGGAACCAATACACAGAAACACAGAAAAATAGAGAATAATCAGATGGAGTGGTTTGGCTATCTTATACGAATGCAGCCGGACAGTCTGCCCAAGAAAATTATGGAGGCTAATAAATATAAAAAGGAAGAAGAGGGGAAAACCAACAACAAAATGGCTAAATCAAACTATCAATATTGGACAATATAGAGGAAAACGGCAAAGGAAATGAGAGAAGATGCCAGAGACTGGAAGAAATGCAGAAAGAATATGGATTCAAGGAACAGATGAACACAACCCGACACCCGTATAGGATAAAAAGGTGAGTGAGAAGAAGAGATATATATATATATATATATATATATATATATATATATATATATATATATATATATATATATATATAATTTAAATGGCTAAAATTTTTAAAAATAATTATTAATTAATTTAATTATCTCATATAGGGGATAATTGTTATGCACCGGACTAGCTCAACATCTCGTAATAGAGTTCATTTAGCTTTTACGCTTATTTGTTGGCAAATGAAATAAACATAATTTAATCTTTTATGTGAATTTAATTGCATTTAAATGTAATCGTGTAATCATGAAATGTTCTTTGTTAAATAAATTCCAAATTATAATGAATGGATGGTATGTGAAACAGACCTTAGTTAAACCTCCACAATAACGCATGCGTAGCGTCTTAACTGAATTAAAATGCAGCCTGTCAAAAATGTCAAATAGAAAAACCTTAAATATGTGAGTTTAATTATGTTGTAATTAAAATTGAAATGTTGATAATAATAAAGGTTCATTCACTTTACAGATGTTTATACCGTTGTTGCACAAACATATACACATATAAATAATAAACATAAATACAGAAAATTACACGAATAATGGAAACAATTTAATGGGTTATGATAAATAAAAACTCACTCACATGTGTATCTGCATATTCCCAAAACATGTTTTCATTTGGCTGGTTCCATATTAATCTTGGGTAGACTTCTTCCCATATGTGGCCAATGATACTGGTCTCTTGTTCAAAGTAGTACTGCATATATTTCCATGCTTCATCTAAGTACACTTTGTTGAAGAACGACTTTTCTTGGTGGTAAATGTGAAGTTACATAAAATTGATTAAATAGCTTCAACTAAGCACTGTGTTTTAAATTGTATTTTATTTAACTGTTGGTTTAAACGTTTATAAAAAATTTTCGATTATTCACTTTAATTCAATTTCATTTTTGTTTTAGATCCCGTTATGGAATTTCGTTTATTAACTATTATACGTCGCTTCAGAAAAATAAACATCGATTCAGAGAACTGAATAATTATATTAACGACAAAAAGTAAACAAAAACAAAAACATCAACCGAAACGTAATTTGAATCGAAACAAAATTTATTATAATCGAGAATTATATCGGTAACCTAACTTTTAAATTTGATCGTAGGTTAAAAACAATTGTTACTCATGTCTCGACTCTTCACTAACTAACCGCGTTTCAAAATTTCCGATAATAACGTAACTTAAAACTTACACGTTAACACTATCACTATCAACACTTTGACTTTTAGTCAAAAAAATTAAAAATTGTGAGAGTAAGTAAGAGTAAGAGAGTGAGAAATCAGGAGCAATTCCTTTTATACTATTCTGTTAGCTACAAAAATTTCAACTTTTTCTGTACCATACAAACAAAGTAACCAAGCCTCTGATTGGTTTAAACAAAATTGAAAACTTAACTAAAATACAAATTATGCCATAACTTTCTTAAAATAATTCGGATTTACATTTTGATAACAGAATTGGAATCTGTGTAGAATTCCGCACAAAACGATACCTCACGAGCCCTATATTGCTTCAAAATTGTGCAATTTGACATATTCCAATTTAAATTTACTTATATCTAAGAAACTCCAAATTCTACACCTAAACTAAATACATATTCGTAATGTACACGAAAAACTGTATTAGAATACATTTATTTAAACTCATATAACTTAATTCTAACGGAAAATTCTATTTCAAATTGGAAATTTATGTAATTAACCCCATTTTTACAATTTTATGTTCATATACCTTGTACAATATAAATATCTACATGAAAACGAGGGAAACTGTTGTAGAAATAATGCTTTCCCTTGTATATAAAGATAACTAAGGTAGGTTGGTAAGAGTGAAAGATTGGAGATGAGTAGAATAAGATGTCAGTTTGTTGTTTTATTTTATTATAAGGAATAATGGTAAATTATGTATTATATCAACTAGTGGATGAATAAATTAAGTCACAAGTTCATGTTGCATATTTTAGTCAATAACAATACAAGAAACCTGCTAGAATAACTGGAGGTTATGGACCCAGAAAACGCGGGATTTTTAAAATAATAAAAAAAAGAAAAAATGGCTGAAAATTTAAACAAAAATAATTTTAATATTGAACTACTTAACGCACATATTTACCACACATGGAAATTTAGAATGAACGTTTTATTTCAAGAAAAGGAATGTATTGTATGAAATATTATTTGATGTAAATTTAAATGAATGTATGAGTGTAGAAATTGAAGATAAAAATTTTAAATTGTGGCACAAAAGATTAGGACATATGTGTAATACAAATTTGAATAAAACGATAAGTAAGAATATGGTAAATGGAATAGGAGATTTGAAATTGAATAAAATTGATTTTTGCGAATCCTGTGTTGAAGGGAAAATGACACGATTGAATTTTGGTGTGAGAACTAAGTCAAAGAAAATTTTGAGTATAATTCAGTGATGTAGTAGGTCCCATAAAGCTTGTAAGTCATGATGATGAAAGATTTTTCGTAACCTTTATAGACGATTATTCGAGTTTTGATTATGTTTATCCTATTAAAAATAAAAGTGATGTTTTTGAACGTTTTAAAGAATATGTCAATGCAGTGCAAACTAAATTTAACTGCAGAGTTGCTGTCTTAAGGTGTGATAATGGTGGGGAATATTAGGAAGATTTAAAGATTTTTGTAAGAATAACGGTACTGTGATTGATTTTACATCACCCTATACACCAGAACAAAATGGAAAGTCAGAACGGTATAATAGGACAATATTAGAAAAGGCGAGAGCGATGATACAAGAAGCAGCTATGCCAAAACAATTTTGGAACGAAGCAGTAAGAGCAGCAGCGTATATTATAAATAGGTCTCCACATAACTGTATGGAAGATAAGACACCTGCTGAAATCTGGAATGGAGAAAAACCGAATTTAAAGCACGTGAGAATATTTGGATGTAGCGCATACGTATATATACCACAACAATCTCGTGATAAATTTGATCAAAAAACGGGAAGAAGTATAATGATAGGATATACAACGACTGGGTATAGACTTTGGGATATAGAAAAACAGAAGATCATCGTCGCAAGAGATGTAGTATTTAATGAAGATGAATTTTATTACAAAAGAAAAATGGTGAAGATAGACTTGGATGAAGAAATAACTAAAGAAAATGTATCAAACATAAAAGAATATATAGAACAAGGAAAAGTAAAGTTTGACACAATAAAAGACGATGAAGGTCATGAAACAAATGGAAATCAACGATATAATACAAAACCAAAAAGAGATGTTAAAATACCAGAGAGATATGCAGATTATGAATTATATATGGCGTTCGACGCAATTTCGTATGTTAAAAGTGTTCCAGAAGTAATAAAGGAAATAGATAAAAGAGACGACAAGAGAATGTGGATTGAAGCAATGGAGAAGGAAATAGATTCGATAGAGAGGAATAATACATGGGAGGAGGTGAAGATGCCAGAAAAGGCAGAAGTCTTAAGTACAAGATGGGTATTTGATATAAAGCCATATGAAAAGAAAGCACAAGACAAATATAAAGTCAGACTTGTAGTGAGGGGTTTTGCGCAAAAGGAATCATTTCAATATGAGCAAATATATTCTCCAGTAGCAAGAATGTCGACCATCAGAACGTTCTTATCAGTAGGAACTCAAAATATGTATCATTTTGAGCAGTTAGATGTAAGAACTGCATTTCTAAATGGAGATCTCGAAGAAACCGTTTACATTTATCCACCAGAAGGAGTAGAATGCGGGGATGGCTATGTTTTAAAATTAAAAAAATCACTCTACGGCTTGAAACAGTCTAGTAAATGCTGGAACAACAAAATCAACGAATCATTGATGAAATTGGGCTTTAATAGATCCGGAACAGATTATTGCTTATATATAAAAGATATGAAAAATGAAAATATCCTCTATTTATTATTGTACGTTGACGACATAATACTATCAGGACCAGATTTAACAATCATAAACGAATGTAAAAGAGAACTGATGAAAGAATTTGAGGTTAAGGATAACGGAGAATTAACAAATTTCTTAGGATTGGAAATAAAGTACGATAGAGAAAATGCAATTATGAAGATAGGCCAGGAAAGGTACATTGCAGCAATACTTAAACGTTTTAATCTTGAAAATTGCAACACTTGTATAACTCCCATTGATCCAAGATTAAAAATAACCGCAAACGAAAAAAACGAAATAGAGAAGAAACCAACAAAACAGTTAATCGGCTGTCTAATGTATTTGATGCTGGGATCACGACCAGACATAAGTTTTTCAGTAAATTATTACAGTAGATTTCAAGAAATAAATTCAAATGAGGTATGGAATGGATTAAAAAGGTTATTACGTTACATTAAAGGTACGTCACATATGGGTTTAAAATTTAAAAGAAGTAAGAATATGCAACCAATTACATGTTATGTAGATTCAGATTGGGCTGGAGATTAGTATGACAGGAAATCCACAACAGGATATATAGTGCAAATTGAAGTTTAAATTTGTTTGCGATGCTATTACGAACAAGATCATGGTATTGGAATTTATAGACTCCAAGTTTCAGTTGGCTGACATGTTTACAAAAGGGTAATGCAAAAATCAGTTATATTCAAATAGACTAGGAATAGGTTTAGAATAAGAGAGGGCTGAGAAATATAAAGTAGATTATCAGTTACTTTTGTTTGTTTTACATATTTGTAGGTATATTGAATTAGTTGTCTTAGGTAAAGCATTAAGAGAGGGTGTTGTAGAAATAATGCTTTCCCTTGTATATAAAGATAACTAAGGTAGGTTCGTAAGAGTGAAAGATTGGAGATGAGTAGAATAAGATATCAGTTTGTTGTTTTATTTTATTATAAGGAATAATGGTAAATTATGTATTATATCAACTAGTGGATGAATAAATTAAGTCACAAGTTCATGTTGCATATTTTAGTCAATAACAATACAAGAAACCTGCTATAATAACTAGAGAAACCTCCTATTAAGTGCTTTTATTTATTTTATGCTTAAATTATCTTATTAAAACTATAAATTTGCAAAAACCTTAAAATTAAAACTTAACCTATCTTTTTACGATTATACTCATAATTTGCGTTTACAACGTCCAAATTACTTAAAATGTTATTCTAAGACGTTGTTATAACTGTCTTCAACATCAACACTGTTCACTTTTATTGTATTGTCTAAAACTTTGTCAACTCAAAAATCCATATTGTTAAACACACTTCTGTAGAAATTGTACACAAAAAGTATTTAGATGTAAAATATCCAAATGTAAAAATGTTGTTTATATTCTCTTTATTGTTTACAACGCACTACCGCTTCTCCTGCATTTTTTGTACACTATGTCTGTGAGTGAAAACTAAACCGTGTCCGCACCATAACCCTTTCTTAAAATTTAAATCTTTCCTGCATTGTAACTAACTCGATATATGTTCTACATATTATTATAAACCTAATCCGTTTGATAAACATCTGTAATGTTTCTAAAATGCCAGAATACTTTGAATAAACTGTGAATTTATTGAAGCCGTGCTAACATGATGATTGATATATTATAACCTGATGCCATTTTGCTATCCCAAAATAAAATTCGTTGCCTGTATTTTTCATAATATCTATTATAATTTGGTGCCCTTGTTTACCCTATAATAACATTTGTTGCTCGTATTTTCATAAAATTTTTAGGCTAAAACTAGACGAAAACCTAATAACTAAGCATGGTATCAGGAAGATTGATATACCACAATATGGTGCTTATTTGGTGATACCTTGTTACCCAAAAACGGAATTCCTTGCTTGTACTTCTCATCAAGTTTTTGGGCTAAAACGTTATGAAAATCATGAAAACCTTATAACACAGCATAGTATCAGGATGATTGATATATTATAATTTTGTGTTCATTTGATGAAGCTTTGTTACCCTGAAATAAAATTAGTTACTAGTATTTTTCATACAATTTTTGGGCTAAAACGTTATGGAAATCATGAAAACCTTATAACAACGCATAGTATCAGTATGGTTGTTATACCATAATTTGGTACTAGGTACCTTGTTACCCGAAAATGAATTTATTGCTCGTAGTTTTCATAAAATGTTTGGGCTAAAACGTAATGAAAATCATGAAAACCTTATAACAAAATATAGTATCAGGATGATTGATATATTATAATTTTGTACATGCCCCCAATGCGTGAGCAACTTTTTTACCAATACACACTTATTTTACTTCTTTATATTTTCTCAATATTATATGTCGATAAAGAAAGACCAAGCACTTTAGCAAAGTACAGGTCGTAGGTTCAAATCCTACTCGAGGTAAACTTTTTATTTATGTGTTTAATAAAATTAATAATAATTTTTAATTACATATTTTTGCACTTATTCGTTCATAACAGAACTAATAATTTATCTGCCTTAAATTTTTAAATAAATAACACCAAAAATAAATCGGAACAATAATAATAATTTCGTTGAACACATAAATTTGACAATCGGTAATATGTAATTTTAGTTGGCTAAATCAAAATAAAACAGATAATCACCATATGACATACGAATGAATACGCTCTATAGACTGAATCGGTATCTGCACGTTATTTAAAATAAGCTCAAACAAAAGGCAGATTCATCCGTCTGAATAATACAAATAAACACTTCATTAAAATCACACAAGTAAATTCGGAAAAATAGTTATCTCACAATGGAAAGAATAGTCGATCGACTTTCCTTTTCTTTTCCACAACAGTACTGCAATGAACCCTTTGATATTTAATCGACGTAACCAATGACTCCATCAAGCTATTTTTATGCAAACTTCATTAACGGCAAATTTTAAACGAAAAACCATACGCTACTTCTTCATCTGGTTGACGTTAATATGTACAAAAAACTAACTTTTATTTACTTAGAACTTATTAAAGCGTTCTATTTATAGCAAGTACATAGTTTGTTCGAGCTGCGTTGTGTACGCGAAACTACCCTTTCACCAGGAACTCGTTACAGTTGATCCACATAAACAAAATGCGATAAAACAGTTCAACAGAATAAAATTTCAGGACTTAATAAAAAATACTAAAACCAAATTCTATGATCCGAAAATTGTCACTATTGACAAACGAAGTACAAACGATATAATAATTCGGGGTATGTTGAAAGTTCGATAATATCTCAACCAGTGGATGCGAAAACTCTTCCTACGGTAACGTTTGGTACACCCTCGCGGTATGACGCAACTGATTCCACCTTGCACCCTAAAACCCTTCCGCGTACATAGCAAAGCCGCAAATAAAAAATAACGTGAGCCTTCGTCTACATTTCTACACAGACTGACATACACTCGAAAATCTTTTAGTTTCGCCATCTTCAATTTTAATATCAATAACCAATCATATTGCTCAATTATCAACCGCGCTAAAAACGAAGGCACTTCGGCAAAACAAACGGAAAATTACGTCCAATTTTTTCAAACCAGGGCTTTCACATAGAAACTGCATCAATTTTTAGTTACCAACGGATTTGTCTCCCTTACGGTACATGTGTACTCAAAAGATTCCTGGCACTATTTCTCAAATGTGTCTCAATGGATGTTAAGGGTATAGTATCCAAATTTAGAAAGCTTTTGCCGCAAGAGGTCGTTGACAAATTGTAGTAACCAGTTCTTTACCTGCTGTACAACCTCTCATAAAATGAACAAAAGAAATGTTTGCTAGTACTAATTCTTTAATCCCCTGTCAATCAACATAAATATTCACAACCAAAGTAAATAAAATTGAAAGAAACTTTTTATACACTAAATATTTACGTTTACTTATAAATTACAATATCTTTTGCGATGATACCTACTTGTAAAACAACAAAAAAATTTTCGGACATCAGTCAATTATCTAATTAGCTACTTTAGTCAATTAGCTATTTTTTTATTGAGATGTCACAATAGAAAGTGGAGGGGAAAACTGCCCTCTTACAGAAAACTGTCATTTACGTTACTACGTAAATTATTTATTGGTAAACACTTCTCATGTAATCTCCTATTGATTAGTTTATTCTGGATCCCTTGCTTTCATTCCACGGGGAATTCTGGGGTCGGCTAATTCCGGCAACACACACTTTTCATAAAAGTTTGTCAATTTAGGTAGCGTTAATTGTTCATAAAAATTTTTATCCCGAAGAACTTGGATAATTATTAAATCTTTATCCGTATACAAAATTAGATCACAAGAGTTCATTTCTAAAATATTTAATTGACCTTGTATTTGGTGCAAGTATTTATGATTGTTTTTTAAAACAACTCTGTTTTCTTTAAACAGCAACCCCAACGAATTTTTTTGTTGTGCAATTGTTGAAATGTGTTGATCTCTTATTGAATATAAGCACTTTACTTCAATTAGTTTTTGGTCTACTCTACCATCCGGAGATGCGGCTAAATACGGATGTGATTTAGAAATATAAATATCACATTTACGCCTTACACATCCTCATATTTTGGTATAGCCGTAGCTTCATTTATTTTACCATAAACTATGGCTTTGTTGTGATTTAAAAGATCAGGACTTCTGTACAAGAGCGATTTTAATAAATTATGACATGGAGTTTTTGACCTACGAATACAAATACTATAAAAGTTAGATGTGGTTAATCTCTGCCGTCTAACTTGATGCCATAACATAGTTTCCGATTGACCTAATGTGTTTCTTCCATATGTCATCTCTTAGTAGGGCATCCTTTTGTAATATCGTAACAATATTACGCTTTTTCACTTCCAGTTCTTCACTGATGTCAACTGTAGCCGCATTTTTGCCATAGTCGGTATCATCTGTTTTTGAAGTGATCCCTCTTCGTTTCCGTTGCCGCTGTTTACTGTTTAGAAGCTCACGCTGTTTCTGTCTAAGAAAGCAGAATCTTTCCATTATTTCAGATTTATAAAATTTGTTATGCCATGTAGGACCTGTATTAAACGATAAACCAGCTTCAACACATCTTCTGTGATAAGAACCTCAATTGGTAAAGTTAATTCTTTTTCCACCAGTAAATTTCGCGACTAGTGACATATACCGCTCAGCATGATTTGTTGTTTCATTTGCTACAAGTCTATTAGCTTTCTTAACTCCATTTTCAATTAATTTTATTATTTGTTCGTACAACTTACAGCTAGTTAACCGCGGTATTAGATTATCTTCATTGGATTGTTTTATTTTGCAGTAACTCAACCGACAATTTGTGTGGCTTCCAAACACGTGACATGGAATATTAATCAAATCATTTTTTTTAGTTTTTCGATTTTGTTATTATTTGATATGGCACAACGAAGAGATGTTGATAACCGCTGTAAATTTGACTTTAAAATTTTTCGACCGGAAATATCATATTGTGTATTTTTGGATAATTTATGTAGGTTCGAAGTAAATGTTCTTGTTACATGATTTGCACATTCCAGTTTGTGAATGAATCGTCCATACGGAACCTTTTGCACAATGCGGGCGTAAACACTAGAATCACCATCACCAATAAAGTATTTAAATCGTAAACCGTACAGTTTTTCGCACTCTATAAATCCTTGAACTATAATTTCTTGCTCCATACCTGTAGCACAACCTTCATAATTTTTAAAACACACGTGGGTTTTTGTTGCACTATTTTTTTTATTAAGGTGACACATTACACAAAATTTGTTTTTAACACCTATATATAACAATTTTTTTGTTCGATGTCCTATTATACACGCTACACCTGAATTTGAGGTATACCCATGTCCATATGATCGCTTAGCCCATCCTCCATCAACAATCACTGTTATAAATGGGACGCCTTCTTCGACATTACCCAATTCCAAGGCCAATTCTTTTTCGTTTTCAGCGGCGTTTTTCATTTCTTGGAGAAGTGCATCCTCCCACACCGTTCCAATTGTCTGTTCGTTTTTCATGAAACATTTTTGTGACACGGTAGGTACATTTAGTAATGCAAGAAATTCAGAACTCTGTGAATATCCATTTCCAGTTGATAATGTGCCCCATACAAATTGATGATTAATATTAGTATTGCAATCCTGTGTATTTATGAAAAACTTCTTTTCGCATCCTGTACAGGTTAACCGTAAATCTCGAAAATAATCCTTTTTTGTACTCGCCAGATAACAATAATTTCCCCCTACAGAGACCTAGCTTTGAATGTTCCTGAAGTTTCATAATTTCATTGAAAATGTACTGGAAATTTACAATTCGATTGCCAATTACAGAATATTCGACGGCTTGTTTTTCAATTTCCAGATCCGGCATCTCTTCTTCGGGAAGCCTACAATAAGATTATTTAAATTGATTTAGTTTTTAAACAATCTACGTAATTAAATTTTTACTTACATTTCAAAGTATTTTACATGCGCGTCCTCGGAAACGTACTTTTCGCTATTATCAATAGTTTTTACTATAAGTTCACGTTGTCGCCGTAAGTTTTGCGATTTAGCAGCTTTGTTTCTTTTCTTCCCTCGTACATAACGCCCCATATTTATTTACAAAAAACTTAATTAAATTTAAATACTAAAATAAACAACTATTAACTGGTTATGAATTTGGAAATCAAACTCCTAATATGTATATACAATTTATACTATTTTCGTATAGAAATATTGTGTTTATCCAATCACTCAAATTGGTATAAAATATAATTATTGTACACTACAGAAGGACAACATTCTCAAATTTGTATTGCAAATGACTAAACTTTTATTTCTAAGTGGGTTTTTATTTATGCCCACAAGAAAGGTTTAACTGTAATCTCCATTATTTAATTTTCTAAGAAATTTACGACGTTTCAGGTAAAATTCAAATGTACGTTTGGTTGCCTATGTAGGAGTTATAAAAATATAAACATTACTGTAACAATTTCTCAATTATTAATTTGTTTTTTAGAACACGGTTTGGATTAAATGCTGTATTATTCGTATAGTAAGGTTGTGAAAAAAAATTACTTTAATTGATCAAAAAATAAAGAAGATACCTATGAAGAAAACACTGTAAAATTGATTCAATCATCTTAATTAAAACAATTGTTTTAACTAAACTATTATAGTTAACATTTTGATCTTCTTCCACATCCTGCAGAATATTATCAGGAATAGCTTTCTTCAAGAAAATTTGAAATATGTTAATTATGTTGTCGTAAAATGATTTAAAACCTAAGTTTTTTATTCATTGATGTAATTAGAAATTTCAAAAAACAAACCATTCTGTAAACAATTACGAATATTATATAATTATAATAAACGCTTAACGAATAATCTGGTTCGTGTAAATTGAATTACCTTACTTCATTACATTTCTGGCAACTATACCCTTAACAGAAACTTGATACGAAAATCAACTTAACCTAACCTGTATTTCTCCAAACTCTATATTGTAATTACACTCAATAACAAATTGCGTTTTAAATTCTCAATCTTGCGAAAATTTATATATTTGCCATTTCAATTAAATTAATTCTAACAAAGAAATCCATTTAAATTCTAATCCGTAATACAATATAAAGCGTTATAACATCAATGGCAAAAATACGTCAATTTAATTTTAAAAGACGTAATTTCCCCCTTCAACAAAAATTTCTAAAACATAAAATACAAGAATAACTGCTATCTATGTAAAACTATTCTAACGTTACTCTGATTGTAACGCAAGTATCACCTGTGAAACAAAGAACGTCCTTACAGAATTGTAATTCTAAACTTTTACTTGTAATAAACAAAACTCTAACATCTTCAAATAGCAACGAAAAAAACAATTTTATGTCCATATCTTACATTTTTCAAATTACATTTAATTTAATCGACATGAAAATTTATTCCTTGAATTTTTAAATACTACATTCTAAATACCTTAACCATTTAAAAAAGTTTTAAACAATTTCTATACTCAATACATTAACCCTTGGCAATAAAACATTTTAAATTTGGAAATATTGATTACCAAACTCTCATACTGTCACTACCTGCACCTCTTATAAATAACTGTCTTAAGCTGCAATAATAGTGATATACAATGTCGCTGTCTGAAAAACCTGACATATCTGTGGACAAGTTGAAAAAAATTTTGGAAAATGTAGTGCTTCTCATGCTACATTAAATTTGATTTTCCATTAACCGTTTATTAATTTAAGTATAGTTAATAAATACAAAATCCTTCATTAACTTTTACTACTGAATGATTTTTTATTAATGCATGATGATTCTACATGGTCCTACTTCCTGCTTTTAAGAATTAAAATTATTTTTGTTGGACAGAAAACCTTTAATGTAGATAAGGAAAAGGAAAAGTCAACGTATTTCATTCCCTCCCCAAGGGGGAGGGCGGGCTGCTCGAGCTTCCCGAGCTCCTTCAGCCACAATCATGGATTCCCAGCATAGATACATACGTTACGTATATATGCATGGTGGGATTAAGGATAGGTGTGGTCAGGATATGATCGGAAGGAACGGAGTTAGGGTTCTGAGGGGGAAAATACTACCCCAGCATTTGCCTAAGTAGCCGCACATGGTGTGCATATACGCAGTGACCATGCCGCTACATGTGTATGAGGAAAACCCCCTGAAAAAACCTCATACAAGGTAGACGGTAACGGGAATCGAACCCATTACCTCCCGAATGCTAAGCAGATCGTGTCACCACTACACTACCAGCTCGGTTTTTAATGTAGATAACGAAATTATGTTTTTTATTATCCTCACTGCAATTGAAGTTTTTTATTTACATACACAGTTGCCACTTGATAATCCGACTCTTACGGAACCAGGAGGGAGTTGAATTACCAAATATTATATTTCTTTCACTGATTTTAAACATATATACATACATAATTTAAGAAAAGTTAACTTTTGTTGCATTATCAAGTATTTTTTGACTATTAAAGGTTCAAATTCAAATCAGTCTAAGCATTATTTTTTACAGTACATAGATAAAACAAATACTTATTGAATACAAAAACGTATGTATTATTATAGCAACGTCGGGGGCATCGGATTACCGAGTGTGCCGGACTATCACGTGCCGGATTATCGAGTGGAAGCTGTAGTGATCTATAATGAACGAAACATTGTTGTTTTGCTATAGCTAAAATTTCCAATTTAGAAATGTTGTTATTAAAGCCTAATTGCAAAAAAAGTAGGGTTCGCACACCACTAATTATAATATATCATTTATCCTGATACCATGCTTTGTTATAAAGTATTCGTGGTTTCCATAAAAATTTTTTCAAAAATGCGAGATTCAAATACCATTTTGGAGTTACAGATTAGCACTAAATTGACACCAAACCATTGTATATTATTCATCCTTATACCAAGCTTTGTTATAAGGTTTCCGTGATTACCATAATGTCAGCCCAAACATTAATAAAAAATGTGACCAAATATACGATTTTACAGTTAAAAAATAGCACCAAATTATGGTATATCATTCATCATGGTATCATGCTTTGTTATAAGAGTTTTGTGATTACCATGACATTGTAGACCAAAAATTTTATAAGAAATACGAGTTACAATTTTATTTTGGAATAACCAAATAGCATTAAATTATAATATATCAATCATTCTGACACCATGAGTTTCATAACGTTTTAGCCCAAAAAATGTATGAAGTATAAAAGCAGCAAATTTCATTTTAGGGTAGCAAGGTAAAACCAAATAAGCACAAATTCATGGTATATCAATCATCCAGATACCATGCTTAATTATTAGATTTTCGTGATTTACATGGCGTTTTAGCCCAAAAACGTTATGAAAAATATGAGCAACAAATTCGTTTCAAGGTAACAAAAGTAACAATTGATATATCAATCATCTGGATAACATGATTTGTTATAAGGTTTTCGTAATTTCCATAAGGTGAAGTGGGGCAAATGTGATGCAGAAATTGAATAGTTCAACTTTTAAGGCTCATCATCCTTAGGTTTTTAAGTTAAAAATTTGAAAAAATTATGGAAGACTACCTAATTATACCTTAAACAAGGTGTATAATTAAATTCTGCTGATTGTATTTTCCAAAAAAGTTATACACAATTTTTTAAAACAATGTCACTGTATCACAATTACCCCGCAATTTGGGGCAAATGTGATAAAGGTATACCATTTATCATTAAGCATGTTAAGGCACTACACAGGGTAAATCTATAAAAATATGAAAAAAATGCTTCAAATACGTTTTTTATTGAACATTATACAGTTATAAACAAGGATGTTATGAACTTTTTTAAAAAAAAAGAAAGCGTTCGTAAAAAATAGTCATATTTGAATGTTAATAAAAACTTAAAAAACTTCAACTTATTTCTAATTTTTAAACCAAATTTTAAATTCTGCATTAAATTATATACATATTATTGTAAATTAACCCCGCAAAAGATGTAGAAAATTTATATGAACCACGTCTGTCAATTATAGGTTCCGGTAATATTCTAATTATGTTGTTCTCTTCTACGGTGTCAATATCGTTGACTTTAGGCCACACAAATTTGCTCTTTTTATAAAGCCTTGTAAATTTTATATCCCATGCTTAATCTTTTTTTGCGATAATTTGCCCTACAAAATGCTTAACAACCTTTTTGGAGCAGTTATACTGCACCAATACCCATGAGTATAAAGTTAAATCATGATTGTCTGTTATTTCCATATTTTCTTTTTCCTTTAGTAAATCACGTCTGAAATCAGAAGAATTATCGTCATCAGAATTCATTACTGACTCTAGGGACAGAGAACTTTGTTTTTTGGTTTTTGTTGCAACTTTTTGTTTAGTAGATTGATTTGTTTTTTCTAGCAGCCTATTAAACGCATTGGTTGATGTTATTACTTCAGCACCAGGACACACTCTAGGGCGTTTTTGAGGTTGTTTCAATTTCCACTGAAACTTTTTCGGTATGTTTGTTGGGTTCTGCATCAGGTACTAGTGGCGTTTGGCTCTGATGTGAAGGTCCAGGAATCGCTTCAATTTGTACTGAAGTTTCTTCACGAATATTTTCAGATCCTCCCTCTATATTAGTCTGAGTTGCTTCATTTTCTTTCCACCTTTTAAGAGAATCAGGGGTAAAACTTGTTTCTGGTATAACGTTTCTGTTAAATGGGTAGATCCCACTTTTCGAAATCCATTTGCAATAACGTATGGTTTCATATTTGCCCAAGTTTCGCAAAGAAATTGAGAAAAGAGCTTTTTCGGCAGTTTTTGTCCCACATGCTGTCTTTGCCATATTACCAGCTTTTCGTCCCATTTTGATTTAAAGGATTTAAATACTGATAGATCCAGAGGCTGGGGCAAATGGCTAGAGTGAGGGGGTAATTTTATGATTGTAATTTGTTCTTCAATGGCCTTTTCTAATAAGTCAATCTGCATATGTGTAGAGTGCCCATCATAAACTATTAATACAGGCCTTTCAATGCCTACTATAGGAAGAATCGTGTTTACGAAATAATTTTTAAAAATTTCACCCTCCATCCTGCCTTTCTTACTGGCTGCGTAAACGGTTCCTTTGAATTCAACATCTGGTGGTGCGAGCCACTGATCCCATATGTGCACCCCTTTATAGATAATCAATGGGGGCGCTTTCTCCCCTGCTGCGTTATACATTAATAATATTGTAGTATTCTCTCTACCTGGAGAGCTAACTGTCCTTGATGAAGGTGCATTTCTAGCCCCTAAAACTTTTGATTTCCGGGGATCTATGGATAAACTACTTTCATCTAAGTTCCATAATCTTTCTGGTTTATCGGCAATGCCAAGTTCATCTAGTTTCCTTGGAAGCAAATCAAAATATGGGTATATAATAAATGGGTGTAACGCTTTCTTTCTGGCATACTCCACATTTTGTGGAATTTTAAGACTTAAGTTATGCCTTTTCTTAAAGCCTAAAAACCAGTCCTCTCCAGGATAACCATCCTTAAACTGAGTCTTCAATTTATTGGCCTTAACGAAACTCGCAACTGTTTCCAGTACCTCTTTCCTTGATAGGCGATATCCCCATTTTTCTAACGTTTTGAGCCCATTGCTTAATCTAACTTCTTGCGCAAATGAAATACACGTAGGACGACCCTTAGAATCCTTCTTAGCATCACGTATGCCTTTTACACGAGAATACAGTGTTATGTAAGGTACATTATAAATTTTTGCAGCCCGATAAACTGTAGTTCGACGAGCTCTTACATCATCAATAGCATGAGCAAGGTCATCTTTTGAATATTTATCGGCATCAGTGGTTTTTCTTTTATAATTTCGTACCATAGTGAATCTGCAACAATGAGGGGCAAATGTAATATATATGATACATTTTCCCTTACTTACTAATACACATTTACCCCACATACAAGATTTCAAGGGGTAAATGTGACATACTAACAAATAAATAGTAAAAAAGTTTCTAACACGGTAGTAAAGTATCAAATATATAAAACTGAACTTACCTCTAAAAACACTAATGTTATGAATTTATTGCGTAAAAACACTACACTCAGCTTTTCTTTAATTTTACGTATTAAGATATAACGTGCGTATGCTGACTGTACATAAACCCAGTAACATAACTGTAGTTGCGCGATGGTCCGCACGATGCTTCTGGACTCTTACTCACAGATGGCGATACTAAATACATTTGTATAATTATTTTGATAACGATTATTACATTTACCCCTTTCTTACATTTGCCCCACTTCACCTTAATATTTTAGTGCAAAAATTTTATGAAAAATATTTTATTTTAGAGTAACAAAAGGGCACCAAATTATAATATATCAATCCTTCTGCTAGCATGCTTCATTATATGGTTTTTCTGATTTTCATACAGTTTTAGCTAAAACATAAAAAATACAAGCAACAATCAATGATAGACCCACCAAATTTTTTTTGTGGTAACAAATTAACACCAAATTATGGTATGTTTTCTCTATTACTCTATTGGGTATGACTGTATCTTCAAATCTCTCATGGGTTGACCATCTTCTGTCAGCTACCAAAACAGCTGCTCGTAAAATAGGCTTTTTGTACAGATCTAAGCAGTACTTTACCTCTCGACAACTCCTTCTGCTGTATAAGGCCCAAATTCGGCCTCATCTGGAATATAATTCTCACCTTTGAGTTAGTGCTCCCCAATACGCTCTCGATATCGTTGATCGTATTCAAAAGAGAGCGATTAGGCTTATAAATGACCCGTCCTTAACTTCTCACATGCAGTCCCTTGAGCATAGAAGGATGGTTTCAGTTCTTTCTTTGTATTATCGTTATTACAACGGCTATTGTGCTGGTGAATTACATTCTTTGATACCATCTCCGGCTATCTTTGCGAGAAACACTCGGTTCGCTCATTCACATCATCAGTATGCAGTACAAATCTCTACTTGTCGCACCAAACGGGCGCAATCCACATTTTTCTACAAGGCTTCTAAACTCTGGAATGATCTCCCTAGTTCCTGCTTTCCTCTCACTTATGATACGAGAAAATTTAAGGTAGCTGTTCATAGGCATCTATTGGCAATTCATTATCCCTCTATCCATCCTCCTAAGTGTTCCCGAGTGCTTTAGCACGATAGGCCAAATTTAGCCTGTTCAGGTCCACAATCATAAAAAAAAAAAAACGATTGTGCTGCAATGGCTGTGCTAACTTTAGGTTAGTCTTTTCTCTCAAAGCTGCTCTTGATGCTTTTTATGTAAGGTCCACTATGTTGTATATCTCTTCGGTTGATTAGTCTGTTGCATTCATTAACAGGTTGACTGCCATATCTAATACATAGAACTTTCATTTTTATCGACTTATTTTTTTTTCTGAAACCACTACCTTATGTGTTTATAAAGTAAACGTGAATTTGCAACTTTGATTATTTTTGAGTTTGGTTGACATTTTTAGTGTATGTCTTATAGGCTACACCGGCCTCTGAGATAGTTGTTCCATAAAAAAAATTGTAGTGGCCAATGTGTCCTATAGTATACACGGTATTGTTGTCTACTAACTCCATTGTTATGCAAATACTAGAGTCATTTTCAAAATGAGCTAATAAAGTGTTTCTTTTTGTTTCAGATTTATAGTGATTTACTAAAAATAGTGCTAATAGACTTAAGACTTTTTATGTACCTATTTAGAAAAACAGTTAGTAGTGAATAAATAATAATAATGGACTTTTCAATTGACGATTCTCATGACGATCCTGATTTTCAACCAAGTGAAACAGATGAATCAGATTCAGTGTATTCCGATGAAGATTCTGATGACGAATTGATTCTATGAGCACCCCCATCAGCTCCTAGTCCAACCTTCAGCGATGACAACCATCAACTGTGTTTATCAACAGCTCCAAACGAAAGAGAACTAGTTGAAAATCAGCTAAAGAATTTGGCCTAGGAGATGTGTCAGGATAATCCAACTCAGTTTGAATTTACTGCAGAATACGTAAGTGGTATGAAAGAAATATACAAAGCAATGTACACAAACCCAGAACCATTGGATTATTTCAAGCTATTCTTAACTGACGACATAATAAGTGTAATAGTTGATGAAATAAACCTGTACGCCACTCAAATACTTACGGCTGGTCAAGGTATCTCTCAGCGATCCAGACTTCATCAATGGCGACCAGTTGATAAAGCCGAAATGTATCGATTCCTTGCTCTTGTTGGATGGATGGGATTGGTGAAAGTACCGGTTCTTCATGACTATTGGCGAACAGACAATTTATATAACTTCCCACTAGCCAAGTCTGTTATGTCCAGAAACAGATTCGAAATGATTTTGAAAATGCTTCATTTATCGGACAATACGAAATCCCCAGGAGATGACCGCCTATATAAAATAAGGAATGTTAACAATATGTTTATCACCAACTTCCAAAAAATTTATACACCCGGAAAAAAGATTTGTATAGATGAAAGTCTCATTCCATGGAAGGGACGATTGATCTTCCGACAATATATACCTAATAAACGCCACAAATATGGCATAAAAATTTTTAAGCTGTTATGACAAGCGGTATACTTGGAATATGTCGCTATACTGTGGAAAATCCAAAAATAAGGAGGTTGGTGTTGCTGAGAGTATAGTAATGGAGCTCATTCACGATCTTCTGGATGAAGGTAGAGTTCTATACACGGATAATTACTACACTAGCCTTTCACTGGCATATCGTCTTCTGAACCGAAATACCCACTTAGTTGGTACACTCAGACTCGATCGGAAATATTTGCCACAACACATTGTTACAGCCAAACTAAAAAGGGGAGAATTTGCTGCCAGCACAAGCAAAGATGGCATTAGTGTTTTGAAGTGGAGAGATAAGAAAATTGTTTCTGCCCTTTCTACCAAAGATTCTCCATTACAAACTGTAGAAAAGACTAGACGTTCTGGAAGTAACATGTAAAACCCAGGTGTATAGTTAACTATAACACAGGAAAGTCTTCCATCGATCTGAGTGACCAGATGGCCTCGTATAGTAGTGCATTGTAATGCTACACCAAGTGGTACAGAAAATTATTATTTGAAGTCCTATGGGGACTAGCATCGTTAATGCTAATTTTCTATATAACAATAATGATTTAAAAATGCAGAAGTCCCTTAAAATTACAGAATTTAGGGAACAGGTAATCCGTTCCATGCTGAAAAAATATGCAACTGTTCCTCCACCGCGAAATCCTCGTGCCTGGACACAAGTTGATTCCGAAAATGATTGGAGACCCACCGCGAAAAACCAAAGGAAGGTGTTCAGAGTGCTATAAAAAGTATGGCAAAAAAGGAATTATGGTTGACGGGAAAAATCAAATTTGCCACTCAAGTACAAACGATGTGCAGAGGATGCAATAAAATGTTTTGTTTAACGTGTTTTAATAAAACTCAGTAGTTATTTTCAACTGAATATTATGTGAAATAAATGTTTTTTTAAGTTTAATACTTCATTTTTCAATATTTGCCAAAAAACCCATAGTATCCATAACCCATTCGCATGAGATATCCTTTGGGGCCACTATTATACGTTTCTAATGCGAAATACATTAAACAGTGTATTCTATAGGAAACACCGGCTACAACATACGGTCGATTGTGTATTTCCTATAAGACAGACTGGCCCCTTGCGGAAGTCTAGTGTGTGTCCTATAGGACACACCGGCAGCCAACCTGTTAAACTGCAATCTATTTTTGATAAATAAACAAATAATAAAGTCACTTTATATACAGGGTGGTCCAGTTTATAACGACAGGACTTTACATAAAAATAATGTGAGTTTTTCATATAAACATATATGCTGGAGAGCTTCGTTTTCGAGATACAGTGGTGAACTTTTGTAAAATAAATAGAATATTTTGAATATTTCTAAAACGGCAGATTTGAATAATTTTAAGTTTGATACACAGTGTGAACTAATTGTCCATTATTTAGGACTTATGATGATAAAATATGAAAATCAGAGGCGGAGATATGGGTGTACCATTATCCCTTTTCAAAAAAAATCTCCTACATGACTGACTTTATTGCACATCCAATAACGTCTCTCTATTGCTTACGCTTTTTAGAACAAAAAAGTGTGGTTCCATAGTACTGTAAAGGGACGCCGTCAGACATCCCGATTTATTATTATTTTTAATTAGTTCCCAAAGTTTATTAACAAGACGCCGTCCTTTATAAAATTTTCCTATCATGATTAATTATTTGCTAAGTAAAATACCAATACCGATTCACAGAATTTAGTAAAATAACGTGACGCGCTAAATGCACAGGTGCAAGACATTATAAAGATTCGTAGAAATTCTAGTAAAAATTAAACAGATTTCATAACGTTGCATATAATTGCACAATAATTAATCATGCATCCTCCCTCCAGACGTAAAATCCCAAAACGTTTACAAGTTTTGATACGTCAGAGCATCTTCCACCAATCCAGGCTTACGGAAGCTCACCAAAAAGTTTAGTAACCACCCTTGCGAATTATATATAAAAAACGCGGCACGCGCTGCTAAAAGAGAGTTTTTTCCTTTTTCTTTACCGTGTGCTATAAATCGCATTCGCGCCGACTACTACCTGTTGTAAACCAGCCGCCTGAAACCGTCGTCCGAGTAGAAACCGCGATTCCGCGACTTGATAGCATCACCGAAGTTAAAAGGTTAGAAGTTGCAGAAATCTAACGTTGAAAGTACGTGTTGAGATACCTGGTTATAGGGATATGCAGGGTTGTAAGCCCGACATACTCTTCTATTGCCAAACGTATTTCTTATAGTATCAGACATATACACACCTACACAGTGGAGTTTGAAGGGTAGTTGCGACATTCCATTAGACCGAACGAAATCCTACTGTTAGTATAACGGTGGTTTGCCCAGATTGCTAAAGGAGATCTACATATACACACCTACACAGTGGAGTTTGAAGGGTAGTTGCCCGACATTCCATTAGACCGAACGAAATCCTACTGTTAGTATAACGGGTGGTTTGCCCAGATTGCTACAAAGGAGATCAACCTACACAAATTTACACAAACACCACCACGCAATACACCTCGACAAACGTACCATCGACCGCCAGATACCTGTAATTGAAACCTCGTCGGAAGATTGAGTAGAACACCTCGTTAACGCCGTAAATCCAGTAATATAGAAGCGTAACCGTAAACACGAGACGTGTCCGTTAGTAGTTAAAACCACCACCCGTAAAGTAAACGAAACCACCACCACCGCTATCGTAAGAACGTAAGTTGCACCTTTCACAAGCATTAAGATTGTTACCCGTAAACCAGAGACTACCTGATAGTTTCCTGTCTTAAATAAACAATATCGTGATTGTTAAACGCGAAAGAAAGGATTTTATTTTAAAATAGAAAACGAAGGTTTTATATTTTAAAACACACAACATAACAAAAGCTTGTAATTTTTATTTTGTTTAAATAAAAACCGGTATAAGATAATTAATATCGTAAAAGAAATATAAATTCCGCAGCTACCGTATAAACGCTATGTTATAAGAAAAGCTTTCATTTATTTAAAGGGCAAAATTGAATGTAAATGGGACTGAGTTTATTCTCATAAGAAAAGCAGGTATAAAATTTACACTTTTAAACGACCTCTTTAAAATATCGATTATATTTTAAAGGCCAGTATTGAACCCATCTTATCGCGCACGTGTTTATATCGCGTTATCTGACTACCTGCTTCTGTATTTTATACAGGGACGTATTTAGGTAAAATTATTTATTAATTTATTTATATTAAAATTAACCAGTATAAATTAAAACAGTTAAAAGACAAAAACTAACAATCAAAACCCCAACCCTTCTATTAACGTCACGTTACAGAAACTACGGAGGACCACCTGACTGCAGATCAACCGAGGAAGTCATTACATTTGACACCCGAACGTGAGATATTATACAGCTGGCGCCTAAAGACCACCTGGAGAAGGAAGAATTACAAATTTGCCTGTATTTATATCTTAAGTTACATAATATAGAAATATAATTAAATAGGGAATAAAATATATATATGAATCTGTGTAATCTATTTGTTCAACGTGTTAAGAGCCTGATTAACGAACCCCGATCCCAATTTTGCAAGTACAAAATTCCGACTGAGCTAGATAAGGGAAAAGTAAGAACTATTAATTAATAATAGTAATGAGCGAGTAAAGTAAGTAACTGAGTTAGCGTTTACAGTACATGTACGGCGCACCGCTTTCGAGATATTTCAGGTTTTATCAGGTAATGTCATTAACTAGTACGAATAACATTTAGGAGTGCATACAAATTCTAACTAAATAACTTTTAATAAAACCAGTAAATATAACTCACAAAACTTGGATTAACGGTTTGTAAAAATTAATCAAATAACCACTTTGCTTCAAATTAGGCACTGGAAAAAATGGTTTTTTAATTCATGTTTACAAACCGAAAACATTATTATGCGACTGTCGTCTGTTGGGAAATCGTCTACAGTATTATTGAGCTGCTTCTGCTTTATTCCCATCACAAAAACCATAAACACAATGCATGTCAGAATATTCTTGAAAATTTAAAACGCATTTTATTTAATGTTTGACACTAGTAACCACATTAAAAATAATTTACGAAATTACTTCTGAATTAAAATATTGGTCATATAAATGTCAAAACTTAAGTCATAGTTTACTTTGTGAAATTTAAATTCGAAATTAAATTTTGCACCACTGGCCTGACATTATCTGACAAAATCGTGTACCATGGAACCATACTTTTTTGTTCCAAAAAGCATAATCAAGGATTTAGAATAAACTCAGTGGCATAGAAGATTTTTTTGAAAAGGGGCGATGGTACACCCGTATCTCTGCCACTGATATTCGTATTTTATCATCATAAGCCCTAAATAACGAGGGACAATTAGTTCACACTGTGTACCAAATTTACAATTATTCAAAGCTGCCATTTTAGAAATATTCAAAGTATTCTATTTATTTTACAAAATTTCAATACTCTGTATCTCGAAACCGAAGCTCTCCAGCATATATGTTTATATGAAAAACTGCCATTATTTTTACGTTATCTATCCTTTGGTAAAGTCCTGCCGTTAGAAACTGGACCACCCTGTATATGATGTAGTACTGGGATAAAATTATAAAGGGTTTGTTTTAATTTATAAACATCATAGTTGAGAATTATTTTTTCAAAAATTTGTTATAATCTACAAAAAATTTTGTATGATTTTTAAACTATATGTGTTATAAAAGAACATCTCCAGTAAATGGGTACAACAAATTTCACTTACTGATTACTACCGAAACACTTTTATTATTTACACATCTAAAAGAAAATATTCCTAAAACACTTTTTGATGAAACAGTCTTTAACAGTAGAAAAAAGAAAATAACTTATAATTTACACTATTATATAACACCTTTGTACATCGCTAAAATATAATACAAATATTAAGACTGTGAATGTGGTTCCACTGAAAGGAATCTTGAGGTTTGTGTTATAATATTATCTCCACAAGACGCATAACCGTTGTGAAAGACGTCAGGAATTTGTACCAATGAATCTACCAATGTGTCTTCTTCTAAAAACGAATCTAACAAGCCACGAGATTGGGTTAATTTTTCTAAAGATTTTACATCATTATCTACTGCTGCTAATGCTCTTTCCAATTCTTCAGTTTCTTCTCTGGTCGGTTCATCATATTCACCATTACGATCCACTAAAATGTACAATTATTATTAATTGAAACAGTCATTGTAGAAAAATCATAAATTACCCGCAAAAAAGTCATTAAACTCGTCTGCTTGAATTGTACTAAGAACATTACTAATTTCACTTTCCTCTAATAAGTTTGTAGCAGCTTGATTAACAAGCACTTGTTCAACAGATACTAATTCCAAACCATCTGATTCTTGTAAAGAAAGTACTTGTTCAACCATATCACTTCCAACAATCTCTGGTGAATTTTCTGACACTGCTACAACAGTAATAAAATGTAAGTTAACCTTTATATTATAAAGTACATATACAACCATTAGATGTAGGTTCTGATTTACATTTAAAATGTACGCCCTCTATTGATTTAATAGGCCTTTTCTTCTTTTTATTCCGCTTTTGTGAACGTATCATTGCTGATGATTTTACTTTTTTACGTAGCTTCTTTGGTTTCGTTTCTTGAAACATTCTATAATTATCCTGAAATTTCAACAAATATGTAACATGGACAGCAAAATGTAATGAAGTGTTGTAATTAACTTACCCTCTTTCGTGCATGTTCTGTACACAATGGAAGTTCATGAGTGATATCAAATACAGGAACAGAGCATTGAGTGTTATCAGCAAACTTAGCTGTACAATGATTAAAAAGTACTTGATCTGCATTATTCATGATATGCATCGTACAATATTTAGTACAAGGTAATGCTTGTCGAGAACACTTATCCATATAACAATAATGAGGTGATACCAATTTATTATATCCCATATTTGAATTATTTTTTTGTGGTGAACTATGTATAGGTTTGAGTGATGAACTTTCCATACAAATATTCCATTTGCCTAGATTGCTTCTTAAAATTTGTTTTAAATGCCTTTGCAGTTCGTACCTTGTTATTTCTAATCGTTCTTCCCTTGATTTATCTTCAAATTTTAATCGCTGTAAATAATAAAATTGTATTCATACATGAATTTATTTCAAGCAAGAAAAAATTATTATTAACATAATAACATTACAATAGGAATCGTAAGCACACAAACCTTTAGTTGGACCAGTTTGTGCTTTTTAATGTTTCTAATTATAAAATAAAATTAAAGATCGAGATTGTCATGAGGTCCTAAATTCAATTATTTTTGTTCTATTATTTCTAATAAAAAGTAATCAACACAAACTGTCAATCACGAACATTTTTCTAACGGAGCTGGAGATAGTTTTATTTTTGTTTTAGTACATATGAACGGATGGGTGGGTGTACAGAGAGAACATAGTGAACGCGTTCTAGGAAAGTTCGGAGACCAAAGAGTCAATGAGAACGGTGAACACCTGCTGAACATCTGTGTGGAGAGAAGCCTGTTTGTATGTAATACGTGGTTTAAACATAAAAATGTGCATATGTATACATGGCAAAGAGGTGAATCTAAAAGTATGATAGACTTGATAGTGTATGATGAACGGCTTAGAAACCTGGTGAAAGACACAAAAGTAATGCGCGGAGCGGAGTGTGGAACGGACAAAAGTGGGTCTGGAGAAGGAATGCAAACATAGTGCGAACGTCCAGAATTAGGGTTGACAGACTAGTGGATAATGGTGCGAGAATGAAATACGCAGATGCTGTGAGTAAAGAGTTGAATGTGAATGAAACAGTGTAGAACGAACAAATAAAAGACACTGACATTGAAAGTGCATGAATAAGCTTGAAAAACTCTGTTGTCAATTGTGCCATGCGAATATGTGGAGGAGTGACTGTAGGTAGACAGAAAAAATGTGCTTGGTGGAATGAGTCGGTAATGATGGCAGTATGTAAGAAAAAAGATGCGTACATGGCAATGATTGCTGCAAAAAATGAGACTGAGAAGAAGCGCTTGTATGAGGTGTACAGATTAAGAAACAAAGAAGCGAAGGAGGCAGTGAGAATGAGTAAAGAGGAAGTGATGGCTGTGGAAGGAGAGAAAATGCAGAATGATTTTGAGGGAAACAAAAAACTCTTCTGGAGGTGGGTCAGAGATACAAAACGTGGCCCAAAACAGAACGCTGCAGGAGTGATGAATGCTAGAAACGAAATAGTATGGGACGATTGTGAAGTGAGGAAATGCTGGCAAGAATATTTCGGAAAGCTGTACAGTAGTGAGGACTGAAGGGTTAAATAAGGAGAATATAGAAGAAATGATGGATGAAACTGAGAAGGATATTGGAATAAATGAGGTAGAGAAAACGATAGGAAGGTTGAAAAACGGCAAGGGAGCAGGCGTAGATGAAATCACTGGTGAAATGCTCAAGTATGGTGGTGCAAAGCTTATACGAAGATTGTGTGAATTATTCAATGTATGCCTTATGTGTGGAAAAGTGCCGCGTGATTGGAAGAGCGCGATCATTGTACCATTGTATAAAGGTAAGGGAAACAAGAGTGATTGTAAGAACTATAGAGGAATAAGCTTGCTCAGCGTGCCTGGTAAAGTGCTTGGAAGAATACCGATTGATAGAGTACGAGAAACTACACAAACTAAGATGTGGGATGTGCAAGGTGGCTTCATGCCAGGGAGAGGATGTGTCGATCAGATGGTTGCTCTCCAGCAGGTGATCGAAAAGTGTTTAAAGGTAAAAAGGAAGTTGTACTGTGCGTTTGTAGATCTGGAGAAAGCATATGACAGAGTGAATAGGGAGAAGCTGTGGGAAATATTAAATGAATATGGCGTAAATAAAGGTCTAATAAATGGAATAAGGGCAGTATACAACGGTAGTCGGGCAAGTGTTAGTGTGAGAGGAGGTGTGAGTGAATACTTTAATATTGAGCAAGGAGTGCGTCAAGGCTGTGTGACGTCACCGTGGTTGTTCAATGTATACATGGATAAATGTCTTAGACCAACATGTACCGATACAAATGGTGTAATGGTTGGTGACGTAAACGTACGAGTTCTGGTGTATGCAGATGACACAGTCTTATTAAGTGACAGTGCGGATGAGCTGCAAACCGCTCTGAGGAAGTTTGATACAGTCTGTGAGAGCATGGACCTAAAGGTAAACGTGAACAAAGCTAAGATTGTGGTGTTCAATCGGGAAGGTGGAAAGGAGAGTAGAGTATTTACTCTGCAAGATGAAATTATGGAGCAAGTGGACGAGCTGGTATATCTCAGTAGAATGCTTACTGCAGATGGTACAATTGAGAGCGAGATTGGACACAAGGTCAATGCTGGAAGGAAAGTGATTGGAAGTATGTGGACGATAATGAGAAATGAAAGCATGAGCCTAGCTGCGACACGAGCAATCTATAATAGCGTATTCGTCCCGTCAGTACTGTATGGAAGTGAGACATGGGTATGTCAAAAAAAGCACGAAAGAAAAATAAATGCCGTGGGTATGAGACTCCTGAGAAGCGCATGTAGTAAAACGAGAAGGGACATGATAAAAAATGAATGCATAATGACGGAATGTGGTGAGTAAAAGACGATGATGGATAGATATAAAAGTTGTACATTACGTTGGTTTGGTCACATTGAGAGAATGAACAACGCAAGATTAACGAAACAAATATATGTAGGTGAGGTTAGGGGAAAGGCCGGGCCTGGTAGGCCGCGTAAAACTTGGCTGAATGTAGTAGAATCTATGATAAAGGAAAGAAAGATAAGGAGTTTTAAAAACAAAAGGGCATGTCAGAGACTATGTATGAATCTTGCGGAAGCTAGGGAGGTATGCGGAGGTAGGAAAGCATGGAAAAAGATTGTGAATGAAAAATAAATAAGAGGGAGGGATTGTTTTGCCTACCCCGCAAGGGAATGGCGTGAAGGTTAAGTTAACTTACCTAGTAAAGTCATAAAGTCACATTGACTAAATATATGAAAGAGCACATGATTGAACCACTGACCACAGAAATACACAAATATTCAAATGCAAGGGTTTTCCAGGGTATCCGTTCGTTAGAAGTTTTCATGGTTAGAAAAAACAATTCTGAATTTTTGGACTCCTGGATTATTCAAAATTATCCTTCATTTTAAAATATTTTCAGTCATACCACTTCCGGTTATGCCGAAGGGCGTTATTAGAGGAGTATTTTAAACACGTCCGAGCACTCAGAAATTTAGGTGAACTTGTAGATAGCTGGGACACAATTCTAATATATTTAATGACAACAAAGTTAGACGTTGACACTAAACACAAATGGAAAAAAAATTGTATTTAACGCAAAAGCATTTCTAAAATTGACAATATATAAAGAAACGGCCAATCCCTACTTATAATAATAGGCGAAATGTTCGGCAACCAATTTATTGTTTAGCTTCTTCCGAAAGATTAGTGTGCATATTTTGAAAGGGTACACATTGTATTAACAGTTGCTTTAATTTTAAGAAATTACCTATCGCAGAACGCAGTGATAAAATTAAGGATTTAAAGGCTTGTACAAACTGTCTTGAAGTAGGTCATACAGATAGGCAATGTAGATCGTCTTCCCATTGCAAGTGTGATAAACAGTACAACACTATTTTATGCTTATGGGAAATTACAAGGTAATAATGGTTTAAATCGAGAGCGTGAATCAACAGTTAGTAATGTAAATCCGTACTCTTCTAACTTCCAAGAATTACTTGCAACTGCTATTATATTAATTAAAAATGCAAATGGTCGGTTTATAGAAGTGAGCACTGTGCTCAATGCAGGCAGTCAGCCTTCATTCATTACTCTACCAAAAATTAGAACGATGCGGTTCACATATTTGTTTACCTGTAAGTGGAATTAACCAAACCTTAACCAATATTAGTTTAAGGATAGAAGCGGTGATTAGATCGCGATACAATTAATTTACTAGAACATTATCTTTTCTTGCCTTAAATAAAATTGTTCAGAATACAGTCAGTCGTACCTTCGACGAGTCACAAGTCTGCCACACGTTGAATAATTCTTGGTATCTACCAGTTCATTTTGGATAGTTGTTAATGAGGAGCATATAGTGTTTATTTGGGTAATAGGGTTTCTTATCGAAAAACAGGATTCTAGGTATCATGTCTGTTTTTTTCCTGGGAAATGTCTATTGTGCAGTTTAGTATAGAAGATATTTTTTGTGAGGCGGTTAAAAAGATGACGTGTTTTAGTGGGGTAGGGGGTTTAGTGTTTGGATTAGTTAGTTAACAGTTATGCTGTCATGAGAACAGGTTGAAAGTTGGGCCAGTGATGTAGCCATCGGGCGCACGGTATACATACGTTCTACCCGTGTTATTTGAAGCTATCGCGAGAGAATCTGCCCGTTCATCTTTTGTGGATTATAGGAAGAATTTCATCCATCCCGGGGAAATTTTTGTGTTGTTGTTCGTCGGATAATAGTAACATTTTCGGTTCCACTGAAGAGGAATAGTGTTTATTTTAACGCCTTCCTAATTGTTCGAGTAAAATCGCGCTTAAGCGGATTGTGCTACCCAATAGTTTGGTAAATTTGTTTTGCATCGAGAAAGTACATCACAATGCACCCACAGCTTGTTCAGATAGACAAAAGATTGCTGTATATATTGGTACAATAAATTTTTTGTACATAAGACAAAGAGCGTTGTGTAAATAAATTAATGTTTGTGATGATAAATTCAGGTGCAGCAGTTATTAAAGCACCTGGTCTTGGCTTAAATATTGTCGCCAATAAATATGCGTATATAAGCTAAGAGAATCGCTTAGTTGAAATTGACGACAGTCAAATCCTACAGAGCCGTGTCCGCAGAAAGAGATTTAAGAGTTAGTGGTATCCTGTGACTAATTAACGAAGGGTCAATCGTACGCGAATTGCCTTTAGCGCTGTGAGATAGAAAGAACGAAGTTAGACTGAACAATTATGTGCGAATCGAGGTAATTCTGTGTTTATTGATTTTAATGAAGTTGTATTTCTGTACTTGTTTAGGCGGATGGACGCGCTTTCTTTTATGTGTAGTATTGCATAGATGCCCTTCAGGCGATTGATATAACTTTACCGAAGTGTATTCAACTGTTTGTCGTAATATTACATATTGTGTGTTATTTTTTTATTTTTATTACTGTATACCAACATTCACATCTCGAAAACTTGTGAAAATTATGTTTTCTGCATTATCATTATACCCGATAAGGTGGTAATTAAAATTAAAGCATTAAGTTAGATGATCTTGGGTGCAAGTTTCATCCCTACGTTTACATGTAACATTTAAAATTTTACGCAACCAAGGTCGCGCTTTACTTTCTTCCGGAAGTTTATTTTTGTATCATAATATATATATATATATATATATATATATATATATATATATATATATATATATATATATATATATAGCGTTAATGAACTTGACGTCTTTCGTGATTGTCATTATTATCATTGTTTGCAATTGATATAAATTTAGAAGATAAAATAGCTTGAATTGCGTTCTTGTGCTAACTACTCTAATAGTAAATTTTGAGTTACACGACCTTGAGTGATCACGATTTTATTATCGCTGTTTATGATTTTGAGGAAAACTTTTAACGTTAACAATTTAAGGGAGATTTCATTTTCATTTGTCTTGCTAATTATTTTTTTTAAGATGTACAATTTCACTGATAAGAATTAACGTAAAGTAGAATTAGAGTAAGTAAAGTTAATGACCGATCAGCACGTCATTTTATTTTGATTACGTGTAATATTTTGAAGCTTTACATCCTCCGGCATCTCCCTTAATGACAGTTAGTTGGCCCGCAACTGCAAGAAACGTTATTGAAATTTTTATTAGCTTTAGAAAGCATAATGTTGGTATGAACGCAGACATAAAAGTGTACCGTCAGATAAAAATTACAGATCTTAAACGTATACCCCGGTGATCGAATTGAATCGAAAAGGAAACACGGTCACGTACGGCACATTGGTAGCCTCGTTTTTAGCGGTTCGTGGCTTAACCAGATTAGCCGAAGAATATAAATCTCAATTTCCTGAAGCATGCGCATCTATTAAAACAGAATTTTTATATGGATAACTGGTTCACGGGAAACGATACTGTTGAATACGCGACACAATTGAGACACGATGTATCTAGTATTTTAACCAGCGCCAGCTTTCAGCTACAACAGTGAGTTTGTAATCCAAGGGGCATATTATCTAACATGGTTGGTATAGCTTGTCTAACATTATTTGAAATGGGAAAACACCACTTAAAAGTATGATAATTCTCTTATCGCAAAACCAGTTGCGTTTTGCGGTTTTCCCATTTCGAATAATCTTAGACAAGATTTACTTATATACTATCGGAATATTATATTTCTGAAGAACCTTGGATTAAAACACTTCGTCTTTGTAGGAATGATGCATCGGATTTGGTTCATTACTCCATAAACTTTGATTTCAAAATTGTTAAAGCCACTAAAAGATACATACAAACTACGGCTAAAATTATACAGCAACATTTGTGACAATTGAAACTCGGATAGGACGAATCCGCACCCATGGATTTACATACGCAGTGGGCACAGTTCTCAAAAAATATTTCGTTGATATCCAAGTTAGAAATTCCAAGGCAAGTAAAACTCAAAACATTTATTAAAATATAATTGCATAGGTTTAGTGACGCTAGTCAAAACGCTTACGGAGCTTTTTTGTACATACGTCCCGCAGATTGTACTGGTCACACTTGCGTCAAACTTCTGTGCGCGAAATCGCGGGTAGTCGCCTTGAAGATCATTACACTACGGCGCCTAGAAATGTGCGTTTTATTATACCGATTCTAGACTAGTTCTGTCACGGTAGCATCTCCATCCATCTCATTCCAACAGTTGGAAGGTGCTTGGCGCAAATTGCGTCAGCGAAATTCAGGAACTTTCAGTGATGTCACAATCGCGTCACGTTAAAACTGCAGATAACCCCGCGAATGTATTAACAACAGGTATAGAATGCAACAAATGCTCCAATCGTTATGGCATCACTAGAGTAAAGAATATTTGGCAACCTTACAGCAAGGTTCAAAATGTAGGAGGGAGTCCTAAGGATACTCTTAAGATTGGAGATTTAGTGTTGGTACACCCTGGGAAAAATGACGTAGTAAGGGTAGTTAGTGTGAACCAGGGCGTGTAGTTTTCAACGTGCCGCGAATAAGGTGTGTGTTTTGCCACTAGAAAGCAATTACGATGATTAGCATAAGAACATGTTGATTAATTTATATTGAATTTACATGTGAAGCCTTTTTGTTATTGACAAGTTTCTCTTTCCAAGAGGGGCAGAATGTTTACTCTTTACTTTTTTAAAAATTTTGAATCAAAGAATGTTGCATATTGCATAATATGTTTAAGAGATGGCGTTATAAATCGGGACAAATTATGTATGCTGCACTTCTCTGTGATTCAGATTGATTTGATTCACTACAATGTGGTAAGCATAATGCAAATTGTAAAATGCTATGTTTGTAGCTAATATATTACTACTAAATTAAAAACTTACAATAAACAGAAAACTGTTTTACGATCAAGAGAAATATCCTACAACACCTCTAATTACAAACTACCCAGCAACTGACAAAATTATTCACATAATAATCATTTAAAAAATAAACATGATGAAACAAATACACTAAACCTAGTCAATATAATGAAATCAAACAAACATACCGAATCATCAATATGTTGCTAACACTTGTTCAAGTAATACGTAATAATAGTATACAGCGCACGCGCCCACGTAGAACGCGCACACGCAGTGCCCGTCGAAAGTCTCCCCTCCCCAACCTATTATGTGAACCATAAAACTGAAATTAATGAAATTATGGGAAACCGAACTAAGGCACATATACAATGTTTTTTATGGTATTCGGACAGCCGCCATTTTATAAAATAATTTTAAATGGGATCACACGGCAAGTAATACCTCATTTGAAAGATTAATTAATACTAATTTATGAGTTTCAACCCAAAAACTTCAAAACATTAATTGGCGTTTTTGGGTTGAAACTCATGAATCAGTAGTAACATTTTAATGTTGTTGAAGTCGTTGAAAAGGACTTGGAACGAGCTTTCAAATGTGGTATTACTTATCAAATGATCCCATTTAAAATTATTTTACAAAATGGTGGCTGTCCGCCATTTTTAATGATTACGTCACTGAATACCATCAAAAACGTTTTATATGTGCCTTATTTTGGTTTCCCAAAATCTTATTAATTTTCGTTTTATGGTTCACATAATAGGTTTGGGGGGAGGGGGACTTTAGACGGACACTGTGTATCCAAACATTTCTGTTTCTTCTTTATCGGTGTTATTGTAATCACTCAAGATTTACTCACCTCTAAACTACTACTAAACCATTGTTGTTGATAGTGATTGTAAGAAACATCGGCACCACCTATCCGTTGTAGTGACTCATGGTAAGTACTGGTATTTTGCTTTAATCGATGTTTTGAAGTAGATTTTAAACTATTTACTTTATTATCAATCTTATGACTTAAACCTGTAAAGAAAAATTAAACTGTAATAACATTCATTCTTAAGTAAGCCTAACACATTCATGTTGCAGGACAAACACAAAAGTAAAATAATTCCTCTTAAAGAACTGCTTAAGCCCCGTCCAGACAGAATGCAGATACGAAACGCAGTACAAACATTTATACGCATATGTAATGATTGCTTATGTATACATTATGTCAAAAAAGTACCCAAAATTTGTAAATAAAACACATAAGATCCATAAACTTTTTATAGGCCGATTCCGAGATCGCTTTTAGTTGCTTCTGCTAGTTAGTTTTTATGGCTTCAATCTACAACGAAAACTAGTTTGGGAAACAAAAAATTCAGCTGGAGCCATATCCGGTGAACGCGGTGCTTGTTCGATCATATTTGTCGATAACGCCCAAGTAATATTCCTTATTGACTGCCTGTTGTTCCGGAAGGAATTCGTAGTGAACCACACCACGAGTATGGCGTTAATCTTCGGTCGACTTTGACGTGGTTTTTTCGATTCCGATGATTGTGGACTAGTTTACATGTCATACTCTAATACCCACGTCTCATCACCTGTTATGATGCGTTGCATGAAGGTGAGGTCACTAGGGACTCGAGAAACCATGTCTTCACGAATAGATTTTCGACGCTCTTTCACCAAAAAATTTTGTTCTTTTGGAACAAGTTTGCTACCACGCGTCTCATGCTCAAAACAACCAAAATCGTCCCAACTTCAGGTAGCTATTCCAAACTCTAATGACGATTTTGAAGCACCAATTCTTTCATTTTATCGACGTTTTCGTCAGTGTTAGACATCCATGGACGCCCAGAACGACCACTTCACGACCGTCTTTGAATGACTTGTACCCCTTATACGCTTGTGTTTTGGATAAAACTGAATCACCATAATTATTCTGCAATATTTTCAATGCATCGGCACACGAAATTCCATTAGCACACAAAGTTTAAGGCAAACTCGTCGTTCTACAAAATTATTCATGGTAAAAATCGCAAAACACTCTTGATGTAAATCAACAAAAATGACTATAGTATAGTACGTCCCAGAATATCAGAGAGTAATAAATCATCTTGACAGCGACATGTCAGTGGCGTATTTATTAAACGCATATACTATAAGGGCCATAAAATATTTTCAGTTTCTTATGTTCGTATAAAATATTTAAAAAAAATATACTTGTAATTATAATTATGACCTAAATTAATACATACAAAAAGATTAAAAAAAGAGATTTAATATCTTTTAAATAACGTTTAAGTGAAGAAGAAAAAGTTCGTATTAGAAGATAAATCCATTCCTTCTACTTCAATAAATAAATTCCTACCCTCAACAAAATAATAACAGTACTAAAAAACGACGTTGATGGACCACAATTGTCTCGATCAACACTACACAGGACACCACAGGAACTTAACTGTTCGTGGGAAAAGGTGAACCGAAACTCAATGCTAATTGATAATCTCCAAAGTGTTTCTAGGAGACGTAAATACCTTCACGAAATGAAGAAGTTTCGTGCCGACGGACGGGAAATCGTTTATCTCGATGACACTTCGTTGAACGAAGGATATAACTATAAAAAAAAATTGGCAAGATAAAAATGTTACAAGTCGTCATCAAGCGGTCCAAGAGGGTTGGTCAACTGGAATAAATTCACCATCGGGCAAAAGTCGACGACTAATCATTGCACATATAGATAGCGCTCTTAAAAAATGGTTTAATTGTGGGATTATCGCGAAGATATGAACGCTGATGGTTTTGAAGAATATTTTGAACAAATGATAGTAAACATTTCACGAGAAGCTGCAATTGTTCTGGATAATGCTAGTTACCATTCTATGCAAGTTGAACGCTTACCAACAACCGTATGGAAAAAAGGAGACATTGCCAAATGGTTCAAAACAGATAGAAAAAACTATGCTCAAACGAGAGCTTTTAGCTATAGCAGATCAGCATACGCAACAATTTGTTAAGTATGTCATTGATGACGCTATGCTTCTCGTTGGATTACCGTACATAGATTACCACCATATCACTGCGAATTCAAACTCATAGAGTGTTAAGGGCCAAATAAAAATGAAGTACGTCGTAACAATACGAATTTTAAATTAAGTGAAGTGCGGCAGCTTTTAATGCAAACCATAGACAAATGTCAACGCAGAAAAGTGGAAAAAGTGTGTTAATCATGTAATTAAAGAGGAACAGCGTATGTGGGAACTTGATGTGATAATGGAAAAAACTATAGAACCCCTTATAATATCCGTATGACAAAATGGCGGCTCTTCCGAATCGGATGAGTACGATAAAGATTGACTGTTAGTTACATATCGCATTTGTTTCCAAAACCTACCTTTAGGACAACGTTAAATGTAAAAAAATTAATGTAAACTACATTTATAATTATTTCATATTAATCAAAACATCAGCATTTTGAAATAGCCACATCTTTCAATTGTTTGATTTTTCCTAACCGCACGTCTATGGGTTGTCTGATTATTTAACACAATATTTACAACATCTTCGTTTAAACTAGTCCAGTTTGCTGCTGATATTTCTGATTGCCGCTTCCATGAAAAAAAAAAGACTATTTCACTAATGACAAGATTTATTACTCTCTGAAATTCTGGTACGTACTTTAATGACAACAAAGTGATAGATTGCGCTCAATCTCTACGTCAAAATAGTTACAGCGTAACCACAAAAAATTTAAACATTTACAACGGCTCTTTAAATGAGAAATTCCGGGTACTTTTTTGACAGAATGTACACGTCTGCCTTTTTAAAAAACACAATACACACAACACACGCAGCACGGAAAACCTAAACTACCCGCCCAGTAGTAAGCAATAATACTTTTGATGTATCTACTGGTCTTTTCACAAACACAACACACGGACAGTATGTATGGTGCTTCCGTAAAGTACCCCCTCCATGCTAACTTTTGAAAAGTTGTACAGATTTTTATAACATAAGACATGCTTGAATAAGAATTAAAACACTACATTTTAGGTTATTTATTCGTCATTTATATGAACAAAGACGGAGGAAAAAAATAATAACTTTAAAAGGTATTTCAAATTTTCGTGTATACTTTTCCTTGCAAAAACATAACCATAAAAAAATTATGTTGTTGGAGACAACATATCTAACAATCTTCGCACGAATGGCACATTACTCTTTTGTTTTTTATGGCGTTCTGAAAGAAAATTTGTAATTATGAAATTTGTTTCTATCAAACTACACTAAAATAAATAAACAGTAATTCATTTAAAAATAGTCTTGTGAAAATAGTTTTGACATGTTGATTCCTACAATTTTTAATATTTTTTCAATGTATTTTTTTTAAGTACAAGGTTCAGTTTGTGTTTAAAGGATCTTTCAAAGGACCCCTAGTTCCATTTAAATATTTTTTTCAACATGGCGCCGAATAGCCATGTTAAGTTTGAAACATATCCATCATGTTAATTAAAGAAAAAACCATTCGCACACTGTAACTGCAACTGACATGTATTCGATTTTCTTCTGCACCTATTTAATAAATAAGCTGTTTGAAAGATTTTAGATTCTGAGTACTGCGCTTATTGACTAATAGCATAAACGAATTTAATGTGTCAATAATGTCATCTCGAGTAGTCGACAAAATTCGATAGCAAAAATCGGGTGACGTCACAACTTGCCTTCGATCAGAACCACTCGTAAACACTAAGTTAGCGTGACAGGTAGAAGAGGCCGACGCTGGCGGGACAGCCAACCCAGAAAGGTAGGTGAAACGCGTTCAACTGTCCGACGGACCGAGCTAGTAGAGTAGTGGTGACACGACCTGCTTAGCATTTGGGAGGTAATGGGTTCGTTTCCCGTTACCATCTACCTTGTATAAGGTTTTTCAGGGGGGTTTCCTTCTACACATGTAGCGGCATGGTAGTACTGCGTATAGTAGCGTGGAAAGCTCACGCAGCCCGCCCTCTCTCTTGGGGAGAGAATGAAATACGTGGCCTTTTCCTTTTTTCCTATCCGAAGGTTGGAAGATTGGATCGCAGTCAAGCGGAGGAGAGCAAAGAAGGCGTCCCTAGACGTCGCCCCGCTAGTGGAACCCGTTGTTCTGTTGACGTCCATCGCCACCCCGATCTAGTGCGAGGAGAACTGGGTTAACTGATTCCTAGAACTAGACAGGATGATATCAGGCAGAGAGTCATGGTTTGTTTAAGGTGAATATGCGCGAGATGCCCGTAGAAATCCCCGAAAGCGACGTAAGCTAACAACTACATCAACATGGTTTTAACGTCTTTTATTGTTTCAGGCTAAAGCAGCGAGGGCGCTCGATCCCACTGGTACTGGTGTAGCTACCGTTCGAAGAGAAAACTACGAAGAATACGTCTATTGTTGTTCTACAGAATAAATTCAATAATTCTTAGGTATCACCATTTACTGAGGACGATAACTGTAATTTATCGAAACATTTAAATTTATATAAAAGATAAATAAAGAAAATACACGAGTTGCCCAAGTGATAATCGTGAAAGTTTACATTTTCACATTATTCGAACATAATTTGATTAAGTTTAAAATTTAAGTTACGTGCTAATTATTGCTCTCAATAATTCAGGTAACGAATTAAAGCTCACATCACAGTGTTGACAAATTGCATTACAGTTTAGATATAACCTTACGGTTGGTGCTTTAAATAAAATATTTGCTCTAGGGGTTGCATACGTAAATATTAAAGGAAATCTTGATGTTCGAGTAGAAATCGAAAAATTTAAACGTGATAAAATATAGGGATAATCGATAAGGTCAAGTAATAAACCATGTAAAAATTTGATACTATTATACACACGTCGCGATTCCATGAATTGAAAATTATAGCGTGAAAATAACAACTTACGCTGGATGTTCTCAATAGGGCATTTGTATACTTCATGAATCCCGCATCATACTAAACCACAGTACTCGACTATACCGGGTGTCCGGATAAGGATACGGGGCGGCTCTATCTCGACAATGGTAAGACCTAGATGTTTGGGGAAAATCCTTATAAATAAAGCAAGTAAGAGTAATGGCTGGAAATTATTTTGAGATTCGTGACCCGACCGATAGGGGGCGTAAGTGCTACGAAGAAACATAACATTCATGCTATCTCGGAAAATTGGGTGACCCGCTTGAGTGATACCGCATCATTTTGCTTTGCGATATTTTTTCGTATTTCTGATAATAAGAAGGCGTAGGCCAATGCATTTTCCAATATTTACACTTTAATATCTCCTGAACCACTCACCGGATTCGAATATTATTAGTCTCGTTTGAAATAGTAATTTATAGCCTTTTGAAGGGCGTTTTTGTTGGAGCGTTTAGTTTTAAACAAATAAAAACTAGAGGGCGATCTCTGCAGCGATTATGCATTATTGTGATTTTTGGAAAAAACTAAATAGAACGGTATTATTTATTTGACGCAGCTTAAAATCACCTAAATTTTAGTGAAAACTCATTCGCGATAACCCCATCCGTACTCGATTTATACGAGAAAATGTTAAAAATTTGAATAATAATAATCGGAACAATTTACCTTGTCGGGGAAAACAAATCACATATCCATGGTAACCGCTACATTGATCACTGATTTGAGAATTGTCAAAAGTTACTTCTCAGAGTTTCTGTATCTTATATGTATTTTTTAATCCATTTTTTTTCGAAAGAATATGCCATTTACTAACGCGGAAGTGTACGATATGTCGCGCATTTATTTCCAATGCTTCGAAAATGCTGCAATTCAATACGCACTGCAATTTCCACAAAGAAAACATTTTTCTCGAAAACTGTTTTCAAGATTGGCCAGGTAATTACGGGAAACTGGCAACCTACAGCCCATTTAAGCACCTGTATCAGTTCGTAGAACACGCACCGAGGAAAATATTATCAAGGTTTTGGCCTACGTGCAATAGGATCCCACCTTAAGCACCAAAAAAATTTCCCACGACTTCCAAAAACACTTGTCCATGAGATTGTTCAAAACAATCATATGCATCCCTACCACATTGTTTTAGATCAGGCATTAAATCATACTGATCATGATCATAGACTCAACCATTGTCACTGACTCCTAAATATGATTCGGGAAAATCCAAATTTCCTGCTACGCATATTATGGACGGACGAAGCCACTTTCAGTAGGACAGGGGGCCCAAGCAAAATCCACAATGGATCCGGTAAATAGAACATCAAAATCGCTGGAGTTTCAGCGTATGGTGCGGAATGCTGGAAGGAAAAGTCCATTTTTTTTTACCAAACCCTTAATGGAGAGAGGTTCTTGGAATTTTTTTAAGTTTCTCTTCCACCAGTTTTAGAAGACGTGGAAACAAGAAGGCACATGTGGTTCCAGCTTGATGATTGTCCGGCACATTATAACCGAAACGTACGTCGGCATTTATGTGAGCAATATTCGAATCGTGTTATTGGAAGGAGTCTATTTATCTGGCGGGCGCGTTCACCGGATCTTACTTATTTCTACCTATGGGGTAGACTGAAAGAATACGAAATGCTATTAGAAGCTTGTCCAGGGCTGACATTGAAGCAGCCGTTTTTTCTACCGAAATTAGATTACATAAATGCATCGAGAATGATGGAAGACATTTTGAAAATTTGTGAGCTATTTCTGGCTAAGCTTTCTTTGTGTAGGTAGTTCTTAGATTTTGGTGCTTCTGTTTTATTGCTATTACGGATGTTCCGTTGGCCTTTAAACACGCTTCAAACTAAGTTTTGAACCAGTCCTAAGCCTGGTGTGAAGAAAGGCAAGACGCGACGTATTTAGTATTCTTACTTAGTGGAGAGAAAGTCCAACCGTAGTTTAAATTACGTCGGTTACCATAGACATGTGATTTGTTTTCCCGACCAAGGTATTCAAATTTTTAACATTTTCTCGTATAAATCGAAAACGGATGGAGATATCGCGAAAGAGTTTTCACTAAAATTGAGGTAATGTTAAGCCGCGTAACGGCCTGTCAAATAAATACTACCGTTCTATTTACTTTTTTCCAAAAAATCACCAAAATGTGTAATCGCTGCAAAGACCACATCTAGTTTATTTGTTTAAAACTAAACGCTCCAACAAAAAATTTGGATTTCCCGAATCATATTTAGGAGCCAGTGACAACGGTTGAGTCTATGATCATAATCAGTATGATTTAATGCCTGATATGTGGTAGGGATACAATGATTATTTTGAAGAATCTCGTGGACAAGTGTTTTTGGAAATCGTGGGAAATTTTTTTTTGGTGCTAAAGGTGGGATCGTATTGCACGTATGCCAAAACGTTGATAATATTTTCCTCGGTGCGTGTTCTACAAACTCTTACAGGTGCTTGAATCGTTTGCACGTTGGCAGTTTCCCTTAATTGCCTGGCCAATCTTGAAAACAGTTCTCGAGAAAAATGTCTTCTTTGTGGAAATTGTATTGCATATTGAATTGCAGCATTTTCAAAGCATTGGAAATAAATGCGCAACATATCGTACACTTCAGCGTTAGCAAAAGGCATATTTTTTCGAAAAAAAAAATGGATTAAAAAATACATACATCCGTACCCTTATCCGGACTCCCGGTAGGTCATGTAAGTGTGAAGTATAAAGAAGATAAAGTTTCATGCATTTACTTATTTTTAAATCCCAATTATTATTTTAGACCAATGATGAATGGAATAGATCGAATGGATTTGTAATTTTTTTTATAAATTTTAAATCTATAAATGAACATAAACATAAGCGGACCTACGTTAAACCCTTGAGGTACGCCCGATGTGGTCAAAAACAGATCAGACAAAACAATTGTTTGAGTCGACATTCACCGCAATTCCCAAAAATAACAAAATATTGAAAATATCTGGTGAGACTCAAATCGGGGGGCGCAAAAACATAAAATTCACCTATAGAATAAGAACAAATGCCATCAAACTAGGGCAACATGGAGTTTCCACTTCAGGAATAGGCCAAGCTAATTCGTAATACACCACGCATTAGGCGCGTTTATTAACGTTATGATCTGCGTTATAAAGGGGTAGAATAACGCACTGCATTTTAGTTAGATCTGTGAAAACGTACCAGTGTTGGCCAATCGAAGAGAAAACAAGCATATGCTGATCGAAACGCGGTGCGCTGTGTGATCGTAGACCAGTTTATTGATCACGTGAAAATACCTTAGCCTCCTTTAGGATGTGTTAGTAGCATAATTGTGCAGACAATTGTTAGGTAAATATCCTTTTATGAAAATTTTTGAAACGTATGAACCAATTTTTTTACTGCTTTATAAAAAAAATAGAATTTTCAACTACGACTAGAAGGTACATGAAGCATCACTTTGGACAAACCGACTGTAGTGTTAAAAAAATTTTGTGAACATCCCTGGTAAATGTAAAGTTATTAACTATTTGTGTCAAACATTTGCCAGAGAGGAGAAAACTGTTATAGTTTAAGATGGTATAAAATGGAAAGTGCGAGGATGTATCACTCTTTTGCTTACGGTCTCGCCTTACGTCTTAGCTTGAGCCATTGGCTCTCAACTTTAGCATCTCAATGTAGCCGCTAAACAATATGTTATAAATAAACGTAAGTTAAGTAAACAAAAGAATTCTTTCCTTAAACCAATTATTATTCCTAATATTACCAAAAGCAATACACACGCCACCTTAAAAGTAAATAGTCGAACATCTACTGTGCAGATTGCTTTACACAAAAAAAAACAGTACACTTTGTAGTATCAGATTAAATGGTCAGATCGTTTTTATTGTACCGAAACAATAATAACCGGAAGAGTAACAGAGAGAAACGCTGCACGAGTTTGGAATAAATTAGAACTTCTATTTAGCAAACCATTGCGTTGGCGTTGAAGGTCACGGGCGATACTTTCGGACCTCTGTTACCCTTTTAATTGTTGTTTATTCTATGCCGGTACTGTATGCAAAAATAACCACTAAATTTGAAATCCAGTGTAGAATACATCGAGGCTAGTGATCATCTATTCTGGTAACGTTACTCATATCAACGACGGAAGAGAGAATAATGTTAATGTTTCTTTTTCAAATACGGTAACCATCGCCACACGGTTGTTGTAGAAAGGTTCAATCAAAGCTGAAAACTTCTGAGATCATCTGCAGACAACATTCGTTGCAAAACTAACTTCAACTGCAATAAAATGCTGCTTTCTTACCTTTTACTAACGATACGATACGATAAGCGTATTAACGGCCGGTTGTATAAATTCTAGTTGCCTAAAGGTTGAGTTCGAATCGTCGTTGTGTTGTAAATTTTGCATTCAACCGACGGTTCAAACTCAACCTTTAGTCAACTAGACTTTATACAACTGGCCCTAAGTCTGTTAAGTTTGCAATTCCGCCATGACATATCGGTACTATAAAATATTGTTTACCCATTGAGATATGAAAACGGGAATATTGAATGATATGAAAAAGATAAAACCTACACAAAATAAAGTAGTGTATGTCCAACAATGTCCAAAAACCGTAAAAAATGTAGTGAGTGGAGGATTTTCCAATCAAACTGAGAAATGACATATACAAGTAATCCAGTTTGTTTAATTGGTAACCAAACAGTAAGAAGTTCAATTTGAAAACATCATACAAATCACAAGCCGTATCTTTGAAACCGATACTTCATGGTAAGTGTTTACAAATACTAAAACGGAAGTGACAAAAGCATTACAATCAAGCTTTGTCGTTCATAAGAAAAGAACAAATGATCAGGATCCTTCACTAATAGCGATTTTATAACAATGCACGAGGGATGTACAGTATTTGTTGTCCCTAGCATAGATGGCTTTGAAGTATGTTGCCCCTAGTAACCGCGCTTGTTTTGTTATTTTATTGGCAAACAAACGGGCAAATTTGGTTAGTCGAGCTTTAATAGTGTCAAAGTTGTGCAGGATGGTTTCTTTTCGTTAATATTATAGGGTATAGGCTAAACGGTAAGAGATACAAAAAAACTAAGATACGTGTCCCGTTCTCTTTTTTAGTGTTTAGTTTAATGGCGCAATCGGATCTACGCTAACTAAATTGGTTTCGAAGATACAGAGTGATTTTCAAAATCTGCCGGTTTTTATTATCTCTTATGACTCGGTTATTTATGGAGATAAAAAAAGCTTTGGATACGAAAGTTTTATGACTTTTTACGTTGAATCCAGTGGCATTCTTAAAAAAAATACAGATGTTTTATTTTTTGCGATATTATCAAAAGTAGCATTTTCTTAAATGGGACACCCTGTATCTGATAATCTCAAAAAATTGCATTTTTTCTTGAGATTGCAACAATATATAACACTTAATATTTTGTAGAGTCCTAAATAGCTAAAATACTAAAAAAACATTTTTTTTAGTTGGCCATTAATTGAATGTTTTAAGCAATTGTTTTTGTTTGTTTACATGTCATAAAATTTAGCAACAATTATGTATTGGTATTCTTATTTCGTTTCCGATTATATTTTTTAAAAAAGGTGATTAAAATGAATGATTTTCAAAATTATGAAAAATTAAATATGCTTGAGTGCTACATTGAGAGTAATAAAAATAAAGACGCAGCTCTAGACTTATATTTTGAGCGTTATCCGGCACGACGACAGCCAGAAAAACAAATATTTGAAAGATTATATCACAATTTAAGTGAGTATGGATCATTTGGAAAACCAAGAAGTAAGATTTACAATAAGGCAAATAGAGAAAGAGATGAAATAAATACATTAGCTTGTGTTGCTGCTGATCCGACGATATCTAGCCGTAATATTGAAAAAGATATTGGCACAAGTAAATCTAAAGTTTTAAAAACGTTAAGAAAGCATAAGTATAAACCATATAAAATAAGAAAGGTTCATAACTTACATCCTGGAGATGAAGAGCGGCGTTTAACACTTTGTCATTGGTATTCGCAGCAGATTAATCGGAATCCCAATTTTTTTCAAAATATAATATGGACGACGAGGCTTTTATATCTAGCGAAGGAATTTTTAATCGACATAATAATCGATATTGGTCAAACATAAATCCTCATCAGACGGTCGCCAGGATACAACAAGGACGGTTTGGGTTCCATGTATGGGTGGCGCTATATCAAAACAGAGTCCTTAACTACAGAATTTTTATGAAAATTTGAATGCTCAAGGATACATCCAAACTTTGGAAGAATGTGTAATAATGGAGTTGGATAACATGCCATTAGCTGCAAGAAATAATGTTTATTTACAACAAGACGGTGCTCCAGCACATATTAGCCACATGGTAAGGGACTTACTAAATGCCAATTTTGGCGAAAATTGGCTTGGTACATATGGACCAAACAGATGGCCTCCGCGTTCCCCCGACCTGACGCTACTCGACTTTTATTTTTGGGGATCTATCAAAAATGAAGTCTATAAAACCCGAAGTAATACTGTAGAAGAACTCAGAGCAAATTTTATTAATTGCATTGGAAGAGTGCCAAATATTCAAATCTATAACGCCACTCGTTCAGTTACAAGCAGAGCCCAAAAATGCATCGAGCAGAATGGAAGACAATTTGAGCACCTTTTGTGATTAACCACCTATGCTAATTGTTACATATAAGTATTTGAAATAATTACTGTTGAGTTGTTATAAGTCTTTTCTTGTTTTTTGTAGTTGTTTTAGTTTATTAATGTTTTATTATTGTTATTATCTGCAATTTTATTATGCCTATTATAAAATAAAGAATTGATTAAATCCATGGCCAACTAAAAAAAATGTTTTTTTAGTATTTTAGCTATTTAGGACAATGCAAAATATTAAGTGTTATATATTGTTGCAATCTCAAGAAAAAATGCAATTTTTTGAGATTATCAGATACAGGTTGTCCCATTTAAGAAAATGCTACTTTTGATAATATCTCAAAAAATAAAACATCTATATTTTTTTAAGAACGCCACTGGATTCAACGTAAAAAGTCATAAAACTTTCGTATTCAAAGCTTTTTTTTATCTCCATAAATAACTGAGTCATAAGAGATAATAAAAACCGGCAGATTTTGAGAATCACTCTGTATCTTCGAAACCAATTTAGTAAGCGTAGATCCGATTGCGCCATTAAACTAAACACTAAAAAAGAGAACGGGACACGTATCTTAGTTTTTTTGTATCTCTTACCGTTTAGCCCATACCCTATAATATTAACGAAAAAAAAACACCCCGTACAGGTTGAAAGTAATGGTTACACGAAGATTTTTGGAAATGGAAAAAAGTGAGCTTCATGCTGTCATCAAGTACCTACAAAAAAAAGGTGTAACACCTAAAGAAATTCATACAGAGATTCTGCTCCTTAATATCAAGCAGTAAAAAATTGGTCTCGAGCGTTCAAATGTGGCAGAACAACCTGCGAACATGCAAAAGGTGCTGGTCGGCCGCATTCTGCGTGTACTCAAGAAAACATTGATCTTGTGAATGACATAATAAGAGAAGATCGTCGATTAACAACAAGACGTGTAGCGGAGATAACAGGTCTTCCAATGGTACGATTGCAACCATAATAAATCACTATTTTGGACTTCATAAAGTGTCAGCAAGATGGGTACCCCAAATGTTGACGCCCGAACAAAAGCGTTTGAGAATCACTTCTTCAATAGCCAATTTTGCCTTGTTTAACCGTAATCCTAAATGTTTCTTCAATCGCTTTGTTACGGTTGAAGAAACTTGAGTTCATCACTTTGATTTCGAGTGCAAACAAAGAAGTATGGAGTGTCGTCAAATTCCATGTACAGGCTTCAGCGGGCAAGATAATGGCTATAGTTTTTTTGAATACCGAAGGAATTTTTTGGAACGAGGCCATATTATGCAGCATTAGTTACAACACTTCGTTATTGCATTAAAGAAAAAAGAAGAGGAAAACTGTCACGCTGAAGTCTCTTTCATCAAGATAACGGTGAATGCAATTCATGACGCAGGGTTTGAAGTTATGGAGCATCCACCCTACTCCCCTGACTGAGCTCCCAGTGGTTGTTATTTACTTCCTAAGCTAAAAGATAATCTTCGGGGAACAAAATTTGAGAGCGATGACGCAGTTATGGCAGCAGTGCAGGACTTCTTCTGTGATCAAGACTCCGAGTTTTTAAAGAAAGGTATTACTATGCTTGAACATAGATGGAATAAGTAAATTTACGTTCAAGGGGATTATGTTAAAAATAATGTATTCTATGCTAGGGACATTAAATACTGTACAGGCTGTCCCAAATTCGAGGGCAAGCATGGGGATCTCGCTTATTGTAAGAGATAGGATATAGGTTTAAATTCGGCACTTTTGCTAAATTCGATGCCAAGTAATAATCCGAAAAGAAATTTGAGCTAACTCGAATGGATTTGGTTTTATGCTCAAAAAACTAAAAATTTCGATTTTCGTTTTTCGCGTTTGGCCACCTTATTATTAGGAATTTTCAAAATTCGATTAAACATTATTAAGGCACCTTTTTACGCAAGATGTCATGGGAGCTCAGACATTCAAACCAACGAAAAAGCCCTAAAACACTTAGCTTAAATTGAAAAAGGTACAGGTATAAGTGTACACAAGTGTTAAGCAAACAACGACAAGGCTACCACAAACATATTGATACAGAAGGTAAAATGCTGTAATCAGTTTATTAAAATGTTAACACCCTGTATTTAGACAACGAATAAAAATAAAACTACAACTTCTATTTTTTTTTTAATTAATCCTACTATTTGCTTACAAAATTTGAACGTAACAATACAAGACATAAAAAATTGTTTATTTCACTAAAACTTTTAATAAAACACCATGTAGTTCGAAAACAAACGAAAACGGAACAACTTTTATGTTTATTTGATTTAGAATTAAATTTAAAATTTGAATATAACAATACGGGACACCCTACAAAATAAAACTAGTATAGAAAGAAAATGATACAATTTGAACTATACCAGTTTACACCTAGTGGGAGATTCGTAAATTATACAGGGTGAATATTTTAAAGTGTTGCAAGGGATATCTCGAAAACCGTTTGACTATGTAAAATGGAATTTTAGGATATTAACATGCTACAAGGTGGGCGTATTTTGACGTCTTAATTAAAATTTTATGACACACAATTTCGTAAGGTTTGGGGGCGACATTAACATTTCAAATGGAATATAATGTGTTTGGCAAAAATGGATACCGATGGGTCAGTTATGTATTATTACAAAAAATCATCAAATTTGCTTGAATGGTTTTTACAATAATTAAGATGAAACGCAGTGGAAGCTAACATGGCGTTTTTAATCAAGGTAGTCCATACATGCAACAAATGGAAAGACGTGTCGTAGTTTCCATGGCAACTATTTATTTCCAGCTGGAAACAAATATAACTTAATTTGTTGTTATTGTAAAAACTAAAGGAATAAATTTGATTATTTTTTGTAGTAATACAGACTCACTCCACGGTATGAATTGTTGTCAAAAAATTATATCATTCCATTTGAAATGTTACTGTCACCCCCGCCCCTTACGAAATTGTGTAATAAAATTTTAATTAAGACGTCAAAATACGTCCCGCTTGAAGCAATATCCTTAAATTTCCATTTTTAATACTCAAACGGTTTTTAAGATCCCCTTGTAACATTTTAAAATATTCACCCTGTATATCTGAGAAATCTTGTATAATTAGAAAAAGACTAAAAAGAAAGTGGTAGAACGTCGATTATTTTTTTCGTATCATTTTCAACCAATCAGAACGTCCAATTAAGTGAAGTTACCTCGTATATTTTCGATAATACATGATTATACCTAAATGTCGCGTCGATCGCTTAGACTTGTAATTTACGAATTTCTTTTACAATTCACATTTATAGATGGCGCACAAGTAAGTAAAGTTGCAAACGTTTCAAAAACGTTGCTATATTTTTGCATTTTTATCTTATCTCAATTATAAATGTGCATTTATTCGCGTGGTGTTAATTACGGTTTGAAAATTTTATGTAAATATTTCGCTGTCATTTATAACATGATTGGGCTCATTTGTTTATACCTATAAAATATCAATCTGAGAGAATTGATGGTTTTATGTTTTGTCTATTTCATAAAAAAAATTCTTAACTTGTGAACACATTTTTTTTGTGATAATTAACTTCATGTATGGTCGACCAATTACATTACGAAAATCGAGTCACGTACACCAATCAGAAGTTACCAAGGAATTCTTACTGTGAAAAGAAAAGCATGGTACTTTTCTTGCCGCTACGTAATTGTTTCTAGCAATCTTATTACTATTTAAAAATAATGAATTGTCATTCTGACAGAATGTTTTTCGTGTTATAAAAATGTCGCGTTTCTGAAATATTTCCGCTGTCTTAATGGACAAAAACATTGAAAATGCTATACCGCAGAGAACAAAACAGTGTAGAGAGAGTGTTTGGAACCAGTTTAGTACATTTTGCAAAGAAACTTAAAAATGAATAAACTGAATCTTTAACTACAGATGATATTGCAAGTATTTTGAAAGATTATGCTTTTAACATGCGAAAACAGAATGGAGATGAATATAAGGAGACTTGTATCAAAACCTTATGGAATACGACAGCTAAGATGGTGCAAGACTTATATTTCAATACATACAATAGAAAAATCGACCCATTTACAGATATAGTATTCAAAGCTTCACGAAATGCAAGCGACGCCAAACGAAAACAGCTCCAGACTATCCCTGAGAAACGTAAATTGATTGCTCAAGCATTTTCTCTTGAAGAACTTGAACAGATTATAAACAGATATGACGAAGACACACCAAAAGGACTTCAGAAAAAGTTTTTTCACATTGCTTCTTTTGAACTAACGTGGTGCGGAAGAGAAGAAAGTGCGTGTACCATGGACTATTTTAAAGAAGAAACTAGAAACGATGGATCACTAACAGGCAGAATTGTTTACAATCCTATATTAAAACATGTCAAGATACGTTAATAATTTGTCTAAAAATATAAATTACTGAGTTTTTTCTCAAGGTGGTGCTGAAAAATGCGCGGAAGATAAATGGATTACGCCTAATGAAAATAACTTAAACCGATGTCCATCAAGATTGTTTAAAAAATTTAAAAAAAACAGACTATTTTTAACTCCTAATCCACACTGGAAAATATCTGGAAAATGGTATAAAAATTCTCCTGTGGGTTACAATGAAATTAATTGCGAAGTGGACTTCGCTATCGGCTGCAAAAATTGGACTGGACGTCAAAAAAAGAAAATTAACAAACCATTCGCATCGATCCAGCATTGTTTCCCATTTGGCAAAATCGGGAGTAAATGAACAAGAGTTAATCAAAATCACTGGTCACGTTAGTTCATCCTCAATAAAACCGTATCTCCAAATAGATGAAAACCACCATTCAAACATTATTAATCAAATTCGGAATTCTTCAACTGTCACACAAAATTATTAATTTAAATTCACCTCAAGTTCAACTTCCATCTTCCGATCAACATAATTCTCAACCAAAATTCATTAACTGTACCTTTAATTATAATTATGCTTGTTCACATACATAAAGTGTTGATTTACCTAACATAAAACATGACGTTTATCTATAATAATTCATTCAGTTAATTCTCCAACTAAAGACCATTCGTGCTCCATCTCTTGCCTGGTAAGATTTTTATTTCTAAAAGGCAATTAAACTCGACAATTTTTTTTGAAAAATCCCTCTCGCTCCGTGTCGGAATTTTTCGTCAATTTGTCTCGTTTAATTGCCTAGCAATCAATACTCATGCAAAATAAAAATCTTTCCGGCAAGAGTTGGAGCACTAATGATCTTACTGTTGAAAAGTAACACCATGGAACCCTTTATATTAAGAATAAAAATGTTCTGTGAAAGTTTGGTTGTGATAGTGCTTATAATTTTCGAAATAAATATACATAAAGTTTTCTTATGGTGCGAAAACCACCAATATTATATTTGTAAAGTAAATGTGTATATTTCCCGATTAAATTGTCTTCAGTAAGATTTTTTTTTATTTATTACTGTACAGGGTGGTTAATTTTCGATGTTTTCTTATGGGAAGTACCCTTTCTATTACAGATAGACAAAAAGTAATATGGGGTCCTTGTGCTCGATTTTGGTGTTAAGATCCAATAGTCATAATCAAGATATCTCTGACCGTTATTGCGCAATTAGCCAAAATTGAAAAATTGGCGATTTTGAAAAACTTTTTTATTTCTAAATGTATCGACAAACTGTAAATACATTCTTAAGGCCCTTTTTTCAGTAGAATCCGTTAGTGCATTCATATTGTTAATATTTCCTTAAGTTTAAAAGATATAACATAAAATTGTAGTGCTTTTCAACAATATATAACATTTCTATGCTATTTTAATAATTGATTTTTTAAAGTTTTTCTTAAGGATAACAGTTGGCTTAGAAAACCAGATATGAAATTGAATGAAGATATTCTACTCAAAAAAGAATTTTCACTTGAATATAAAACTATCAAAAAACCTCAAATGCAAATTGAAATGGAATGAAAATAAACAATATAATAACATCATCACAAATTATGAAAAGCAAATCAATTTTTATACGTATGTAAACATCTAATTCTATAAACGAACAAAAATATGAACACAAAATATCAATATAAAAAACACACTAAAACTACAAATATTTTTCAAACTGTGCGCCCTCTTTTTGGATGCAGACTTCACATCGTCTTCTAATTGAATTTATAGAGTTATATATAGATAATGGTCTTAATTGTGTAAAAGCCACATGAACACTTTCTTGTAACTCATTCACAGTTATTATTAGTTCTATTGTATATGTTTTTAAAAAAAAGCAATCTAGAGGCGAAAGATCGGGTGAACGATCCGGCCACAAAATTGGTGCTGTCGTTCCCATCCAGCTATTAGGAAAACGTAAATTTAAGTAGTCATTAACTAGACGGGAACTATGTGCGAGAGCTGAAATATGACAGTGCAATATTGTGCTAAAGGAAGGCTCTAGAAATCCTTCCAAATGAATTCGTAGAATATAGAGATATTTCATTGTGTTTAATGTTCCTGTATACATGTGATAATAAAAACGTCCGTTTTTAATGCAGCACCACACATTTATTCCACATTTCCCTTGCCTCTTGCGGACAACACTGACATGAGCGTTAGTATCTGCCCAGTAAGGTAAATTGTGATTATTAAAAATACCATCACTACTGATATGCGCCTCGTCTGACCATGCAATAGGGTTTGAAATATTAGGTATATTTTGGCAATGACTTATATACCAGTTACAAAACTCAGTAAGCCGCCTTCTGTCGTCTATGGTCAAAAAAATGTTCTTTCCGAAATCTATAGCAATGGTATTTGTGTTTCTTTAAAATTCGAAGGGATTTGCTTCAAGATACGCCTAGATTAACCATTTGTCTAGATGAAGTTGTTGGCTCTAATTCGACTTGTCCTACGATGACCATTGAATTTTCTTCAGAACTTTGTTTAAAGTAAGTTTTTGGCCTAGGATTTTTAAAAGAACAGAATTCAATTAAATTTTTCTGTAACCTAAAATTAATTAAGATATTGCTTTGAGCAACCAAAAATTTTAATTTCTATTAACTATACCGTTCAAAAATATTTTTATTTGGCTGCTGCCTTTCAGGAAAATTTTGTAAGTATAATTCCGATGCCACATTCTTATCACCTTCGGATAATATAAAACACTTTAACATGCAAAATTTTTCTGAATTTGTATAATTAGGCATGTTAATAATTAAATTCAAAGATCACTTTGTTGCACACTTCTAATTTTTAATTTATTATTTGACATATAGGTATCATTTGTTTTTACTTAAATAAAATCTCAGCCTCCTATGCCTACTGTGTATTCTTAGTATAATTTGTAAATAAGAAAAACTTAAAAAATCAATTAATAATTAAAATAGCTTAGAAGTGTTAAATATTTTTGAAAAGCACAAAAAAAATGCCAAAGCGAACTATGGCTTCCATATAAAAAAATACTTTATGTCATATCTTTTTAAATTAAGGAGGTATTAAAAATGTGAATGCACTAATGGATTCTACTTAAAAAAGTGCCTTAAGAATGTTTTTTACGGTTTCTCGATACATTTAGAAATAAAAAAGTTATTAAAGCTTTTCAAAATCGCCATTTTTTCAATTTTGGCTAATTGCGCAATAACGGTCAGAGATATCTTGATTATGACTATTGGATCTTAACACCAAAATCGAGCACAAGAAAACATTGAAAATGACCACCCTGTACCTATTCAATATAATTTTGTTATTTTCGAAATTTTACTGAGAAAAATAAAAATTCATACTTTACTTTAATCATTATACTGATGTCAGTTATATAACGGTTATTACTATACTGATTGTGACAAATGCTGACTCTGGCTGACTCATGTTTTGCTTCCAAACAAAACGCCTACGCATTCTTATTAAATATCTCTGATTACACCTATGTAGAACATGACACCATACTATACTAAGAATATGACCTTGACACAGAATTAAAGCTAATTTTGTTACGACATCTATCCATAAATGATTAAACTACTTATAGCAAGGTTTTATACCTCATCTTTAGTATATTCATCAAACGATAAGTTGAATTTTGTGGTTTCGCCAGTTAATTATTATTATGATTTATTCTTTGAGATTTCGGCTGCGTACCTACACTTTAAATAGCGAACTAGATGTTCTGTATGTTTTTAATACGGTTTTATTAACATTACGATTACAAAATTGAAAAAATCAAGCAAATACAGATACGTTCAATACGATTGTAGTTTTTCCGAAAATTCAATATTATTATAAAGAGCATTTATTTTAAGATGTGTATAATGTATTCACAGAAAATAACTTCCTAATTCCACTTAATAACTTCTATGGAGAAACTGAAAAATAATAAATGCTAAACTACGGTAGTGCCATCTTTTGATCCGCGACTTATAATTCGCCCTCTTAAACTGTCAAACTAACACATTGTAATTATGCAACAAGTTATTGATGTATAACTTGATTATTTTAAAGTACTTATCGTATTACTACCGATTATACCAGTTTTCTTCTATACCACATTCGCCCGGCCCAAAATGAATCTGACGTTTCGCATTTCAGGGAAATTCGCTGGCTAAGTTGCGGCGTTGTAATAGAAAGATATATAAATTGATATAAATAAATGTCTTCTTGGTTGACATTGCCATATTAAATGACCTAAATTTAAACCTGTAGGTGATTATTATTTAGATGAATCGCATATTTGGCCTTATTACACTTTATTTTCCATTAATCTGCCTGGCGATGAATGTTTATTCGAAAACCATAGCAGTTCTTAATGTTGTTGAACATACATGTACATGGGAAAGCTTCGGTAGTCCGCAATCTTTTCCTATATGTGTACGCGCTTATCTCCGTTAGTGCACGTCACATCGAGAATGTTTTCTTCTTTTCTGACTTAATTGAGTTACTACGACATAAAATAATGTTACACCTGATTTACCCTAAGTTATAAATTAGTTAACAATTTATAAATACCTGATATTTAATAGTATTGCTTGCAATCCTGTCGGCCGACTTTTAAAGGTTAATTAAATCATTATTAGCAGTTCAATTAAATAGTTACGAACTGTCCGCGGTCAAAAGTTGATTAACAACCGCCTGTATGGTAAGTGTCGACTCCAGACCGATTTCCATACGCAGTCTCTGCAATTTCAACCTCTCATTAATTGTCACTTTGCTACAGATATCGAAAAAACATTACAGTTTGTCCCCACTGCGCCGTTCGAAGTATGTACATATAATTGCTGCGAAAGCAAAGATGAGGTCCGACAGCCAATTCATCTGTGCCGACCGTCGCGTCCGCCTTTGGGGCCGGAATTATCCCGCTCGCGGGGAGGTAACCACGATTTACACTATTTTCTATGCAGTGCTAGATACCGAACGGGTTACGTATAAGCATATGTTATAAATAAACGGAAATTTATTTTATAAAATGTGCGTAATCTACTTATTTATACAGCCGAATGGGGGAGAATGACATGTCACGTCCAGTCAGCTTTAGCCATTAGTTTAGAAATGTTCAAATAACTAAAAAACACAATTTATTAAAACAAATAAAACTTTATTAACACTATACAAAATTAAAGTAACACTATCACTGCATTTTAGAGAGTAAAAACATTGATTCTTAAAAATGCAATTCTATTACTCATACACTGAATCCACACGATTTTGGCTGATCTCGTTGATACTCATTTTCTAACCCGTCAACAAGAGCAAATTGGTGTACCACCTAACGGGGGCACCAGGAAGATATAAAGAGACGTACACACAACAATCTGAATTTCTCCCACAAAAATTAATGATTTACGGGATCCTTACACACCAGAACTATTCGAGTATGGTCGTAGTAATGTACCTACCGCCACCATACACATTTACAACGCTTTATGTACCTCGGCGTTATACTACAATATAGATATATACTTAGCTTTTTGGTATAAATATTTATTTTTATATAAATGGTTTAAAAAAAATTTAAGCACTTTAGCGCCCGCGAACTACTTGAGCACTCACGGGCGGTAAAGTAAATGTCGTTTTTCTTTATTTTCAGAATTCAAATTCAGTTAGTAGTTAGATAAAGATAGCGATCACCTATTCTAATCTTAATGACTTAGTTGCTATTTTCTCTATAACGAATACAAATCATTTGGTAGATTATTACACAGTGCGAGTTTTGAAAAATTTAGGTATATAAACTGCTCACAGAAAATGAAAAGAAAAAATGAAATAAATACTTGTTAATAAATGGTCATTAAAACGATCTTGCGTACAATTGTTTATGTACTTCGGGCGCAAATGGCGTTTACGTGTTAATAGCCATCGCCTGACGGCTCGGGCTGCTACTAACACGTTGCTATCTATAAACGCCTGTTTATGTCCTTGATACATAAACAACTATTTTTGACAAAAGTCGATATCATTTTGTTTTGAAATGAGTTACTAATCACTAATTACAAATTTAGGAAATACGCGCTCGTTAAGTACGGATGTGTATACGTTACGCTCTGAAGAATAACTAATTTTTAAATCATTTAAAGTGCTACTTTAGTTTAAATAATTGCCATAACCAACTATATATAAATACGTTATTAATATCTTATACTTTTCAAAATTAAAAATGCAGTGCACTAAACGTATGTAAGTGTAATCAATCATTTAAATGTGAAGAAATTTTGTGTTTATGTTCTTGTTTTGTTTGTCTATCTTGAGAGTGAAACATGTGCGTGTTAAATGCGGCAAATTCGAAATCTTAACCAATTAGTAGTGCACGGAGACGTGAAGTAAATTGAGCATCTAAATGCGGGAAACACGAGCATGTTAATAAAAATCGTAAGTAATCAAGCAAGCAGATTATCTACGCAACACACGTTAACGGTACAAAAGCGGTTTAAAAGTGATTAGGTTGTACAGAGCCATTTGCATGAGAACGCGAACATAATATAACATTATGAATGCTACAATAAAAAAAAGTACTAATAAAAATGCATCTCATTAAAAAATTGGCGAAATGTCTGTATGACAATACTTTAGGATCATAAATTCCGAAAGATACGGGAGGTCGAAACATTTTACAAGTACAGTTTAATCCCCTGTAAGGGGTATCGGTAAAGAACCTTTTTTTCTGTCACAGATACAAGAAGCAAAAAATGGGACAATACATGGCAGAGCCGTAAATTAAAAAAAATAAATCCTCTGAGAGTGCAAATGCTAGGTACAGCTTGCGGATTATCTGGTAAGTTCTTAAATATTTTTCTTTGATTACAACCTCGAAACTTAATCCGACTTTTATTGTTGTGCTATCTAAAATAGCTTTTAGTTTATAGCATTATATTGCGTATTATCTTATAGTGTATTTTTCCATAACTGCAAATTCAAAATTTGGTCTAACTTTCGCCTTTGTTACTATAATTAATCTTAATTATAATTAATTAATCCTGAGGGTGGGCAATTAAAGTCGGGAGGGCTGACAGGGTCATTATCGTTGTTCATGATTGCCCTTCACTTAAACAAAAGAGAAATTTGAAAGATGGAAACGTTAAGTTGTCACAATTCACGACAATAATAAAATAGATTTGATAAATAAATATTAAATTAAATAAACAAATAACTAACCCTACCTCGGAAATCTAAATTAAAAATAATTAAATCATTTGGTCGCAAATAAATAACAGCAAATCCAGTAAGTAGCACGATAACCAAGAATCGCGTAGGGAACAATCCAATTGAAACATGTGATTGAAAAGTATGTAAGTAAAAAAGAAGAAAGTAAGTATACACCCTATATTATTTACCTTTCTTGACTCTATATTTCTACTTCTTACTTTCTTACGTGTCGGGGCAGTAGACAAATAACTGTCCGGAAGTAGAACGATACCGTTAGTACGGAATGCTAGATCGTCCGGCGCACGACTTGACTAGTAACCGGTCTGCCCGCTATAGTATTACTCAAGAGAATAATACAATTGCCTCGGATCGACTTGGCTACAAGGGGTGGTCAAAGTCGAAACAGACAGGCCCCGTTGCTGACGACTGTGCTAGGAATGAATGAGAGTCGGTACGTGGAATGTTAGAGGAATGAATGGTAAAGAATTTGAAATTGCGAATGTAATGTACGAAAGACGGTATGATATTCTATGTGTATCGGAGACAGAACGCAAAGGAAAGGATGCTGTGGAGACGAAAGATGGTAGCCTATCACAATGGTCAGGAGTTGAGACTGAAGTGCGTGGTGCAAAAGGAGTTGGAGTTATCGTAAGTGGAAGGGCGAAAAGATGTGTTAAACAGGACGAATTGGTATCCCCCCGGTGAATGGAGAAAGAGATCAAGAGTGTGAGAACTTCTAGAATGATGTAGCGAACGTGTTGAACGTATGTAAGCCAAACGAAAGAGTGATGATAGTGGGGGGTATGAACGGATGGGTGGTTGTACAGAGAGAATATACTGAAAACGTTCTAAGAAAGTTCGGAGACCACAGGGTCAATGAGAATGGTGAACGCCTAGTGAACATCTGGGTGGAGAGAAGCCTGTTTGTATCCAATACGTGGTTTAAACATAAAAATGTGCATATGTATACTGGCAAAGAGGTGAATCTAAAAGTATGATTGGCTTGATAGTATATGATGAACGACTTAGAAGCCTGGAGAGGTACCAAAGTAATCCGCAGATCGGAGTGTGGATCGGGCCACTTTTTGGTTGTATCGCGAATGTGTTTATGGCAAAAATAGGTAGATAATGGTGCAAGAATGAAATACGCAGATGCTGTGAGTAAAGAGTTGAATAGGAATGAAATAGTGTGGAACGAACAGATAAAAGACACTGACGTTGAAAGTGCATGGATAAGCTTGAACAACTATTCTGTCAATTGTGTCGTGAGGATATGTGGAATGAATCGGTAAAAAAGGCAGTATGTAAGAAACAAGATGCGTACATGACAATGATTGCTGCAAAAAGTGAAACTGAGAAAAAGCGATTGAATGAGATGTACAGATTAAGAGACAAGGAAGCGGAGAAGGCAGTGAAAATAAGTAAAAAGGAAGTGATAGCTGTGAAAGGAGAGAAAATGCAGAATGATTTTGAGGAAAACAAAAAACTCTTCTAGAAATCGGTCAAAAATTACAAAATATGGCCCAAACCAGAACGCTGCAGGAGTGATGAATACGAGCAACGAAATAGTATGGGACGATTGTGAAGTAAGAAAATACCGGCAAGAATATTTGAAGTAGATAAAACTGTACGAAGGTTGAAAAACGGTAAAGCAGCAGGCGTATATGAAATCACTAGTGAAATGCTAAAGTATGGAGGTGCACAGCTTATACGAAGATTGTGTAACTATTCGCGCGATCATTATACCATTATATAAGGGAAAGGGGAACAAGAGTGATTGCAAGACCAGTGTACCTAATAAAGTATTTGGAAGAATACTGATTGATAGAGTACGAGAAACTACAAAAACTAAGACGTGGGATGTGCAGCGTGGCTTCATGCTAGGGATAGGATGTGTCGATCAGATTGTTACTCTCCAGCAGGTGATCGAAAAGTGTTTAAGTGTAAAAAGGAAGCTGTGCTGTGCGTTTGTATATCTGGAGAAAGCATACGACACTGTGAATAGGGAGAAGCTGTGGGAAATATTAAATAAAGGTCTAATAAACGGAAAAAGGGCAGTACACAACGGTAGCCGGGCATGTGTTAGGATGAGAGGTGGTGTGAGTAAATACTTTAATATTGAGGAAGGAGTGCGACAAGGTTGTGTGATGTGTCACCGTGGTTGTTCAATGTATACATGGATAAATTTGTTAGGCAAGCATGTACCAGCAGAAATGGTGTAATGGTTGGTGACGTAAATATATGAGTTCCGGTGTATGCAGATGGTACAGTATTATTAAGTAACAGTGCGGATGACCTATAAACTGCTCTGGGGAAGTTTGATATAGTCTGTGAGAGCATGGACCTAAAGATAAACGTGAACAAAACTAAGATTGTGGTGTTCAATCGGGAAGGTGGAGAGGAAAGTAGAGTATTTACTCTACAAGATGAAATTGTGGGACAAGTAGACGAGTTGGTATATCTAGGTAGAATGTGTACTGCAGATGGTACAATGGATTGTGAGATTGGGTGAAGGGTGAATTCTGGAAGGAAAATGATTGGAAGTATGTGGACGATAATGAAAAACCAAAGCATAAGCCGAGCTGTGAAACGAGAAATCTATAATGGCGTGTTTGTCCCGCCAATACTGTATGGAAGTGAGACATGGGTATGTCAAAAAAAGCACAAAAGTAAAATAAATGCTGTGGTTAAGACACACCTGAGAAGCGCATGTGTTAAACGAGAAGGGCGAGGAAAAGGCGATGATGGATAGATACAAAAGTACGTTGGTTTGGTCACATTGAGAGAATGAACAACGCAAGATTAACAAAGCTAATATATGGGGGTGAGGTTAGAGGTAAGGCAGGCTTGGTAAGACGCATAAAACTTGGCTGAATGCAGTACAATGTATGATAAAAGAAAGATAAGGAGTTTTAAAAATAAAAGGACATGTTAGAGACAAGGAAAGCATGGAGAAAGATTGTGAATGAAAAATAAATAAGAGGCAGGGATTGTTTTGCCTTTCCCCATAAGGGAATGGCGTGAAGGTTATGTAATGTAATGTAACTATGGCTAACATACTTTAAAACATTCCCAAAATATTATGTTTCGCGCTGAAAGTAGTGGATTACACATTTTTAATGACCGAAAAACTGTAGAACCATATAAATAAATTTAAGATATGGTATTTTCATGTGTAATAATATTTAAGCTGCATCTGGCATAGGACGCAGTTTATCAGCTTGTAATCGGAGAGCTTCCGTGAATAACGAAATCATTAGAGGGATCAAAATTTTTTATTTGGTCAGAAGATATTTTCAGAAGTAATAAGTGGTTAGGTTTGTGATAGTGGATGTGAGTTGATTAAAATGTACCTGCCTTGTCAATGTACGAGTAATTACCCAAAATTTTTGTGTGGATAGAAGTTGATAAAGATAGAGCGCACAGAGCATCGAATTATTGAATTGATTCAGTTTTGTCGCATTTCCTCTTGACTCTTTTTTTAAGTTATTTAGAATAATAATTAACAGGTGGTACTTACGTACAACTTAATTAAATATTGATGACAATGTGGTACACGATTGGACAAGCAGTTTGTTTTCAATTTTTCGAATTTCACAAAATTGTTTGAACATCTTTTAACAATTTTGAAAGATAGTATTAGTACTGACAAAGATCATTTAAATACAAAAATACATCATAAAAAACTCAAAAAGATTAGTATATTAAATAAAATTTCTGCCTAATAAAATTTGAACCTACTCCTGAACTATTCAAAACAAGTATATACACAAAAAATAAAATGTGATCTTGAATTATGTAGTTTAATTTACCCACATTTAGAATCAATATGTTTCCGTTGTGGATAATTCAAGTTGTATAGCAGTGTCAAAATATTTACCAAAACTCCAAGCAGTACTATTTTTGTAGCGTGAATAACATCTGAGTTGATTGTGAATACAAGCAGGTATTTTTCAAATCCTCCGTGGGTATTATATAAAAATGAATTAGTAACAATGGAACCTACAAAAAGTAGGGGTGTCAGAGGTTGTTTTTTGACGTGGATACGGACTGTAAAAAATACCTGGAAAATTGATTGAATTTTTACGTGGATATATTTAACATTTTAAGGAAACATCTTAAGATTTATTTATAAGATGAGTTTCAAAAATAGTGATTTAGTAAGGCAATTTACTATTTTAAAGATTCATTTTGCTCGGAAAATGGATCTCCATTCTTACAAATGCTTATTCTTTAGCTTTATACGTCGTGCATTTCAAGATAAATTATACATTTTGATAACAATTACAGTTGTAGTCTGACAATTTAAGAAATTAATCGTTACCAAAATATAGACTTTGTATAATTTATCTTGAAATACACAATTTATAAAGTTAAAAGGTTAAATATGTGTAATTATAAGATTAAACTGTCGACATTATCATATTAATTAGTTTTTAAAACTGTCATTCTTTCTCACAACGATATCTGTCATTGTTACTGAAACATAGATTTTGTATCATTTATCTTGAAATACATGATTAATAAACCTAAAAGATAAGTATTTGTAATTATAAGTTTAAATCTTGAAAGTTTACATTTTCGTATATGGTCTACACTGTGTTAACCATCATAAATCGTATTTTTATTGCTTACTTAGATATCATGCAACAGTATCAAAATTCTGGAATGTTAATTTATACTTTTTTTCAACCCATATTGAGAATATAATATACATTTAAGGATTGAATAATCATTAAAACTTACATAAATTTCTCTTTAATCCTAAGAAATTGTAGTAACCTTGCACAAATGTTTGGAATACCTCTCACAGCAATTCCATATTTTGCAATACACACCATCCAAGACTTCTGGCAATACATATTCCTTTATGATTAAAGTTCACCTCTCACCAAAAAACTAATGCTAGCGATATGGTTAATGTTAACATTAAGCAGGTATTATTTGGATCCTTTAACTTGACTACTTCCGATGAAGATGAAAATAACACAATTTGTTACCACATATAAAAAGGTTGAAAAATGTTGTTCATGTTAATAACTAGAAATGAGATTTAATCTTTATTTAAATATGCATATTTATTAGGACGAGAATTGATATTTTATTATACTTATCTATTTCCAATTGATACTTTAACAATTCAATCAAGATTTTTTTGATGTTAACATGGAAACGACTGTAGCAATTGTGTGGCGATTATAACAACTGTTTGGCGATTAGACAACTTTTCAAGTGTTTGTGGAGATTTCCTATATTTTTTATAATTACCATATCTGCTTACTAATTTACACTGTTATATGTGGATAGGTTAGTTTCCTTTAAAATTTGGTTTAAAAAGCATGTCTTTTAAATTAAATATAAACAATGTAGAATCACATAGAATGTATCAAATAAATTGTGTGCTGTTGAATAAACAATTGCATGGTACCAAGTTGAACTTATTACTACTAAGGTCTACATTATTAAAGCCATTTGTAACCATATACGATCTGCATGCTTACCTATAATACTGTGAGAATTTTTCTTTTCTATATTCTGATTTAATATATGCGTAGAACTAGTGGAATTTTGTAAACCATAATGAGATGACACCAAAGTATCCTTGTTAAATGATTCAGAATTACTACAAATTTTATTTTCGTTCGTATCATTATTTTGTATATACAAAAATTTTAAATCTTTTGTCTCAGTGTGCTCATTTATACTATTTATTATTGCGGGTAATATCCCATTGCACCTACAAAACAAATTTCGTTACTATTACTATTATTTTATAGGTTATAGCAAATAAATAAAATGCATATTTCATAACAAAAACATTTACAGTACATAATTTTAAACACATTCAATAATGCCGATTCTATTACAAAAATTAGAACAGGCTAAAAATAGGTGATAAAAGTTCTTCATTAAGATAGTACATAATAAGTGACGTGAATTTCTTATTACGTATGTTTACAATAACCAATTATATATTAGATATTTAGAATCAAAGTGCACAAACAAATATGCAATTTATTTCTGAACAAAGTAGTTTCTACCTTTGATTTCCTTTTATCATGTTAGTATTTAATGCTTAATATACACGAAACAGTCTATAAAAGTTAATGTTTCCCATTTTTCTACACCATAATTTAAACAGTTTCCTAAAATATAATGGAAATTAATTTAAATATAAATGTGAGAAATTGTTGCAATACTCACATACTGATATTACCAAATAATAATATTGTTTAGTTATTAGTAACATAAACACTAACATAAACAATTGACATTCCTGTAGGGTTAGAAGCAAATATTTGTAATAATCATAATTAATACTATTTTTAACTGATTAATTATTAATACATGAATAATTTGCTATATTTATAAATAATAAATTTGCGAATGATTAATAAGAAAATCAATTATACACTTTAATAAAAATTATATTATTTTCCATAAGTGACATTTGACATTGTAACCATTCTTGAAAACTGAAAAATACTAGAAATTGGCTGCATTCATAGAAATTAATTGCAAGAAACTTTATTTTATTTTGCACTACGTTATATCATAAATCACAAATGGTTTGTGATCAAATTTTTTCACATTAATGAAATTCGTAAAACAAATATTAAACAAATACCACAAAACCTAATGTCGTTCTCAGCAACGAAATAATTTCTAATATCAATATACAGCGTACTATGACAACACGACTTTAAATATATTGATATTTAATTGTAAGTTTAACTTTATCGTTCACTGACATGTACACAGAGCTGGGTAATTATATGTACTTTAAAAGTGATTACAATTACAAAGGACTTTTTCAAAAAAGGAACTAATTACAATTACAAAGTACTTGGTTTTAAAATTGGAATTATAATCATCTACCTAATTATAGTTACATTAAAAATGGAATTATTAATTACTTTTCTAATTACCTTTTGGATAAAACAATAAATTGTGATAAAACTGAAGGAATGGTTAAGTCTAAAATTTTAAAATAATTAAGTGTTCAAAAAAATGAACTAAACACCGATACAAGTATATAAAAAATTGTTTTTTATTAAAAAATTATATTTCATGAGTACTTACTTGTTTATTGAAAATCATATTACAAATTGTTTGTGTATACTAGGCACGGCATTCGTACGTAACAATAACAAGTAGAAACTAGAAAATATAAAAAGTATTTTATATTCTAAGAGTAGAAATAAAAAACGGTATAGGCAACTTAATAACAATAAAACAGGTGAGCTTTTAAAAGTTTAACAAAAAACCAGGTACCTTATTACAAAAGTTTGTGCAACGTGGTACTTTCATAATTATAATCACACCGTACAAATTGGGGGTTGTTAGTCTGGGGCGCTTGATCGTAGTTAATGTTTTATACCAAACATTTGTTTTTACGTTCAGTAATCAACTTTTTGTAGTGGTTGTCCTAAAATAAAGCTTTCAACGTATAATTTATAAAAGTTAACAAAGGGTTTTCAAAATATCATAACTAAAAACTATTGATTTTAGGATAACAAGGCATCACACACTTTAACCAGGTGGGCCACAGAATGTAAAAAAAATTATAATATTTTTACTTTTCATCAAGTGGACTCAAACTAATGACGCCCGATTTGCGAGGTATGTTTGTAATTCACAATATATTTATATTGTTACTTTTCATTATAACTAATTTTTCAAAATTAGTGTCAGAAAGTGGAGCGTTGACTATTGTGGCAAAGGAGAATAATCTTTCTACGGGCCTAGAAGAAGGAAGTGCTGTGTTATATTTAAAAAACACTATTTTTATGAATAGATAACTGTCTAGCATGGTAACATTTTTTCTGTAATCATTTAAATACTGTAACACGCCCAACTGAACTCTATTTTGCTTTTCAACAAAACATGTTACATCTTCATTGAAGTGGAAAAAAGCTTTATTTGGAATATCTTTTGTCAATTGTCTAGGATATGAAACCGTTTCTAAATCTTGAAAGTACAATAGTTCACATTCTACTATTAAAAGCTGCTTTAGATCTTCTTTGCTCATTGTAGATTTTGTCTCTACTATTGGAAACCAACGCAACTTAAATTCTGTATGGAAAATTGCACCTAAAACGGCATGGCAATCTTGTAACGTTAGTAGTTCTTCAAATCTTTTCTCTATACATTCAATTGCACTCTTTAACAGTATATTTCCACCGCATTTTAATGTTTTTCCCTTTAATGGATGTAATTTATTTTGAAGTGAAATTATGCTAGGCAAAAGAGAACCATAAAATATATTCGTCTCTGTTTGCAAGAAATCTACTATTTCTGCTAAAGGCTTTAAGTGATTTCGCGGTATTCCTCGAGAAAAAGAAATTCTATGTCTGTAAACGATTGCAGCTGAAATTTTTGAAAAAGCGAAGGTAACATTTTCTCTCCAGAAATTATTTGATTTACACTATCATATAATGAGTTCCACATAGTTACACCCGGTGAACTAAATGTATGACCCAAAAGTGATGGAATAATTTATATCAGAATTATCAGTTATATGGGTTTCCAATGGATCTTGTTCGAGAATCTCTTCTTCTTCTGGACCAGGGATTTCAATAAACTATATCTTCTGGATCCTCCTCAATATTAGATGCCTCTTCATTTTCATTTCTTTCTTCAATTTCATTAATGCTGAAGATTTCAAACGCTTTTACAAAATTTAATGCATTATTAGTTACGATTGCTATAATTTTTTTCAGGATTAATAAAATATTTGCCGTTCACAGTTTTCAACCTAAGTGCAATACTTTTATGATCATGTGTGCCTTTAAAACGTTCACAGGATAAAGCCACTGATTTTCTGGAATAATCTGGATGGATTCAGTGACACGTCACTCCCAAAAAGCTTTTCTCTTTAGTTGACCAAATGTCTGCGGTAGTACACATTAATTTTTGATCCGATATCCGGAGCACTGACCCAGAGGTGGGAATTGTATTCCAGATGAGGTCGAATTTGAGCATTATACAGTAAAAGGAGTTGTTGCGATGTGAAGTACTTTTTAGATCTGTAAAGAAAGCCTAGTTTACGGGTAGCGGTTTTGTTGGCTGACAAAAGGTGGTCAACCCATGAAAGGTTCAATGATACGGACATCCCTAACATTGAAATAGAGTTTGAAAACTGAGTGTAGGATTCTGCTATCAAACTCTTTTTGACTGGTAAATTTTGATTGTTTAGTATTGCTGGAAATTTTTCTTTTATTCAACAAGTTTTCATTTTTTTCTTTTAGGTATGTTTCATATTCAGATGTATGTTTCCGTTTTAAATGTTTTAAAAAAATTTGTTGTTGCACCTTTGGAACCTCTGATAGTTTTACTTGCTGGTAAGCAAATTTGGTACTGCGCTTCAGAGTCGAGATGTTCCATGACAGATATACCCGGTCTTGATGAGTCACAACAATGACCAAATCGGTCGGGCGGTGGTCTTGTCATGGCGTTCTCGCCTCTGAACACAAAGAAAGCTAAGTCATACTGGTGGGCTTATGTTAACAATTTTGTTAATAATCAATTTTCTTCATTAATATGTTGATCGTTACTTGGAAATATTTTCTATTTACTATAGCATAGTTAAAGTCAATTTGAGCACTTGATGTAGATGCTGCATCGATTTCTTTATCTTTAAGAACCCTTAAGAATACTTTTTTGCTCTTTATTATTAGGAACGTAATCGGGATCATCATCGGACGAATTGTGAAATGGATCTGTGTCATCAGCATTCATCAGATGTGATATGATTGCTTTATCTGTAAAAATAGAAATGGCAAGTGTTTAAATTTTTTAATAATGTATACAGAGTAATTTATGGATTTTGACCAAAACAATGTTTGGTTATATATTTTTAACGATTACCTATTTCAATTTTGGTGCCTAGCAATATCAAATGGCTTGACGAAAATTAGTTGGATTGCTTCGTATCCTTATCCTATACTTCACCCTGGTTTGTCTAAATTTTGTTACAACTTTTTCAGAGGACACTTAGGTAATGTTATACTTGTCACAAACCTTATTTCCCATTAAAGATTCATTGATTCAATTTAAAGTCAAATTAACAATTTACATTAACCCATTAACGCCCAAAATAATACTAGTCTAAAACTTTTAAAATTTTTAATAAAAAATAGCTCAGATACGTTCATGAAGTACATATTAAAGAAAAAAACACACGAAAAATTGAGAAAAAAGTTAGAAAGGTGTACTCAGATGAGTACACTGGGCACATGATCTACTACCTTGTACGAAAATTTTTAAAGCATTGCCTTTCAACACACAGGGTGATAACACACTTTTTGCATTGCCATCTTACTCGTGCGTGTCATACATAACAACGAAGTTGATTTGGGATATTTTGGGGATATTGACCACTAGAGTCATAGACTATATCTGGAGGAACGTTAGCACTATTTCTCGATTTTTGATTTTTCTTTGTTGAATATCTTAGATAATATCGAGTAATATTTCTTGTAAATAAAAGGAGATCCATCTTGTCTTCAGAAACCAACTGATGAAGTAATCAGTACCAAATACCATTTTTCCCTCGAATTGCAATTCGGTAATTATTTACACATTAGTCGCTTGAATCAACTCCGCCCATTCCTTGGTTATACGATCTAAATGCATTTGGCTGTTCGAGATCGATCTTTCCTCTTTGCTCCTTGGACCATTGGCTTACTTTTTATTTAGGTGCCACACTGTCATAGTTTGTAGCTATCGTGCATACACTGTTGTTACGCCAACGTATCAAAAGAACTTCATTCTTGGCCAAATTGACTGTTGGCAATAGACATTTTTCTGTTCTATTTTGCCTCAAAGTACTTGTGCCCTAAATCCTTGGACTCTCAAATTACTTAGCAAGGATATACTAGTAAAACAGTTGTCAAAAAAGACTATATGATCGTTGGGTACAGCAACACACTATAATAGAGACAATACAACTTTAGAGTTGAGTGGAAGCTGAATATCATTATTGTTGGTTTTTCCACAGTATGTATGTATGTATAACGTAGCAATATCCATTTGAACAACAAAGAGACTAAGTTTTAAAACCAAATCTACAAGGTTTACCTCTAATAAATTTCTTTGCCGAATGGTGACCATATGACAATATTTTATGGAAAATACCCCATTGTTGAAAGTTTACATTTAGCATATCCATAAGCGACCTGACATTGAACATTCTATCATCATTTATTTGTGCGTTGTTATTTACATGCAAATATTTATTTATTTCTAGACATGCATTTGGAAACAATGTCTACATGAAGCTTCTCATCAAGTGGCCAATAAAGTTTCAATAGTTCTTCATTGGTCAGAGAAAATACACGATTATTTTTTTGGCAGGCATAAAGTATGGTCTGATCTAAAATATGTTGAATAATTTTTTCGTCAACCAATTTTTCAAATATACCTTTTGGGATAAGATTTTTTAGTTTCTCAGTAACGGGTTCAGCTCTTCCAGAAGCATCATTATTGTACATCGCCTGCCAACCGCTATAATTGGCGTCACCAATTGTACTTACAAATGTAATTGTAATTGGAAAAGGTAATTGTAAGTGAAAAAGTAATTGTATTTATAAGAAGTAATTGTAATTAGAGAAATTGATTAATATAATTACAAATTACAATTCCTACACAGATTTTTCTGCAATTACAATTCCAAATTACTTTACGAAAAAAAGTATTTAAGTACAATTACAAATTAGAAAATTACAAAAATCAATTGTAATTATTAATTACTTTTTAACCTTTTTTTTTGTTAGTATGCTCATGCTTATGTGTTAGTATTTACTTATTGTTAGCTTATGTTACTTATTTGTGGACTGTTCAGGAGTCCTTCTCCTCTTCAGCCCTGGCCATTCCTTACTTTTTAACCAGGAATTACCCAGCTCTGCATGTACATACAACCTATTTAACATGTATGCATGGGTGGATGTTAAGGCGCCTTTAACACACATGCACTGGGTGGATAAACAAATAATTACCCATTTCGCTTTTCAAATGATCATGTTTATTTATTAACGATAATATTGAATACAGTGTTGAAAGCAACTTCTAGAAGTTGTTGAAATATCTTCGGAAATTATAAATTAATATAATGTACGCATTTATTGTTTTTGTAAATCATTGCGTCAATGAAGGATAAACTAATGAACGCACCTCGAGGGGTAACAAACCTTAACATTTTTCGTATAAATTACGTATACTCAAATGTTAAGCCTAAGCTACTACTCTAGATACGTTAATTACCATTATGAACAACGAACCTTAGTTCTTATTTTAGTTTCAGTTGAGTTGATCGGCCAATTTCCACAGCTTTTACTTTTACAGCGCGACGTTTCGGAGGCGGTCTCTGCTTTCGTCATCATGCTTAGTCCTGAGAAGCACTATTTTCGCATTTGAGTCGAATTCATATGTTATGATTGCTCTTGATTACTTTCAGATTCGAACTTGGTACCTTTCACTTGTAAGTCTTGACACCTTTACCGCTGAGCCACTGAGTAAACCAATATATATTTTTTAGAATTTAAGCTCATTGTGCATTATTGGGATACAAATGGGTTTCATTTCTACACTAGCTTGGCTTATTGGATTTTCTGCTAATGCTATGTATGTGGCGTCTTGGAGTTTCCGGCGAGTTGTATTCTCTTCCTTTGCCACTATCTATATGTTATACCACTGGATGCGGTGGTCTTCGTTCCAGACATGTTTGACGATTCTTGATCTTTCTGTTTTGCCTTTGAGGATGTTCTTTTTATGTTCCTTAGTTCTCACTTTGAGTGGTCTACTGCTCTCTCCTATGTAAACTCTGCCACATTCGCATGATAGGTCGTATACACAATTCTTGGAATTCTGGTCTTCTAAAAAATAAACATATTGGATTACTCAGTGGCTCAGCGGTAAAGGTGTCAAACTTACAAGTGAAAGATAGCAAGTTCGAATCTGAGAGTAGAGAGAGAAGAGCTTGGGAAAAAATCATAATACTTGAATTCAACTCAAGTGCGCTATAAAATCAAAAACTGTGGAAATAGGCCGATCAACTCAACTAATATAAACTACAGTTACAAAACACTTATAATACAGAATTATTATTCTAGGTTTGTTTTACCTAACTGTGCCAAATTTTTCCATATGACATGACAATTTTTGGTTTCTATTAATAAGCAATACTACTACGCCATTGTTGACAAAATAAATTAAAATTGACAATAAGAAGTACTTCACGCTGATGGTAAAATGACAGACGCTTGTCGTTTGAATTTTTTTATGGTAGTGGTACACATATACAGGCATATCAAAAATGTGGAGCAGAAAATAAAAAGCATTAATATTTAAGATTGGTAGGACAAGAATTGCCTACTGTAAATGCTATGTAAAAATGTATCTTCGAATATAAAAACAAGTAAAGAAAACTAAATCTTGCAACATTGGAACGAAAACTCCATTACATATGCGTTTTAACAATTAAGAATACAACAACAAAATAAACTTAAACTGTAGAAATTAACTGAAAGTGATAAATACTGAAAACGAACTCAACAGAAACTAATGACTGAGAGAAGAGAATATGACATACAAATAAACATACTTACAAAACGGAACATATAAAAAACAAACAAAAAATAACTCTAATACAATTAATCATAACGAAACTAACTGCACATGTATGTTTCATTAAACGATTGACAGCGCTTAACAAATATTTCCGTATATACTACCTGATCAGCGATCACTGACGAGCACTGTTGCATGATTTTAAAAATTGCTTACAGGTCAAGATTTCTTATTTCTAAAAATCGTTTAAGCAATTTAAGATCTTTAAAGACTTTCGGTTGGCATTATCTAGTTTTAAAGTGATTATTAGTAGGAATTGGTAGCAACGGTAACCCTCACATAGGTAAAAATATGAGGTGAAAAGCGTTAACTTTAAAGACCTCCTGTTTCCCAACAAAAAAATATTGGAAATTTTAAGTTCCCGTGTTGGTATTACTATAGCCCGTAGATATGCGTGGTGTACTTTATGTCCCACGCTTTTTATAAAACCTGTACATTAAACAACCACAGAGACTTCGTATCGCTGCTTTTAAGCCCATGTACCCAATTTAGATAGAGGTGGATTGCACACACCTAGAATCAACTACACTTCATTACATGATTTCGAACCATAATATGAACAACGCCGTTTTAGTTTTTTATCTCCTACACTTTCAAGCATCCTAATATAAACGTTAGTGTTCGCCCTATCCTTATTAGGACATATTGGTTTATGACTCACTGAGCAAGGATTTCGGACTACATCGAATATGAACATAACGTTTTAATCGCGTAAATGAGTATTCACGGACGCCACTGAGAATTTTTAACGTGTTATAATATGATTAACGACGTTATTTGAACCTATAGTAAAGTTGTTTGAATATATCGAAAGTTGTTTTAGTGTAGACACTTTTGTGAAGTACAAATGTCAAATAGTAGCGCTTACAGTTTAAAGTAATTAAATGCATACACGCTTGAATATAAAGGAATGAGCTGTTCATATAAGTTATATTCATTTTACGGATGGCTGAAAACCGAATGTAATTAAAATTTTAGAATTTTGTGGAATTATATAAAGCCTACTCGCCAGAGTAACGTAGAAAGTTGAGCCACTGTGTCGATATAATGTTGAGTGAATTTGACGATCTAAAGTGATGTTTCCGAAGAGATTTCTGGAATTTCTCTAATAAACAATATTCTAGTTTATGGCGAAATAAGTATTTAAAATATGAGGAATAAGTTGGAATTTACACAAGTGCAAAATAAGCTTTCTTTCATGATAGAATTAGAGATGGTTTCGTAAAATTAGTTGTACAAATTTGATGTCATTGAAATTATTGATTTTTATCTGGTCCACAAGAAGAATAAAGCTGTTAGACATTTGAATTTAAATTATATGATAGGTTTAATTTAGAATTTGACTGTCACGATCACGTGACAATTTGTGTACAAAATTGTTTTTCCAACATTATTCATGTTTAGTTTGATATTAACGCGAGTATGTTGAAGAAGAATTTGTCGATCCTTAATTAAGGGATGGTTATGGCATAAAATGTATATCAGTTATTGGGGAATTTTAAATATTTAGGAGAAACAGAAAACTGTTGTTGAAAAATAGCAAATCATTCTCAATTTAATAGCACCTTCAATTCCCAAACTCAGCATCTTATAATATAAAAATTACCACGTCAGCAATTTGTACGGTATCATCTTATTTCACTAAACTTATAGACACAAACCCTCTACTTCAACAATGGGAAGTTAATATTAAATACCACGCAACAATTTTAATAGGTGTTACATAGGAAAACTTTGCAAAAAATTTCCAAACGTTTAGCTCTCCAGAAAAGCGGTGTAAAAAGAAAACCAAACTCTACTGTACTTAGTATACATTCATACGATACAGGCCATACCTTTAATTTTAGTAATATTTCTATTTTAGTGTGTGTGTGTGGATGTGTGTTAGTATCCACGACAACTCCAGAACGGAAACAACTACGTACTTAAAATTTTGTATTTAAGCTTGTTTCCATTTCGGTTGTAGCTAATTAGACTTTGGGAGAAATACATCTTTATTAGAGGCCGTTTTTGGTTTTTATCAAATATTTCAAAAACAGCTGCATATTTCAAAGATATAAAAATACCTAGATATAGACCTTAAACATATAGATTAATTATGATCTATGCTATTTTTTGATACGATGCGCAATTTAGCGGCCAAAAAAATTCCTAAAGTAGAATTTAAATGTAAATTTTTTTTCGATATCTGAATATAACGATTAATTTTATAAGAAAAGGTGTAGACATATTTTTTAAAGAAAATTTAATTTTATATAGTTTTTCTTCATAAACTTTCTTAATATAACGCAAGGTAAGTCTAAAAATTAATTAAACATGGACAAAAATGGTTAAACTGTATTATTGATGTCTTATAGAAGCGGGCGGCTTTTGAATTTCTTTTTCAGTTAACATGTATTTATATCTATTAATCTCTATCTGACATGAAGTTTTAAACGTCATTCTGACATAGATTATTGTTTTTGTTTTTACAACGTTGCCTGTTTTCGTAATGAACTTATTATAGGCTGCATAATTATCCTAAAAAATTACAATAAAAATTATTTCATTTCTTTTAAGTTTTTAAGTTAGTATCTACTTGTCTATTAACCGCATCGTATCAAAAAATTGCATAGAACAAAATTAATCTATATTTTTTTTTAAGGTTTATATCTAGGTATTTCCGCTTCATTTCTCCCAAAATCCAGATCTAAGCCAAATGAAAACAAGTTTAAATACAAAATTTTAAGTACGTAGGTATTTTCGTTCTGGCGTTATCGTGGATACAAACATACATCCGCACGCACGCACGCACGATTGCATAACCTTCTATACCTACATATGCACATGTAAGTTGCAAGGGAAAAATGGGCAAACGATTTAAATTACCTTATCCAGCTGAAATTTGCATATATATATATATATATATATATATATATATATATATATATATATATATATATATATATATATACCTACACACATAAAGGAATTGCTTTTGTTTAGTGACTTTTTTGTGGTTATTTTGGTGTTCATTTTTGTCAATGATCATAACCTCAATTTGTGATAAATGTAAATGTTACAAGTAAGATGTATTTAATTGTTTATTATATGTTTTGTACATTAATATTAATGTGCCGTTGTCAAAACTACACTGATAAGGTATTTAAAAATTATATATTATTTATAATTTAACAGTTTCTTTGAAGATTGAAGATTTTTTCCAAAATAAACATACGAATAATTGGGCAGTCTTAGTTGATACATCGAGATTTTGGTTTAATTATAGACATGTCTCAAATGTATTATCTATCTACAGAAGTGTGAAACGATTGGGTATTCCAGATAGTCAAATTATTCTAATGATTGCTGATGATATGTCTTGTAATCCACGAAATCCTAGACCAGCAACAGTTTTTAATAATGCAAATCAGCATATCAATGTATATGGAGATGATGTGGAAGTGGATTATAGGGGTTACGAAGTATTCTACTTGTTTATTACTGCTTAAGTTTATACATGTCTTTTATTATTGTCATAGGTAACAGTTGAAAATTTTGTAAGGCTACTAACAGGCAGATTACCACCAGGCACCCCTCGTTCCAAACAACTATTGACAGATGAAGGTAGCAACATACTAGTGTACTTAACTGGTCACGGAGGTGATGGATTTTTAAAATTTCAAGACTCTGAAGAAATTACTAGTCAAGAAATGGCCGATGCTCTGGAACAAATGTGGCAAAAACAAAGGTAGGTAACATATTTGAAATAAGCAGCCTAATATTATTTAATGGTTTATTGTAGGTATCATGAATTATTTTTTATGATTGATACTTGTCAAGCTGCTTCAATGTATGAAAGATTTTATTCACCTAATATATTAGCAGTTGCTAGTAGTTTGGTGGGTGAAGATTCACTTTCGGTATATCCTTTAATGCACAATATTTTTAACTGATGGGTTTATTTTTTAGCATCATGTTGATCCAGCAATTGGAGTGTATATAATAGATCGCTACACTTATTATGCTTTGGATTTTTTGGAAAATATTGATCCATTTAGTAAAAAAACTATTGGGGAATTTGTAAGTGAACTGTTTATTCATTCAATTTATAGGTACAATTGCGGCCAGGGAAAAGTTACCACTACCATTTTTCTATTATAATTCAATAGAAAATCATTGGTGTACGAACTTGATTAAAATGAAAGTGTTGACACCTTAGGCTGTCACTCTGACATTTTTTAATTGCATTATGATATGCCACTGTAAATGAACGTCATATTTACATATTCAAACATTTCAAAAAACGGTAGCTAGATAAATGTAAGTGGTAACCTTTCCGTGTCCGCAACCGTACCTACTGAAATGTTAATATTAACATTGCAATAGAATTGTTAAATTTTGTATAATTCTGCACATTATAGTGTTTACTGATGTATGGTTTTTTGTTGCAGTTAACTGTATGTCCAAAGAGAGTGTGCATTTCCACTGTTGGAATAAGAAAAGATTTATTTAGAAGAAATCCACATGATGTTCCTGTTACTGATTTCTTTGGTTCTGTTAGGCCAGTCAGATTGCTTTCAAACTTAACGAATGATACTGATGTATTAATATCTACTATTAAAAGTGTAGACCCTGTTACCAAAAGCCAGTATAAATATGTACCCCCTTTAACTACTTTTAAGTAAATTTAAATAAATTTCTTATTTATCTGTTGAGAATAATAACTATTCAGTTTAGTGATCGGAAAGTTTCTGATAACTGTAGTCAACTAGCCGAAGTAAAAAAACTACTTGTAACTGACTAATTGAATAACCATCAAGTAGTCAACTGTTTAGTTAACTATTATGATTTATTGGTTTCCTACTAAGATTATACATCGATAGTCAACTAGAACAATAATTAATAACATAGTCCGTTATCAAAGCTTTATTTCTAGTCAGGGTTTGGCTTCACAGTTTTCTTCAGGTTGTATCTTTTTAGGTAGGCATAGATGATTAGTAGTTATGATTTACTAGTGATGTTTAGGTAATGATAAGGTATCCAATATATATACAGGGTGAGTCAGTTTTTTGTAGACAGACTTTAACAGGAGATAGAACACATGTTTCTAAAAAGAAAAGTTCCTATAAACATATGTCGTAGAAGGCTTCGTTTCCGAGATACAGGGTGTTGAATATAATTTTTTGTTCTCAAATTTTCATTATAACTCGTAAACGAATGCTTAGATTTTTTCATGTTGGGGGGATAATGTCTATTAATTAAGGGGCATAAAACAAGCGATAAGAATGTTCACAAACTTGCACAGTGGCGGAGTGGAGGGGGTGCTCAACCCCTTTCATAAACAGAACTCCTACACCAATGAGTATTTTTTAAAAAAACTTATCTACATTCAGTTTAACAAAAATAATGTACCTTCTTCTGTTTTGAAATTCCTGTGCGTTTCCGAGTTATTTTGATTTTTAGTGTTTGATGTGGTACTAAGTTAAGTAATGTGCTTTATGTGGATAATTGAATATAAAGTTTTTGATAAAAAAGATATACTTAATAAAACATTTAGAGCCATTTTAGTACCTAACAATCGTTTCTTTAAAATTTCAAATACATTTTCATTTATAAATAGGTAGGTTATCGGTTTTTTTAGTATCCATTGGTATTATCCTCGTAATATAAGAAATGCATAATTATTATTGTTATGCGGTCAATACTTTCTGTATGATTATGTATGTATCAATTTCGCCATAAACATGTATGTAGTTTTTAAGTGAGATTCTAATAAGTTATAGACCGCTGCTCACTTGCTCTCATTAAAGAGCTGCCACTGTATCAAGCCATACTCAAATACAAGACTTTTGTAAATTGAAATCTGTTTAGTACACTAATTTTAACAATCCTTATTTATTTTTGTAACAATACTTAATTAATAATTGTGACATTAATAAGAATTCTTAGCAATAACGATTTATAAATAAATAACAATAACACTAGTATAATAAAATTAGACACTTTGTTCAAAATGTAAACCATTCTTTTCAATACACATTTCACAGTGACGTACAATAGAACGTCTTAAGTTAATTAAATGATGCACCCTTATTTCATTGCAAGCATCTCTGATGCGATTGTGAAGTTCTTCAAGTGTATTAACCGGAGTGGTATACACTTTTTCCTTCATGAATCCCCATACAAAAAAGTCAAGTGGCGTTAAATCGGGGGATCTAGGAGGCCACGCCACTGGACTTCCACGACCTATCCACCTCCCCGGGTAGTTATTGTTTAGCCAATTTCTTACATTTCTGCCATAATGGGCCGGACATCCATCAAGCTGAAACCAAGAATGTCCTCTTAAATTCAAAGGAACGTCTTCCCACATATTAACATGTTCTTCTAAAAATTGTAGGAAATTTTCAGAATTTACACGTTGTGGCAAGAAATAAGGTCCAAACACATGGTTGCTGTAAATTCCAATCCAGACATTTGTACTAAATTCATGTTGAAAACCTCTTGGTCGAATGTCATGTGAGTTTTCATGTGCCCATATATGCAGATTGTGAAAGTTGACGATACCACGACGAGTAAAACAGGATTCATCCGTCCATAGTATGTTGGATAAGAAATTTCTATTATTTTGAATGGAGTTAAGAACCCACCTACAATAATTAAGTCTTCGTTCGGCGTCACCTGGACATAAACCATGAACAGGTTGAAAATGATATGGGCGTCTGTGATCCCGTTTTAAAACCCGGGAAACTTTACTTTGGGAAATACCAAGAGCAACAGCAGTACGTCGAGTACTTGTCGTGGGGTTCCTATTACATTCAAGCAATATACCCTCTCAATTCTATCTCGTCCACGGCTGTTCTGTCGGCCCCATGTACATTTTTCAAACCCTGGTTAACAAATCGACGATGGATACTCACAAAACGGAATGATGAGGTTGTCGTCTATTTGGAAATCTTCTCCGATACTCCTAGCTGCGTACCTTGAATTCCCATTTGCGAACCCGTAAATAAAATGAATGTCGGCTTGTTCGCTATTTGTAAATGTAAACGGCATGTTACACTAATTAAAAGCTGGCAAATCAAATGAAATAACTTTTGAACTTAAAACAATAATTAATAACAGTGAAATTATTCAAGATGAAGCAAGTGTTTGTAAAAAGTCAAACCGTCGTTTCGAAATATAAAATTTAATACTTACTTGTTTTCCAAGGAGTATCATATTTTGTTGCAATGGAATAAGGGTGCGTCATTTAGTTAACTTAAGACGTTCTATTGTACGTCGCTGTGAAATGTGTATTGAAAAGAACGGTTTACATTTTGAACAAAGTGTCTAATTTTATTATACTAGTGTTATTGTTATTTATTTATAAATCGTTATTGCTAAGAATTCTTATTAATTTCACAATTATTAATTAAGTATTGTTTCAATAATAAATAAGGATTGTTAAAATTAGATTTCAATTTACAAAAGTCTGTATTTGAGTATGACTTGATACAGTGGCGGCTCTTTAATGAGAGCAAGTGAGCAGCGGTCTATAACTTATTAGAATCTCACTTAAAAACTACGTACATGTTTATGGCGAAATTGATACATACATAATTATACAGAAAGTATTGACCGCATAGCAATAATAATTATGCATTTCTTTTTATACGAGGATAATAACAATGGATACTAAAAAAAACCGATAACCTACCTATTTATAAATGAAAATGTGTTTGAAATTTTAAAGAAACGATCGTTAGGTACTAAAATGGCTCTATATGTTTTATTATATCTTTTTATTAAAAACTTTATATTCAATTATTCACATAAAGCACATTACTTACTTAACTTAGTACCACATCAAACACTAAAAATCAAAATAACTCGGAAACGCACAGGAATTTCAAAACAGAAGAAGGTACATTATTTTTGTTAAACTGTATGTAGATAATGAAAATAACAGTTTTTTTTAAAAATAGTCATTGGCTAGAAGTTCTGTTTATGAAAGGGTTGAGCACCCTCCACTCCGCCACTGTGCAAGTTTGTGAACATTCTTATCGCTTGTTTTATGCCCCTTAATTAATAGACATTATCCCTCCAACATGAAAAAAATCTAAGCATTCGTTTATGAGTTATAATGAAAATTTGACACCCTGTATCTCGGAAACGAAGCCTTCTACGACATATGTATACATACATATGTACATATATATATATATATATATATATATATATATATATATATATATATATATATATATATATATATATATATACACTGTTGGACAAAAGTAGAGCAACACATTTGCTGGATCTATTGTAGCTGAATAAAATTTTTTAATTTGGCAAACTTCTGAATTAATTTTAATCAACTAGTAAGTTCGTAAGTTGAGCAATTAACCAAAGAAAAATCAACCAATACCTGCAAGGTTTAACTTAAAGAATTTGAATTAAAAAAATTAATGCAAAAATCATTGCGACAAAAGTAGAGCAACACTTAACATAAAAGAATATTTTGTTCAACTTATCGAGAACAACAATTGGCAACAACATTAAAAAATAACAATTATCTAAATTACTTATCTTATAATTAATGGAATATCCATTATTATTTATAATTTCCCTACAACGTCGTGGCATTGATGAAATCAAATTCTGAATTGTGTTGTCTGGAAGGTTCGCCCAAACTTCATTAATTTTTTCAATCAATGCATGTTTATTAGGAAACCGGGTTGTTCGAATACGACGTTCTACCTCTTCCCATAAATTTTCTATCGGGTTGAGGTCGGGAGACTGGGCTGGCCACCGCAAAATCTCAACATTATTATTTCGAAACCATTCCTGAACAATTTGCGCGGTGTGTTTAGGATCGTTATCCTGTTGAAACACGAAACGCAAAGGCATTTCCCATTTTGCAGTATATTCCGATAAATAAATCTATCCATGTTTCCTTCAATATGGTGCAAAGGACCTACTCCATTCCAAGAAAAACAACCCATAAGAAAACGCTTCCTCCACCGTGTTTAATTGTAGGTGTTACGTACTTGGGATGGAATCTCGTGTTAATTGGTCGCCTTACACGTTTCATTCCGTCGGAATTGTACAATTTATAACGAGTTTCATTGCTGAATAAAACTTTTTTCCAATCGTCTATGGTCCAGTTAATATGCTCTTGTGCAAATGCAAGTCGAGCTAATCTGTTTCTTCTGGAAATAAGGGGTTTCTTTGCTGGACGTCTACTAAATAATTTTGCTTCAACTAATCTACGTTGAATTGTTCTGGAACTGACCAGAATTTCGGGAATTTCTGCAATAATTCATGGTGCAGATAACCACGGATCGTTCTGGGACATTCTTTTGATGCGTCTGTCTAGCAAGACAGTCGTTTTTCTGGGTCTTCCAGATTTTGGTATTTTTTCCAAGCGTCCTCGTGCGTTGTAGGTAGAAATTATTTTTGACACACTGTGTTTTTGCAAAAGAAACTGTCTGGAAATAGCAGACTGTTTCTTACCTTCGAAATGGGCATTTACTACCATCTACTTTAATTCTTTGCACATATGAATACCTCGTGACATGACTAAAATTACGTAAAGACAATTAACTACTATAAATTTGAATATTTTAGTTCTTACTTGAAGGAAAAGCTTTTTTTTATAAACTCAAAATGTTGCTTTACTTTTGTCGACTAAAATTGTTCACTTTCGACAATAAAATTGCTTAAATTGGTTGGTGTTGTTTATAAAAAAAATCAACTGTCACAGGTGACAGCCGCCTACTTGAGCTTTAAAATGTAATTAGGATTTCTTTGTGTTTTGTCCAATAAAAAATAAAATAATGGAAATGTTTTTTTAAAAGTTGCTTTACTTTTGTCCGATAGTGTATATATATATATATATATATATATATATATATATATATATATATAAACTCTAGAACAGCTGGACCAATTCTGCAAATTTTTTTCCAAATAATAGTTGAAGTCTGAGGAAGGTTTTTAGGAAGAGAAAAGTTGGAAAAATCTCCCGGGAAAACGTAATACCTCATTTTTCTTTTTAATTAATGTAACACGACACACGCCCAAGCCCTCGAATACCTTCTCTCTCACACAGACTATCTGTCTCACCACGAATGCTCTCTCTCTCTCTCTCTCTCTCTCTCTCTCTATATATATATATATATATATATATATATATATATATACTACATTTCAAATGAAATGCACCACTTAGAAATAATCCTATGGTTTTGAAATTTTGGCAAAATAATGTTTCAGTATCATATAGAAAACGATGGAAGTTTCAATGAAAAAGAACAAGCGATTATGTACTTTGCACCACTGTTAATATCAATTATCAACAATTTTTATTTATACATTTTAAGAAATCTAGTCGCATAGTGTCAATTTTTTGTTGTTTAACTGACATATTTATTCTGAAAAAATTCCCCCAGTAAGACAACGACGAAACGTTGCCCAAGTTTTAGATTTTGACAGGGGTAGAATTATCGGCATGAAAGAAGCAGGTTTGTCATTTCGAGAAATCGGCAGAAGACTTAATCGAGACCTCACCACGGTAGCCTGCATTTGGGCTTCTTGGTGTGAAGAAGGCATTCAACGGCCTCGTCCCAGTGGAAGACCACCACGCAGCACCAATGATCGTGAAGAACGACTTCTTAAGCGGATGGCCACAAGAGATCGGTTTCAGTCAACAAGGTCTGTTGCGGTGAACTGGACAGGAGCTATTATTGGTCGTCACCGATCAATGTCAACAATCTACAGGAGAATTAAGTCTTTTGGCTTACATTCGTATCGTCCGTACAGACGACCCCAGTTAACTCAAGAGCATAAGACTGCTAGATTGGCGTGGTGTCAAGAGCGGCGGGACTGGGGCCTTCAATGGAATAACATCGTCTTCAGCGACGAATCGAGTTTTTGTTTGTGGTCGTCAGAAGGTGCGGCGGTTTCGAGGAGAAGTCGAAATTAGAGTTTGTTGAAAGACGATCCACAGGCTTAGCACCTGGAGTCAGTGTTTGGGGCGCCATACGTGTTGGTGGAAGATCTCCTCTTGTGTTCATTCTAGGCACGTTAAGTGCTCATCGTTACATTGATAATGTTTTGGAGCCAGTGGTAGTACCGTTAATGCAGACGTCGCAAAATTGTATTATGCAACAAGATAATGCTAGACCATATACCTCACGTGTTACAAGAATGTTTCTGGATCAAGTGCAGCTACCAGTATTGCCGTAGCCTGCGCGATCGCCATATCTTTCGCCTATTGAACATATATGGGACATGATGGGTTGAAGAATAAGGCCCCCAAGCAATTTGGATGAATTACCACATCATCTCCAGGTAGCCGATTAACATTTTCTTGTTAACTGTTAATATTTTGCCTTCAAAATTTCATCATCTTATACATGTTAATAAAGCATACTTTCAAGATCATAGCATTATTATTTCTAAGTAGTGCATTTTATTTAAAACGTAGTGTATGTATATATATCGGGTGTCCAAATCGTCACGCGACGGAAGATTGTGGTTTCGCTGTTGATTTTTCATTAAAATCATTTATACAGAAGTTGTATGGTTCCAATACGTGCACAACTTAAAAATATTTTAGCACCTACAGGGTAATTCGTAAAAGTAGGGGGTATTAACTTTTTTATTTTAAATGGAACACCGTGTATATCATTACATTTTTTGATGGCCTAATGAATAAGCCTTTCAACGATGTATACATTTGTACATATAAAATGCAACGTTGTCAAGTTATTTAGCAAAAATGTATTTTTTTCTGAATGTAGGATTAACAATAAAAATTAATTCTTTGTTTATTATCTAGGTTGAGACAAATTAGTTCAGGGATATAATTAAGCTAGGTATAAGCTTTGAAAAGATGTAAGCGTTTTATTGATATATTGAATAGGAGAGAGAAGGCTCCGTGTACTCTTAAAGACCTAACTTTTATCTAAATACATTAATGCCGCTAAAATTTATAGTTTTTAAAATATTTTCCATTTTTCTTTATTTTTCTATATTTTATAACGTAACGATTTAATAGAGTGCCATGATTTAAAAACAATAAAACAAAATTTTAATATGTCAATTAGGTGTATTTTAACTTGATTTCTTTCAAAACTACTTTTTCACTACACATGTATTTAGAAGAAAATTTGAATTAAGAGAAGTTAACTCTAAATTTTAAAATGAAATAAAATATACGACGAACGAATTATTTACATAATAGTAGAAGCCCAAGATAATTGTTCACTTGCTTCTAAAATTTATAAACAAAAATTTCCCGATGTCCGTTGTCCAGATGAACGGGTTCTTGAAAATTTAAAAAGTAGATTTGAGGAAACAGGATTGATTGCATATAAAAAGAACAATTGTCCAAAACCTGTAAACAACAAGGAAACTCAAGTAGTACGTGGTGCTTCAAGCTATACAAGAAAACCCTCAAATATTAGAAAAATTGCAATGGAACATGATTTACAGAAATCAACAATAGACAATATAAATACCATCCATAGAAGATCCAACTCCACCAGGCATTGGATGAACATGATTCTGAAAATAGATTAAATTACTGTCGTTGGGGATTGCAACAACCACATAATTTTTTTAATACAGTTATGATGACAGACGAATCTACTTTTCATAACAATTATTTTGTAAATAGACATAATTGTCATTATTACGCCATGGATAATCCACATATAATTAGATACAGAAACAATCAGCATCAATGCAGTCTCAATGTTTCGGCTGGTATTATTGGCAACAGATTATTAGGACCCTATTTTTTGGAAAACAATTTAAATGCAGTAAATTATTTAAATATATTGCGACCCAACGTGCTACCATGAATTGAAGAGAACATCCCATTCGCTAATGAGGAAATATGGTTCCAACAAGATGGCGCTCCTGCACATTTGGCTCGTGATGTGACGGAGTTTTTAAATCAGCAATTTGTTGGCTAGGTCGTTATGGGCGTATCAAGTGGCCAGCTGGATCACCCGATCTGACTTTCATGGACTATTTTTTATGGGGCTACAGTAAAAATGAAGTTTATAGAACTACTGCAGAAAATATGCGGGAAAGAATTCCACAAGCGTTTTGTAATATAACCCAACAAATGTTGCGTAATTTACAACGTTCCTACTGACAACGATTGAATCAGTGCATTGAGAAAAGGGGAGGCCTGTTTGAACCTTATTTATAATTTTTTTAAGTGCACATTTGCATATGTTTGACTTACCTACTTCTTGTTCTTGTTAATTGTTTGTTTATTATTTCAATATTACATTGTGGTATTGTGACTTGAAATCATGGCACTCTATTAAATCGTTAAATTATAAAATAATTATAGAAAAATTTAAAAAATGGAAATATTTTAAAAACTATAAATTTTACCGGTATCAATGTACTTAGGTAAAAATTAGGTGTTTAAGTGTACTATTCGCCCATATCAAAATATACAGGGTATTCCATTTGAAATAAGAAAATTGATGTACGTTGGACATGCTAAAGTTTCACACGGAGCCTTCTCTCCCCTATTCAATATATTAATAAAACGTTTACATCTTTTCAAAGCCTATACCTAGCTTAATTATATCTCTGAACTAATTTGTCTCAATTTAGATAATAAACCAAGAATTAATTTTTATTGCTAACCTTACATTCAGGGAAAAAATACATTTTTGTTAAATAACTTGGCAACGTTGCATTTTATATGTACAAATGTATACATCGTTGAAAAGTTTATTCATTAGGCTATCCAAAATGTATTGATATACAGAGTGTTCCATTTAAAATAAAAAAATTGATACTCCCCTACTTTTACGAATCACCCTGTAGGTGCTAAAATATTTTTAAGTTGTGCACGTATTGCAACCATATAACTTTTGCATCAAACACATTAAGACGGGGGTAAAAAAAAACGAATTTTTATGATTTTAAAGCGTTGGTTAGTTAATGTCGTGGTTTTACAGGGAAAGTGATTATTTGAGAACAAAAATGCTCAAAAACGTTTTTCTTTGAAGAAGATCAAACGCATGAACAAGAACTAATTGCAATAATGTTAGGGCATTGATTTATTACATGTCAAAAATGCCTAAAGTAAATATTTATAAATATGACTTGAAGCTAAATATAACCAAAAACTTTATTTATTTACCAATTTCGTTAGGAAAATGCCAATCACATTGTTTCGATGGGCAAGATCGACAATTTATTATTTTTAGGGCGTGTTTAAAACAATAAGGGCAACGATCAGTTTGGATAAAGTACTTACCACCTGATTTTAACACAACCACAAAATGATGATACGCGTACGTATCGTACTGATAAATCAGGTTCGTTTTTACCTTCCAACCAACGTATACACTATCGCTAAATCGACCTGTTATCTCATTTTTCGATGTTTAACGAAGTTTTGCCAAGGTCGGCCATGATCTGTGCCTGCGTGCATTGTGAGCGTGTGCATGGGTGTATCTGTTTTTGTGTGTGTTTGTGTGGCTAAGTGTGTGTATGGGTGAGTGCGTGTGTGTGTGCGCGCGCGCGCGTGTGTGTGTATGTGTGAGTGTGTGTGTGTGTTTGTGCGCGTGTGTGTGTTTGTGTTTATATCCTTGTGCGTGCGAGTGTGCTTGTGTGCATGCGTGCACTGACATGAAGCTTTAAATATCCATCTGTCATAGACAATTGTTTTTGTTTTTACTATGTTACCTATTTTCGTTAACAACGTTTTAAAAAAATCTTGCATAGTTATTTAAAAAAAAATTATTATTTTTAAAACTATTTCATTTGTTTTAATTTCCACTTTGTAAGTTGGAAGGTTGTTTTCCACACCAGATATTTTCATGATACGTCAAATACTAAGTATATATGTATACTACAATTATAATGCACTGTTAAGGAAATATCGTAAGATATAAAGTCAACCACAAAAACGCTTTGCATCAAATTAAGAACCGTTTAAATCAGCAGTTTCAAATAGATTTTGAAACAATATTTATGTCCATATACATATCCATTTAATTAAGGTTATCAAAATATTTTCAGTGTTCCGTGTATACATTATGTGATGTACCACAACTAATGCAGGCTTATATATTTTAATTTATAAATTAGAATGCGGGTTTACTTTAAACCATCTGTAGCGCGTCCAAACCTCCAAATTTAGTATGTGGCTTATGGAAAAACAGAGCAGGATTGCCCAACTTATTACGCCAATAGATTACTGCACCTATAATACCGTATTACGGTTATAATACTATATCTATGGTACGAAAGACACAATTTCTAACCTCAAAATTAATAAAAATATTTGCAATGCAATACAAATTTAGATAAATCTGCAATCATTGAACTGTATTTTTTAGAAAAACGAAGTAGGCGTATGTATTGTAAGGGCAAGGTTGTTATCATTGAGGTAGGAAGGGAGGGGAGACGAAATGCGATCTCGAAAAGCGTCCAAGGGTCGACCATATTTTTAGCAGATTTACGTCGTTTGTGTTGTGTAAAGTGACATTATTTGAATTTTATAAATTATAGTGATGGCTTGTGCTCTGCGTAGGATGTTACAGGGTCGTACGCCATTATTTAAAAAAACACTTTGTTTTCATTTATCACTGTTACTTTATTAATTTTAATTTCACCCGACCCTGGTATCCGCCGTGTTGATAGCAGATTTAGTCCCACCTACCACGGACGTTTTTGTATCGGATGAAGTGGTATTATGTCGTCTCCCTTCACTTTCTACCTCAATGGGTTGTAATATACTAACCTTGTTGTAGGGATACTATCGGGCTCAAAAAATTCTGGTACAGCAAAATTTTGGCCATGTGCATTTGGTTTTACGGCACATAATCAATTGCGTTAGCAGGCTATGACCATGAAATATCAAAGTGACAGTTCATAAGAGTCTTTAATTTGAATTTTAGAAGTGTCTGTAGTAACAAGCTGTATAATTATATATTAAATAACGAGACTGACGCTGTAAAATATTTTATTTTGATATAATATAGGAATTGTGGCTATTAAATAACGAGACTTGCGCTGTAAAACATTTTATTTTGATTTAATAGCCACACCTCGTATTTTAGTAAATTTTGTTGTTTTTCAGTACAGTTTAATAGCTAGAATCGAATTCTAGGTCTTTGGATTATGATTCTGTGACGTTGATTATAAACTCTGCAATATCATCTTGAAGGTTATCAGCTACCCATATCTTACCTTTAACGATCGCTACATGACTATTACATAATATTGCCAATTTTCAATCGTCACTTTTTCGTAACCAAATTTTATTAACTCCTCCATGTCTTTAACTTTAAAAGTCTTGGTGATTTTAAATCTGTACTGAGTCTTTGAACGAATGCCTGCCGACTACTTTCAATAGTGGTGCCACGCCATGCCTTACTAACTGTGTGCTCCACTTTAACCTACGAGTCATCGGTGTATATAATATATTTACCTAAAAAGTGAACATAGTTAATTATGCGAAATACGACATTATTTTATAAACCTGTAATTAGAGATCGAATAAAAAGACTAAGTACCTTCTTCTCGGAACTTTCTGATGCATCTTCAGTATTTATGCCTCCATCTTACAATGTCATGACGTTCAACAAGGATACTCTTGCGTCGCATCTTTTGAAACTCAAAACACATATTTTTCAAGAGGTTGAATAGTGTATTGCGTTTAAAATTTGGTAGATCATCATCACCATTAATGGAAAAAAGGATACTATTCATGAACAAATTGTGCACTTTACGTCGATTAATTGACTAATCATTCTGATCATATACATGAAGACGATCATTGAGTTGTGCACCTTTTCGTTTCATGCGTTTTTTCGGACTAGCTACTACTCCGGTTTGGTCTTACTTTTTGATAGTAACATAAAGCTTTGCGGGCTTCTGTAATAGCTGCACTAACGTTCAGTGTGTCCAAGAAATAATTAAGTACATTCATAATGACGCATTTCTCCTTATGACTGAAGTGTTTTCCACTATGCCGTTTTATGTTTGCAGGACCACGTTCAGCTTCCATCTCCATAGGATACAAAATTGTACAAAATAACCTCAATCATACAATTGTAGAAATTAATCATCATTACCTTATAAGACGCGTGAATGAGATGTAGGCGTTATGAAAAGAACGAGAATAAATGGAATTAGCTTAATTCGATAAATATCGTAGAAGAAGCAAGCAATAAATTTGACAGTGCACGGAGTTGATATTAATTTGTTATTAAATTACATTTTACGTTTGACAACATTGCTATGAAGAACAAGGATACCGTTATTTAGAAATGACTAAAGACAGTAAAAGAGAGAGTTACTCCATAAGAACCTGTACTGAATTTGGAGGTTTGGACAAATTATAGTAAATATGGGCGACTGTATATTTTGATAGAAAAAATAGGGTGTGCTTGGATAGATGTTTTTTGAAAATAATTGACGGGATTGTTGATTTTTATGGTGGAGAATTAAGAATGTTTTTTATCGTAAAATAGTATTCACAGGTAATGTTATATAATCGCTAATTGTATTTTGTTTTAGTAAATGTTTATAATATTATGATCTCAACGAAAGAATGTTTATAAAATTAATATAACTTGATTTGAAGACAGAACGTTCTTTTATAAATTGAACTAAATAAGAATTGAATCTAATATAAATTAATATCAATGATAATTTGAAAGTTAGTATTACATCACAACCTTATTTAATGTAGAGAGGTCTCTTGAGTTCATTTTTGATGTATTTTATTTTGACATTTCATACTTGTAATGTATAAGATGTAGATTAACATGTAAATGTATTGGAGGTATAGACGGCTCCCGGGTAAAACAGCATAGTCACCTTTGAGAAATAACCGTAGTAACACTAAAGTATGTTTACTTGGCGCAATTGCTAAAGATAAATATACATTAAAAACAGTACAATGTTCAGGTGACCTTGAGAGAGTCTAATGCATACTAAAATTACAAAAGCGATCCTCGAAAAGGAAACTGAATTTCATACTTATTACAAACCAAAAAATGAAAAATGAAAAAATGAAAGAGTAGTGCTCAAAAATCTTCATCCAAAGATTCAAATGTTAAATGCGCTAACTGCAATGAACATCATGCAGCTAATTATAGAGGCTGTATAAAACACAAACACAGCAAAAATTTTACCCAGAATTAAGGGAACAAAAAATACCAATTAGGCCTCTTCAAACAGGAGTAACGCTCGCACAAGCCGCAACAAGTGATTACAATTCCAATACAACTCAAGAAAATCCAAGCCTCCCCACCACCATATTACAACCTTCCAATTAATTATCTGAACTACGCCACATGATAAATGGATCAAATGAGTACACTCATGAACGTCATGTCAATGCTCGCAGATAAAATCAAATAATGGACTGTAGACAAAAAATTGCATTATTCAATGACAACGGTTTGTACAGACGTGTACAAGAAATACAAATCTTTATACAAACATTAAACCTTGACATACTCTTAATCTCAGAAGCCCACATCACTAATACAAGATATATAAAAATTCCTAATTATAATATTTATAGTACCAAACATCCTGAAAACTTGTCGAAAAAAGAAAAGCAAGAAAACGTTGGCAGATAACAAGAGATCCATCTGATAAACAACAATGCTAATACAAAGATAAAGTCCTTATACGTCAGAATGAACTTACAGCCACATTGTTCGATGACGAAGACTTAAAATGTTTAAGCCAGATGGCTTAACAACACGTTTCACATAAATATTGTACATGAAAAATTTAAAACAAACGTATATAATTAATACAGAATGCTCATTGGGGCATTACTCTTCATGACATAAATATGTATATAGTATTAAGCAGTAGGTTAAGCATACACAACATGTATTCATAGAGCCAAAATCTGACTGATTGTACAAATCAAGGAGACAATAAAAAAAGATTAAGAGTAGTGTTATAATAATTTAGATCGTTCAATAACAATAAAATCTAATTACGTATTGATCTGTGTGTTTATAAGTAATACTTTTATTTTATTTAGTTGTTATTCTTGTAATAAGCGGAAAAGCTTTTTTTTCGTAGTTTTCCTTATCCGAAATAAAGACAGCGGAACTACATTGCGCTTGCTTATAAAATTATGTTACCTTTATTTTATTCTCCCCTAGATACCCGCAACACGTATATCCGGTAACAACTCTTTTACACAACGTGGATTATCCTACCTCCTTTCTCATTAAAATTAGACGATCATTTGTCTTATATAAGTTTGCGTATTAACTTTGTTTTTGCCCAGTCGTTAGAGTGGCCTGAATACATTACAGATATGTGTCACTGAGGATTCAATAATCACTATTACTGTTCGTAGTTGAACTTACAGAATTTGAGTCGATGTACAACGTGGTCGAATTATTAAAGGTGTGGTTAGAAGCAGCAGTTGAAATGGAAACAATATTAATTTTTCTTAATGGGATCTCGTTAAGATCACTACTACATTGACGCGTGTTTATCCAGCGGTTGACTCTTATCTGGATTTGGAAAGCGATTAATGACGAATAATGAATGTCTTCAAACAAATAGCAGCAAATGTACTGCGAACTATGGTATCATTTTGCAAACAGTAGGATAGTTTTAGTGCTAGTTTATTGCAGACCATCAATTACTCTACAATACTTCAAGAAGTATGTGTAAGGTGCAAGGAAGCATCAAAAAAAAGTTTTGGTGTGATAAATTCTGATATCAGGTTTTAGTATGAAACCGGTAACAGAGAGCTAAAACTCCCATTTCAATATTGTTTAGGATGTTTTTTAATGCAGGTGTGGATATCAGTGTGGTTAATCGCTTGGCACAATTCATTAGCTATTTGTGGTAGATAAGTATGATTTCATCAGTATCTGCAAGATCAATCCTGTATTATTTTGACGGTTTTTACAACTTAACCAAAGCGGAAGTTTCCCATAGGCTAATGTTATTAAGAACTGGTTTCAGCGACAAAGCTCGCGATTGGTACCTTTTTAAATTTATTTAATCCGGGAACTTTCATTCAGTTCCTTTATAAATTGGTTACACTTAAGTGCAATGCTCTGAGTTGGACTGCACTCGATACATTCATTTTGACGTTGTCCTTGGAAAGTTGTTCAAGAATGTAATGATAAACCGTATTATAAGTCCCATCTAATCCTTTAGTTAAAAGGATGTCTTTTGTGATGCTGATTGAGTACAAGTTCTCAACGATTAGCTACTATAATTAATCTGTTTAAGAGGTGTGAATATTAGCTCACATCTAGTTCATAATTGCATGTTCTTCATATTTCGTTAATAATTAAGAAGGTAGTATATAGGGTGTAAAGTATTTTGCAAAAACAGATGACATTTTTCATAATCAAGGTATATTTGTAACTTGATTTTTATTGATTAATGGTGCTACTAGCTGATTGGGGATGATGGGTTATAAGGCGAAACCGAGCAAATTGCATCTCTGCTCAAAGCTTTCAATGTAGGGGGCGAACTATGTTTTCTTACGTGTCTCGTTGGTAGTTCAAACTTGGACCGTACTATTTCTGTGTATAGATTGGCAAATATAGCTGTAGTTCTATTTTATGTCCTTTATTAAAGTTAGTTGTGTCGTATGATGTTGTTTAATTGAAAACTATTAAGACACCTAAGCAAAGATAAGAACGCTCCTCAGACATGGAATCAGTTGTTAGCTTGGATGCATCGCAACCTGTTGGTAGGAAATTCCATGACGATTAATATAGCACAATTTTGGATGTTTGGGGATGAGGTTATTAGGAAGGTGAGTATTGAACGCTAATTGGAGCTTTTGAACCGCACGAATAGTTACTAATATTTTTAATTTTAGTCATTAACAGATGGTTGAAGATTTGTTGGGTTGTCGCTACACCAGTTATTTTGGAAGTTCGCCACCTAGTATGTTCTCTTCCAAAAGGGGGCGTCTGTGATGTACCACAACTGGCGCAGACTCATATATTTTGATTTATAAATTAGAAGAAATGAAGAACAGCTTTTAAGATACAACGGACGCTGACACACGCCCGTATGACAATAGCTGTATAAATTAATATATATATATATATATATATATATATATATATATATATAATATACCGTCCAGTGGGGTGACAAAACTTCCGTACTATGTAAAATTGATGTGGCATAGTGTACGGCACCCTGTTGACAGCGGCAACCTCTCCGCTCGGTCCCAACGATTTGCACCAACACGTTAGTAGCACTCTAGACGTCGTAGGATGTGTAAGTAGCTTTTGTCGCCCTTTTATTAGAATTCGTATTTACCGAAAATAAAAAAAAACTTCTTAGAACTCTGCATGCATCTTCCTATCTAATAGTTACAGAGACTTCAAATTTGCGGTATTAACACGTCATTATGTTTTTCATGTAGTATTATTTTCGAATTTGCATTATGTTTATTACTTTAAAAAATATAAAATAAAATAACATAAAAGGGTCCTACTGCGGGTGACATGAGACATTGTCTCAAGTCACCGCCACACATATTTTGTTAACAATGAATGTTTTTTTGGGTTTTTAGATGTACCTACCCTAGTTCTTTAAAATGGGGAAATACAAGTGACAAGTGGGTAGTAGGTAGTACAAAGACTATGATGATAAAAAGTTGCAACAGGCAGTCCGGGAATATAGAGAAACAGGGTGCTCATACAGAAAACTAGAAAAAAAATATAAAATATCACGGTCAACTATCCAAAGGAAGGTGAACAATCGTCATATGCGAGTTCCGGGGGGTCAGACTATACTCACAGATATAGAAGAACAAAGGATATTTGAAAACATTGACAAAGCTTGTCAGTGAGGTTTCCCCTTCACTTCAAACGACATCAGGGGGTTGGTAAAATCATATCTTGACAGATCAGGGAGTCAAAAATTTAAAAATGACAACTGGCCGAGGAAAAGTTGGGGATGCAAGAATTTTAGGAAGACATAAGCAGATTCTTAGTAGCCGGTGGTGTGAGAACATTGAGCGTGCAAGGGCTGGGGTTAACGCTCGTACCTCAATGCATATTTTGAAGGAATAGAGCCACACCTCATCGTTAACTACGATGAAACAAACATATCCGATGCTCGGGAAAACAAAAATTATAACTCCACGCGGTTCCAAACACGCTCATCGTATTGTCGATTCTTCCAAATCCAGTCATTCAGTGATGTTTGCTGGAACTGCTACAGGCGAGTTGTTGCCAATTTATATCGTTTATAAGGCACCTCTACTGTACTTGGACAACAGGGGGTCCTCCGAGCACTCGATACAATAGAAGCAAATCAGGATGGTTTAACGAGAAACTCTTTGAAGATTGGTTTTTCACAGTGGCATTAAAACATTTCGAAAAGAAAGCCAAAAGGCGTTGATTGGTGACAACCTGGGAAGTCATCTAAGTGTAAATGTAATCAACGCCTGCATTGAAAACAACATCAGTGCTACCACCTAATTCTGCGGGTCTTTGCCAACCATTGGATGTCGCCTATTTCAGGCCACTGAAACCTACTTGGAGAGCCGTGCTTCTGGATTGGAAACTAAAAAATAAGGGAATCGTACCGAAAGATGTCTTTCCGCGACTGCTTCTTCAGTGTCTAAATAAATTAAACAAAAATAGAAAATCAAAATTAAATTTGCAGGCGGGGTTTAAAGGAAGTGGAATTTATCCACTAAATCGAAACAACGTTTTAAAACGGTTGCCATCAAATGAACAAGATGTTACAGAAGAACAAGATGCTGGTAGAGTGATTGACAACGCGTTCGAAATATTTTTGAGGAACTTGTACAGTAAAGAAACTCAGCCGTTAAGACAAACTCTTCCGAAGCAGAAATTAAATGTTAAACCAGGTGCAAGCGTGCTGAACTTAAGTGAAGAAAGAAGCCCAGATGCGAATGATGAGGAAATCAATGAGGGAGAGGATGATCCCCTTCCATCATTCATTAATAAAGCTGTCAAAAGAAAATCTGCAATTCCCGACTCGGATTCAGACTCCTTGTAGTAAGACGATCCTAGTTATGCAAGTCAAGAAAATGCCAATAATGACGAAGAATTGGTCCATCAAAATGATTTAAAGAATCTTAAAGTTGATGACTTTGTCCTTCCAGGAAAGAAGACTTTACAAAAAAAGTTTATTGCACAAGTATCAGAAGTTAAATCTCCTACATTATTTGTCGGCAAATTGTCGCGGAAAAGTTCCAGCGGTAAAGACGTTTACTTGTTTCCAAATATTGCAGATGTTGAAGTGATAAGCATTGCTGAAATACTTCGCACTGTAAAACCCGCGTTCGTAAAACGGGGAAGACACATTTTCCCAATAGCATTTTAAGTAATTATTTAAGATGAAAACAAAAATTACTTTGTTGAGAAACTTAGTTTTTTGTGTTTTTGTTTTTTACAAATGGAAGAATTCCTTTTCTTTAGTGTTTTTTTTGAGAACCTATAAAGTTTTGCTTTGTTTATTTGAATTAAATTAAAAAAATGGATTTTTTTCAAGTTATATTTAATGATTTCTAGCTGTATAGAATTTATAAAACATTTTTAAAACATATTTATTGTCACAAGACATCCTACGACCTCCTAACTTGCACCGCGCATTAAAAATCAAGGATGTCTCAAGTCACTAAGAAGGGATGGTGACTTGAGATACCCACAAAAAAAAATGTAAAATCAGTAACAGATTTTTATATAATGTAAATGTCAGAAATCATTATATAATAAAAGAAAACGTCGTGCGTGTGCTTATCTGTGGGTCCTCTAGAGAACGATCTTTTTGTGTTCGCCACCCACGGGGGGAGATAGCGGGCAAAACTTGTGGGTCTGCATAAATATATATAAATAATAAAATGTATAATATATAAACAAATATAAAATATTTATTTCGAATTTACTTTTCGTACAGATGGTGCGTAATTACGTGAGGAAGGCGAAAAGACAGAACTGATCAACAGAAAGCATGAATGAAGCGGTTTAATCGGTGATAGATGGAAAGTTTGGTTACAAAAAAGTTGCAGAACAGTTTCAAGTGCCACAAACCACATTGGAAAGATATGTGAAAAAGAAGAAAGATAATACCACGTCGATAGTAGATAAAACAACTGGAAAATATCCATTTGTTTTCAGCAAGGAACAATAGTTGGAACTTGTAGCATATTTATAGGACATGCAAAAGCGGCTGTTTGGTTTGACACTGAAAGAACTGCGTAGATGGGCGTATCAGTTGGCTGGACGAAATAACTGTAATCATCCTTTCAACAAGGAAATTGAAATGGCAGGAGAAGATTGGGCCCAAGGTTTTATGACTCGTCACAGTGATTTAAGTTTGCGGAAACCGGAAGGTACCCTTGCTTTCAAAAGTTTCGCACCCATTTTTTTTTGTATTAAATCAGGGTTGTAATTAATCAACTCTGACATTTAAATTTTGAAAAGTCAAAATTAAATCTCTCTTACCTTCTATAACAATCACTAATTACTGCAAAATTATTTGTAAAAGTCATTGGTTTTTATCTATAATTATTGTACTATTATACTATAATTTGTGTACTGAGAGACAGATCATAATTTTTGTTAATTCTGTCAATATCATCTTTAACCTAATCTCAAAATTACCCACCCACACAGCTAAAATTTTGAAAAGTCGTTACTTGACTTTGAAATGGTAGGCTAAACTTTTGAAAGGAAGTGTACATCAGGAGCGCGTGAAATGGGATTCAATAAAGTTGCAGTTTCCCAGTTTTTTTATTTATTGATTAATGTTATCGACGAAAACAAACTAACTGCAGCAAGAATTTACAACACCGACGAAAGCGGCGTAACTGTTGTACCCAAACAGCATTCAAGATTAATTTCAATGAAAGGGCAGCGTCAAATATTGGTGTTTTGACGTCTGCTGAGCGTGGAAATACAGTGACGGTGGAAGTTTGCTGTTCAGCGGCCGGAAGTTGCATGCCAATGTTGAATCCCAAGAAAAGGATGCAAAAGGAATTTGAATTGGGTTTACCTGCAGGGGTTGGGCTGAATGTAGCGAAACTGGATGGATAACCGGAGAAATTTTTTGAAGGTGGTTCCAAAAATTGATCGAGTTTTCAAATACGAAAAAAGCAACCCTGTTCTTCTGCTCGTCGTCGGACATTCGTCTCATATGAAACATTTTGACTTGATCGATCTTGCTCGGGACAACGGAGTTATATTACTGTGTTTACGCAGACGATACTACAGTGACCAATCTCGCCGAACAAGGGACGGACGATACCCTTCAGTTAATAAAAACGTGGTTAACCTATATTCAATTATTAATAAACGAGAATAAAACTCATTTCGTTCACTTCTCATCAAACAATGCGACTCAGAATGAAAAGTGTGTTAATTTTTTTGGGGTTCAGATTGACGATAGACTAACCTGGAGTCAACATGAATTAAAAGTATGTTCTAAATTGGCAAGCACTGCATATCTATTAAAATGCTTGTCTAACTGGGTATCCGTCAAAGTTTTAAAATGTGTTTATTTTGGTTGTGGTCATTCTACTTTAAGCTACGCAATTGTTGCTGGGGTCATTCAAGTGCTTTGAAAAGAGTATTTACAATGCAAAGACGTTGTGGTCGATGCATAGTAAATGCGAATTATAGAAACATTTTCAAGGAACCTAGTACACTTACAGCTCCATGTCAATATATATTAGACAGTTTAATCCTTGTGCATACAAATAAATCAAAATACATTACTCACCAGAACATTCACAATTACAAAACGCGACACAATACAAATTTTTGTATACAAAGGTATAGGCTGAAAAAATACCAAATGGCCGAAAACTACTTTTTATAACGTTCTCCCTACACACGTACGTGAATTATCTACTAATAAACCTAAAAACGTTCCAAAATCTTATCTTTGTGATAATCCATTTCATACTTTGGAAGAATACTTAAAATGCGACTTCAAACTCTTATGATACCAACACTAGTAAATTTGACAAATAAAACATGTTTCGTTACCTTGTAAGTAATTTTAGTCTTAAATGAACTCGTTATTTAATATATTCATAGAGTGGTGTTTGTGTAGTTTTGTTAATTATGTTACTGACTTTATAACTATATTGTTTGAATATTTTATCTTATTTTATTTTAGTACAGTATGCTTGTATTTTATTGACGAGTGTAAACATCTTCTGTATGATGTATGAACACAAAAGAAACTATTATTATTATTATCCCCCCCCCCCATTGTTTACATCGACTGCAGCCCCTTGATGTGGCGGTCATGAAGCCAATCAGCGTGTTTTACGAACAAGCAGCGAGGAAATGGTTAAGAACAAATCCAGGGAACGTGGTCACGCTGTGGAAAATATCAACACTGTGCGGAGAAACATTTTTGGAAGCTACGAACATGAGAACTGCGGTAAAAGGATTCGAGGCGACGGATATTTGGATAACAAATATAAATTTCTTCAACAGAGATGACTTTCTGCCCGCCCAACAACTGGCATTTCCATAGTTGAGACACCTGCTCCGGAAGATCCTGCGCTCAACTTCTCACCAGACACCTCAATGTTTTCGGATGACCGAGTTGTAAGAAAAAGGGGGAAAACTTCATCACCTTATAAAACTTCACTAATCAAATCAAGAGACAAATCCCAGAAGGCCAAAGAGACGAATGAGAATGCTGGAAAGAGAAAGCTCGTCGCTCAAGATAAGAAGAAAACGTTCAGGAATAGGGGCTAAACCCAGTAAGCAGACACCAAACAGGATGAGGCGATAGAGGACAGCTCTGACGAAGATGAAGATGCGTCAGGTTTGTATTGTGATGATCTGTATTCAATATTAAATGAGAGTTGGGCGTCATGCTTTAAATGCAAAAAGTGGGCATACAACTCATGTGTAGGTATTGAAGATGATGATGAATCAATATTCACATGTGAATTTTGCAAGCCATACTGTATATAAATTAATACTTTGTAACTAAATTTGTGGAGAATAAACAATTTTTAATCTTCAAAATAAGGAGTTTTTTTAATTTGGTCTTAAAATAAAAAAAAAAAACCTCTTACCCTCTTCTGTCTAAGTCTCATATCACTCTGAATTAATTAAAGTTACTTACCATAAAATCCCCCCCAAATTTTGTTTACTACATTCAGTACAGATATGTGAACTTCGAAACACTTTAAATACAAAAAATAACGTATAATGCTCCAAAAATTTTTTTTACTACATTAAGTACCGATATGTGAACTTCGAAACACTTTAAATACAAAAAATAATGTAAAATATTCCAAAAATCATTGTACCCCATTCTGCCCCATGTAAGGGGCAGAATGGGGTTGATTGAGTTACTTTTATTTTTAAAAATTATATCTTAACCTAACACCTTGCTTCAAACCTTAAGTACCCCATTCCGCCCCACCCTAGAAATCATTTTATTTGGGTCAGTAAACATCAAAATGTACACTATTGGATGCTGTTTCAAGTTCATTTACTGAAACTTTTGTTTATAAATTAATTTCATTGAAAAAATCATTGTTTGAATAACGACTTACAGAAAAATGCAGGACTTTGGTCTTTATGTGGTTAATTATTTTTTCACAGGTAGATTAAAAATACATTTTCTTAACAACTCTTAAGTTTAATATTTTTCATCATTTTAATAGCAACTTACAGAAAAATTCAAGTCTAACAAGCCCTTGGTTTGTGTTGTTGTTTTTGTAAATTAAAAACTATAAACTCATTTTCTTAACATGTCTTATATTTTATATTTTTTATCACTATAACTCTGGATAGAATTTATGTAATAAATCAAACGTTTTAACGCCATGATAGGGTTAATAAATTAAATCAGCTATAAGAGAGCTAATATGACAGTAATTTTGATAGTTTCTGTATCACAAAGCATTATTTTGATATTGGTATCAATCATTTTTAGTGTATGTATAGCTATATAAATAAAACATAGATAAAAAATCTAAAAAAATTTATTGCACCTTTATTAAATGGTAGACAATTACCTAAATATCATCAACATTAACAACAATATCTAAAAAATGGGATTTAACAATATAAACAAACAAGGTTTGAAATTAAATTTTGATATAAACAAAATATTTATAAAAATATAAACAATTATCACTTTACATTTGTGTACCACAGTTTAAAACGGTCTACAGCTTTTAACCACATATTAAATTCTTTCACACAGTTTTCATACACCGATGGATCTATTGAAGGTTTAAACGTGTGATTTAAAGTTCGTAATTTTTTCAACTCATTTTTGTTTTTCCACACACCTAAAAAAAAAGTTCATTATACAAGCAATAGTTTTTCTTATGTGCCTTTATACAAGGTGGCATTTGTAACATCTAAGAATATCATAAATAAGCAGAACGCTATATAGTGATACACAAAAAACGCATTACATTAAGACACTGATATCACATTTTCGTAATATATAAAATTCCACTACACACATTAGGGAATCAAATCAAATGCACAGATGTGTTTTGAAGGGTTTGAAAGTAAACCAACGGTTACACACCAGAATGATAACGAATCGTCATTCCTTAACAATTCCTTTAAGCTGTTCTATTAAAGTGTATGCAAAATTTTTAATATGTTACGTGAGATCAGTATTCAAGATTGCATCAATGTCAACAGGCATATGGCTAGTAAAGAAATACATTTTTTTAATTGTTCATTGTTTGTAGTCCTTTGTATCTTATAAAAAATTCAGTATATATATATATATATATATATATATATATATATATATATACAGGGTGAGTCAGTTTTTTGTAGACAAACTTTAACAGGAGATAGAACACATGTTTCTAAAAAGAAAAGTTCCTATAAACATATGTCGTAGAAGGCTTCGTTTCCGAGATACAGGGTGTTGAATATAATTTTTTTTTCTCAAATTTTCATTATAACTCATAAACGAATGCTTAGATTTTTTTCATGTTGGGGGGATAATGTCTATTAATTAAGGGCATAAAACAAGCGATAAGAATGTTCACAACCTTGCACAGTGGCGGAGTGGAGGGGGTACTCAACCCCTTTCATAAACAGAACTTCTACGCCAATGACCATTTTTTAAAAAACTGTTATTTTCATTATCGACATACAGTTTGTGTCTCATTAAGAATGGGACACAGAACAACCAATTCCTCAATTTAAAATAAAACGAAATAAAGCGAAACATGCTTAGATAAAATGTTACTCGTTTCCGAAATATTGAAGTTGAAAACTGAAAAACTATTAATGACCATAATTTTTTTAATACACTGTACAATTTTACTTAAATCGTTACGCTTGTTCAATATCATAAAATACACCTAACAGAAGAAAAATCAGTTCAGTACGCTTAACCAGTGGCGTACGTCAGGAGTAAGTAATATTTGTACCCTTCTAAATGTTACGCTGCTGTCCAAATACTAATTTTGACTGTAATTTTAATTTTTCTGATATTTTCTAAGTAAATAATCTACACTTGTTAGTTTATTGTAAAGTCATTGGTTTTCGAGATATTCGCAGTTTAAGACAGAAAGGCATGTACTTTTTATTTGTATTATTATTACTCATTTGCATTTTTATAATTTTGTCTCAAAACGAAACAAAACGGAAACTAATGTAATGACATTTTACTGTAACAAATTTTCAATGTGTCCACCATTAACTTGTACACACTTCCTTAGACGTGCAACTAAAGACTGTCTCACTTTAAACAACTGATTTGCTTGATTTTGTCGAATGTCAGTAGCAGCATTCTGAATTTTGTTCCAAAGTGCCTGACGGGTATTTATTGGTTCATCATAAACAAGAGTTTTGATGTAGCCCCAATAATAAAAATCTAAAGGATTAAATTCAGGACTGCATGGTGGCCAAGCAAATTCCTTCCACGTCCAATCCAACTATGTGGAAAACGTAAATTTAGGTAATTCCGAACAGGTAACGTGAAATGGGCTGGCGCACCATCCATCATAAACCAGAAGTTATGACGTAAATTTAAAGGAATATCGTCTAACATATCCTCCATATGGTTTTGAAGAAAACTGAGGTATTCTATCACATTTAATCTGTGAGGAAGCTCGTACGGACCAATTATGTAATTTCCAATAATACCCACCCAAACATTAATAGAAAATTCTGTTTGGAAGTGGTTCTCCTTGGCAGGTGTGGATTTACAGTAGCCCAGAAATGACTGTTTCGCCAATTATAAACCCCTCTGCGAGTAAAAGTTGCTTCGTCGGTAAATAAAATTTTATTTAAAAACATGGAATCATTAGTGTGCTTGCTTGTTAAGCAAATTTCTACAGAACTACAATCTCACAGGAGGATCGCGTACGAGTAAATGTTGTACTGGCGTAAAGTGATAAGGATATAATTGTTCTCTTTTCAAAATCCTATGAACAGTAGGGCGGTTTACCCCAGTTGCTGCAGATATTCTACGAGTACTTAGCTGCGGATCGATAGTTACTTGAGTCAAAATTTCATCCTCCTCATCTACTGTAATCAATCTAGGTCGTCCTGTTTCAAGTTTTGGTCGAAATGCCCCCTTTTCGCCCAACCTGTCATACAAACATTTGAAAATTTTGTGTCCTGGTTGCTGTCTATTTGGATACAATTCTGAATATCGCCTCTTAGCGACTCTGCCATTAAAATTATTGTGGGCATAAGTACAAAGCATGTCCCTCATTTCTAAATTGGAAAATTCATTATGACGTGGCATTTTACAATAATATTACAGTTATTAATGACATTAATCACTTATCGAAACGGATAGTTACTTCGAAAATTTTAACTGACAATGACAGCATAAATCAACGCCTACTGCCCAAATTCACAATTATAACGAAATAAATATTCTCACGATCGCAACGTACCTATTAAGAACTTAGAAATTAGAATAAACCTACTAAATAAAATAAAAGTAAACTATCTAAAATAACTAATTCATAAATTTTGTTTCCACTTTGTTTAGTTTTAAGACAAAATTATAAAAATGTAAATGAGTAATAATAATACAAATAAAAAGTACATGCCTTTCTGCAGGGGCGGATGGGCCCACCGGGACACCGGAATTTCCAGTGCGCTGGTGGTTTTAGCCGCCGGCGCTGAAAAAGAAACAATACCTATACTGTAAAACTTTTCATACGTTTATTCTCCTTCTTATAGGACTGCATGCGACTAAAAACAAAAACTACTCCTTGTGCGTTATATATTATTAATTGGTGACGTTGGTGTTATTCACATATTTTTTACTTCTATAATAGAATACCTATACTATACTTTTTTAATTATTACTTACGTAGAAGGAACACACAGCACAGTATTCAGTAATTATCCGGAGTCGGAGTATATGTAGTAACTTAAAAATTACCTGCATGGCGTCGCAACGTCTAGTCACCGATTGGTGAGCGGCGACCGCGCTAACACTACCCTTCTCAGACTAGAGTACTTAGTAGTGGCTGTGACTACTGACTAGTCTTCTTCCATCTTTGGTTCGTGTACATTGTGTGAAATTTTAGAAATTTGAATTAAAGGAGACTTTGAGAATGAAAATGAAATGCTTGGTTGGCAACCAAAATTGAAACCGTTTTATTAAAGGTTTGAAATGGCCCCAAATTAAAATTTTATATTAAAAAGAAATGGAAAGGGAATAAATTTGGAAACAAAAAAGGGGCTAAAAGGAAAGGAAAAGCCCTAAAACAAACAATTGAAGAGTTTCCCAGTCCAATTGTTTTCCAAAATTTCCAATTCATTAGTTCATTTTGATTGTACCTCCGGAATGTTTCCAATCATAGGTTGAACAAAAGGCCAGGATTTCAATCCCAGTTCGGCAATTAAACTCTTTCATGGTTAAACTTTAAATTGGGAAAATAGTGAATTAATTTGTTTCCAAAAACCGTTCAAAACGGAAACAGTAAAGTTAATTTTATACTTTTCATGGGTTATTAAGATTTATTTTTAAAGCCCGGCAATAAGGTTATTTAATTATTTTAATTATGAAATTCATTTCACCAAAATGCATCATTCTAAGGAGGTTTGTTTGGTTTTTGCTGTGGTGTTTTTTGCGCGTTTGTTTGGTTTGGGTGTGTTTTTTGGTTTTTTTGGGGTGGTGTTGGGGTTGGGTGGGGTTGTGGGTTGTTTTTGTTTCGGTTTTCTGGCTTTTCTTTTTTTGCCGGTTTGGTTTTGGGTTTGCGTCGTGGTTTGGTGTGTGGTGGGGTTGGTTAGGATATGTTAGTATCCCGAAAATAGAACGAAATACAACTTTTAAAATTTTTACTTAAATTTTTAATTTAACTTAAGAATTTAAATAAATTAATTTTAAAAAAAAAACGAAAGGGGTTTAAAAAGGGATGGGTTTTCATCTTTTTAAAAAGCTTTAAATTTTAATATTATTACCTATTATCTAAAAATTAAAAATTTGTTTTATGAAATTAGGAAGGAATTTTCGGAAAAATTCCCAAAAGCTTGAAAAATTTTTCCTTCTTAATTAAATTAATTTTACAGAAAAATGAATGAAAAAATTTAATTTTACATAAATTTCTTTACAGAATTTTAATTAAATAATATGAAAATTAAATAAATAATTTAAAATCGAAGCGTTTAATGTATTTTAAGAAGGGGCCTTTGGAATTTTTTAAGGGCTTTTTATGCTAAAAGGAAATTTAAACGTATTTTGGAATAATATTACGGGTTTGTTAAAAAGAAAATTAAAAAGGGGAACAGTTTAAAAAATGTTATCAAAATTATTTCATTTCTTTAATTTCCATTTTGTAGGTTGGAGGGTCATGTGGTGTTCCACACCAGATATTTTTGGGATAACTCTGCTTCCTCTTTCTTATACGTTCATAACAAAAACAGGCAACATTGTAGAAACCAAAACAATAATCTATGTCAGACTGAATAACGCAGTTTAACCATTTTCACTCATAATTAATTAATTTTTAGGCTTGCCTTGCATTATATTACGAAACTCTATAAAGAAAAGTTACGTAAAATTAAATTTTCTTTAAGAAATATGCCGACACTTTTTCTTATAAAATTAATCGTTTTTCAGATATTGAAAAAATTTGAACTAACACTTGGGAATTTTCTTGCCGCTAAATTACGCGTTGTATCAAAATATTGCATAAAACATAATTAATCGATATGTTTAGGGTCTATATCTAGGTATTTTGATATCTTTGAAATATGCAGCTATTTTAGAAATATTTGATAAAAACAAAAAACTGCCCCTATTAACTACCCCCTCACCGCCATTGGATTTCTCCCAAAATCTAATCAGCTCCAACCGAAATGAAAACAGGCTTCAACACAAAATTTTAAGTACGTAGGTGTTTTTGTTCTGAAGTTATCGTGGATACTAACATACATCCACACACAGACACACACATCATGGCCGATCTTGGCCAAAAGTTGTAAAATGAGCTAATAAGTCAATTTAGCGATAGTCAAAAAAAGTCGATTGAACAACCTTTTATACCTACATATGTTTATGTATGTTGGAAGGAAAAAAATTTTAAACAAAAAAAAAACAAAACCTTTTTTCGAACACGTCACTTAGTGGGTTAAGTGACAACAACAAAATGTAAACAAATACACCTTTTAGACATGCAGATTTTAGTGCAAAAACAATACACTTGATAGATGATTGGTTATTAAAGTTTGAAAATTAATGTTTAGCAAAAAATGTTGTGGTAATTGCACAAAGATCACACTGGTTATTTACAAATGAAATGAATTGACGCTTAGATAAACTGTAATAATAAATTTGATTGACAGAATCACATCAATTAAGCATGATTCATGCTGGATTTTCTTGTTACCTAAAGTTAACAATGGCAATAGAGTTCAATTGCAGGATTGTGTATGACCGTTAGTGTTTCCTTTATAAGGCTGCAAAAAATAAGAGTGAAAGTGTTTGATCAGCAAGTTAATTGTAAGAATAAGGATCAACAAAAGTGTTGGGATGTTATGTGGTGTTTCACTTAGTAAAAGGTGCATTTATTATGTTATTAGTATAGTGTACGCATGTCATATTTTAGAAGTATATCGTCCTTGTTTAATATATTGCATTTTCATTAATACAAATTGTGCTTGTTTCCAATCACTCATGAATTTATAAAATTCTGTGTGAATAACTTTGTTGTACACTTTACGATTACACTAACCAATTTTTAAACCTGTAATATATGCAACTCCTAAAATAGTCATTTCACTACTTGAAGGTCGATTTACTTCTATTCCCAATATGTTGGCAAGTAATTGGCACACAAAATCGTTATTCGAAACACCTCCATCAACACTAAAAATAAATCATTTTGATAGATTCTAACATTTAATGAAAATGTATACCATATAGATTTAATTTTGAAATTTGTTTCTTTTAACATTAAATTGTATAACAAAATAACTCGATAAACAATGCTTTCCAGTAAAGCACGAATCATATGATTCTTGGTAGTGGTTACTTTCAGTCCAATGTATCCAGAAGCTGCATTATCATCCATAAATGGAGGCTGCAAAAAATAACTTTTAAACTGTTTTATTTTGATATGATGTTGAAGGGTATTATAAATTTTGAAATTTATAGTATTATAATAAGTAATGTTTACTGATTAACAAAATCATATACAATACCCCATTAACATGCAATTATATGTAAGAACTATCAAATTGGAAGGATAGGTTAGCATATGAGTAAGGAATATAATCTTGATTAAAAAATCACAAAAGACTGGCCAATTGGGATTTATAATAGTTACATTTCATACTTTAAACTTATGTTAATTTCAGTGCTTGAGCGAAATGACTGTTGTGGATGTGATTAAATGTGACTCAATATTTTTATATAATTGCACAAGAAATGATTAAGTTAAACTGTTGGATTAACTGGGTTATTGCTCAACACAACAATTAGCATTCTTACATAATTATAATTCAAGTTTGTAATATTGTAATACAATGTTTAGTTAGAGTGCAATACATAGAAGAACCACCTTTATTAGTGAAATTTTACAATCTTTAACTTACTAGGCCACAGCAATTTTAGATTATTTGTTATTACTGAAATATAAAAAATTTAAGCATACCAGTATTTTTATTATTTACGCAGACTACATTTTTTTTCTGTGCAAAGAGTAAAGCGCGTAATATATAGGATATTATTTTACAGTTAATTATTTTGTATTTGTTTGTTTCGTAGAAATCGGCTAGTTACATATATTTTTATGACAGTAGGCACCTCTTAGACCAGAAAAGTACTCTTAAGAAGGAACAGACTTTCCTAGAGTACCATCTCACTTGATATTGCATGGATAAATTGAATCAGAATTATGTATCCAATCAGTATTATTTACCAGACAATCTCTTCTTTTGGACTAAGATGTAATAATATTAACTCTTGGTATCCTCGAGAAATCATCACAAAGTTACCAGTACTTCCATGACATACAATGTTTCTCAAATTAGTGATGAATGTATGGGAAATTTGGAAACTACCAGAGATAGAAAAAATGGTTAAATGAAGAAAGTTTCAGATAATTACGTTAGTTTCAGGTTTTAATGTGTAATAAAAATAGCTGAGCCAAAACTTTGCCATTTTTAACAACCGTCCTCGGCGCCGGTTCAATTGGCAGTCCGCGCCGACCTGACCAGTCCCATCCGCCCCTGCCTTTCTGTCTTTAACTGCGAACTAACAACTGTAGATTATTTACTTAGAAAATATCAGAAAAATTAAAATTATAGTCAAAATTAGTATTTGGACAGCGGCGTAACATTTAGAAGGGTGCAAGTATTACTTACTCCTGCCGTACGCCACTGGTAAAGCGTACTGAACTGATTTTTCTGCTGTTAGGTGTATTTTATGATATTGTACAAGCGTACCGATTTAAGTAAAATTGTACAGTGTATTAAAAATTATGGTCATTAATAGTTTTCATTTTCAACTTCAACACCCCATATTTGAACCGAGTAACATTTTATCTAAGCAGGTATCACTTAATCGTTTTATTTTAAATTGAGGAATCTGCGTTGTTCTGTGTCCCATTCTTAATGGGACACCCTGTATAATACAACATTATAATAATCGTAAACTAATACAAATATATAATTCTTAATAAATTGATGAAAAAAAAAACAATTTCTATATCGATTAATGAGTTGCTTTTATATTTTGGATAAATTTCGAAAATGTTTAGGTTAGCAAAGCTTAATCTGGAATTATTATGTCATGCTTGTCCAAGGATTATAATCCTTGATGCTTGTCACTCTTACAAAATGTGTCAAAAACAAGATGCTCACAGTGGAAAACTTTGATGTGAGCAAATTCGCGACCGTATTTTAGCAATTTCACGTATTTGAAGGGCGTACATGCAAGATTATATTGATTATCTTCCATTTTCATGTATTGTGACAGAATTTGGATAAAACAAAAGGCGACTAGATCAAAATTTCACTTTTAAAATTAAAAAGTTTGTTTAAAAACGTCATAAAGAGGGCAAATCACAAAAAATTGTATAAAAGATGTGTTTCATAAGACCTTGTAGCATTCATTCTTTAAAAAACTCCTGACTACGCAACTGGTTTTTTTAACTCCTTAAAGGTTTTTGTCGTCTTAATGTGGCGCGCCAGAATGCCTGAAAAAGGGCTACTGCCGTATTAACGCGGTCTCAAGTTTTGCCCCATTCTATTTCGTTCTTTGCCGCATTAATATATACACAAAACCAACTCTTAAACAAAAATCAATAATAGATTATGTAGTTGTTAAACAAAACTTAAAAATTAAAGTTGAAAACACAAGAGTATATAGAAGAGCTACCTGTGGATTAGACCTCCATTTGGTAAGATCAAAAATATACATAACAATTAACGACCACAACAAAATAACAATAGAAAGAAATGAGGGTGAAAATATAAAATCAAAAAAATACCCTACAGACAAATTCAATTACGAGTCAACCTCTTTTCTGTATAAATTGAGACTAGCATCAAGAACAAAAGATACACGTACAATAATAAGTGAAGAACACTATGAAAATATGAAAAATCAAATACACCTAGCAGCAGAAGAAGCAATTGGAAGAGACAATGATTAGATAAACTATAGTAACAAAAAACCATACTGGTGGACAGCAAAGATAGAAAATCAAATAAAGAAAAAGAAGAAAACCAAAAGTGGCTCACCACAGTAGATCAGGAAGACAGAAGAGAACATAGAAGACAAACTTATGAAACAAAAATAGAAATAAAAAACAAATTTTGACAAAATAAATGTAAAGATATAAATAACTTATTGCAAAGATCAAAAGCAAGAGGAGTGGAGAATGTTGAAAAAATTACGACAAAATACCCATGAAAGGGTAAAGATAGAACCAATAAATGGATAAATGGATAAAATACTACTTAGAACTATTACAAGAAAAAAGAAATATATATACACGAGTTGAACGAGTTGAAGAGAGTACCGAAAACAAAATAAAACATACAAATAGTTACAAATACTTGGGGGTAATTTTAACAAATACGTAATCAGATGAAACGGATATAATAAATAAAATAAAAAAAAACAATGAGAGTTACACTCAATCATATGGAATGACGACATTACAAACAAAATTAAACACTAAGTCCTTAAAGCAATAGTAGAAAGTTGCTCGTTATACGGGTCAGAGATGTGGGTAATGGAATAAGAAAATGGAAAACCAAATAAATACAATGGAAATTATGTTTTCGAAATTAAGGGATAAAGAATGAAATGAAAGTATTAGGGAATTAATGAATGTAAAGGAGACATTTAATGAAGAAATAGAAAGATGGAAACTGCTATGGTATGGCCATATCCAAAGGATGAAAGAGACACGAATACCACTGAAAGCTTTGAAATGGAAACCAAATAGGAGGAAAAAAGATGTATATGACAAACAGAAATGGCAAATGGGATATGGAAGATGGCAGACAGAAGATGCTGCATAAAACCATGGAATAGGTATCTAATTCCAGCCCTTATAAATTCTATATGCACATCAAGAAGTAGATCTTCCCAGTGACCAATTGTGTTTCCAATAGGTTGTCACATCCCCTCATTATGTGGCAGTTGTTGATGTGTACCTCAACGGAATGTTTCCTAATCATAGGATAAGAACAAGAACAGCAATAGAGTGGTCTGCGAGATCCCTAGATCTGACAATCTGCGAGATCCCTAGATCTGACAATGCAGAACTACCTTTCATGGTTAACACTTTATTTGGGAAAATAGTGTAATTATTTATTTGTTTTCCCAAACAAACCGTTAATCAAAACGTCAAACAGTGAAAGTTTCAATTCTTATACTTTTCATGGGGTTAATTAAAAGAGTTTATCGCCTTGGTTATAGTCAAGTTGTCAATGAAGGTTATTTTACACATGTAATTTAGTTTTAGTATTGTTAAATTCAGTTTTATAAAAGTAAGAAAAAAATGCAATCCACAAAAATTTAAATAATTAACAGTTGAGGATAGGTATAGGGCATTGTACATGAAATATGTCTAGAATTTTCGGTAAAATCCAAGAATATAATAATAGACAGGGCATGACATTTAAAAAATAAAGTTGATACCTGCATAGCTCTTCTTGGAACACCTGTATAAAAATTTGTATGTAAAATATTTGGTGTGGAACACCACACGACCTTCCGACCTACAAAATGGAAATTAAAAGAAATTTTGTTAGAATAATTTTATTTTTTATTTTATTTTATTTATTGTGTAGCTTATTTCACCAACATTTACACTTGTCAGAATTGTTAATTATCTAAAATGGCACATTTCACTGATTAAAATGAATAAGAAAATAGTCGTTTATATTATATAACGGGTTCTTAAGTAACACTGCTTTAATACTGGATTTAAATTGACTAAAAGATAGATTTCTTACATTGGTAGGCAGTGCATTAAAAAATGTAACAGCCCAGAAGTTAGGTCCATTTTGTGACTTAGATAATCTTACATAATTACAATGTAAGTTATCTTTGTTCCTAGTATCATAAGAATGTATTTGACTATATGTTTCAAAAGTAGGAATATTATTCTTGACATAACATAAACAAACAAAAACAAATAACGAGTACATGGTCATTACACGAAGTTTAACGAAGGATTGCTTACAGTCGGAAGCGTATGGCAGACGATCTACAACACGAATAGCTCTTCTTTGCAAGGAAAAAATTCTTTTTGCGCTCGGGGCGTGTCCCCAAGTAATAATTCCGTATAAAATATGGCAATGACAAAGCGAGAAATACGCAATCCTTAAAATTTCAGCTGAAACAGACGTAGCTAAATTGCGTAATGCAAAGATGTTTTTTGCTAATTTATGCGAGATATGATTTATATGATTGTTCCAAGATAGCCTAGTGTCCATTCTGATACCTAAGAATATGCACTCATTACTATAGCTTCCGGAAGCGATGTAGGGTCTTAAGGTAAATACACCATTCTGAGTTTTATCTTTATTTAAAACTAGATCGTTAGAGTTGAACCATGTCTCGGCATGGTTAACTGCAACAGTGCAGTGAGAAATTGCAGTGTCAAAGTCAGAGTTTGAAACGGTAAGAGTAGTATCATCAGCAAAGAAAATTGATAATACATTATTTAATTTATTTAAATAATAAGGCATATCATTTATATATATAAGAAAGAGTAAGGGCCCCAATATAGAGCCCTGAGGAACTCCTTGCTTGAGATTAAGTTGACTCTTTCATAATCAGTTCATTACGAAAATCGGCAACATTGTAAAACCAAAACAACAATCTATGTCAAACAGACATTTAAAAATGTATACAATCGATTTTTTCACTATCGCTAAATCGACTTATTACCGCATTTTACAACTTTTAGCCAAGTTTTACCAAGATCGCCCATCATGTCTGGATGTGTGTAGAAGTGTGTGTGTGTTTGTGTGTATGGATTCATGTTAGTATCCACGATAACTCCAGAACGAAAATACCTACGTACTTAAAATTTTGTACTTAAGCTTGTTTTTATTTAACTTAGTCACTCAGAGCTGATTAGATTTTGGGAAAAATCCAGCGGCGGAGTGGGGAGGTTTATTAGTGGCAGTTTTTTTGTTTTCATCAAATATTAAAACAGCTACATATTTCTACGATATAAAAATACCTATATATAGACCTGAAACATATTGATTAATTATGTTTTATGCAATTTTTAGGTATGACGCGGAATTTAGCGGCAAAAAATTCCCATGGTAGAAGCCTTAGTTAAAATTTTTTCATTATCTGAATAACGATTAATTTTATCAGAAAAAGTGTAGATGTATTTTTTAAACAAAATTTAATTTTACATAAATTTTCTTTACAGAGTTTTTTAATGTAAAGCGTAATAAATGTAAAAATTAAATAAATATGATTGAAAATGCTGAAGCTGTTTTATAGAAGAGGGCGGCGTTGGAATTTTTTACGTTAACATGTATTTATGTCTATCTGACATGAAGTTTTAAACGTCATTCTGACATAGATTACTTTTTTGTTTTTACAGTGTTGCCTATTTTCGTTATGAACGTATAAAAAGGGGTTGCATAGTTATCCCAAAAAATTGTTATCAAAATTATTTCATTTCTTTTAATTTAAGTTAGTGTCTGATGTCTATTAACCTCTGTCTGTTATGAAGTTTTAAACGTCTGTTTGATATAGATGTTGCACAGTTATCCTAAAAAATGTTATTAAAACTATTTCATTCCTTTAATTCCATTTTGTAGGTTGGAAGGTCATCTGGCGTTCCACACCGGATATTTTTAGGTTAACTCTGCTTCCTCTTTCTTATACGTTCATAACGAAAACAGGCAACATTGTAGAAACCAAAACAATAATCTATGACGGACTGAATAACGCAGTTTAACCATTTTCACTCATAATTAATTAATTTTTAGACTTGCCTTGTGTGATATTACGAAACTTTATAAAGAAAAGTTACGTAAAATTAAATTTTCTTTAAGAAATATGTCGACTCTTTTCTTATAAAATTAATCATTATTCAGATATTGAAAAAATTTTAATAAGCATTTTGTTATTTTAATTTGGTTAATATAATTTCATTTAAAGATAGGTATAATAAGTAACGTGGCGTAACGATAAAATGATTAGATCATCAGACCAGTAGCTGTTTTTGCAGCACGTTATCACTTACCTAATAAGTGCAGATATTATTTTGTAGCCTTTCAGGTATACCGCAAAACCTGCAGGTCCCTGGATTTAGCTATAATTACGATAAAAGGTAAGCGAGTTATTTGAGTATTTAGACGAGTTGTGAGCCTTCGTAGTTAGGCATTACAACCCCGATTGTGTTAATTTCAAATACTCTGGCGCCCATTCGGTTACGACAAACCCCATAGTGTGACAGATGAATGACAAGCTATCTTAAAGTACGTAAAATTAGGTTAATAATACACCTATCCCCGACCTCTTCTACTGTGATTTTCGACCGTAACAATGTGGGAGAACCGGACGGACCTATTCTAGATATTACTGGTGTATCCAAGGTTCAGGAATCGTTGTCTGATGTGACCTTCACGACAGAATCTGTTGCAAACATCCTATCTAACCTATATCAAAATTCATCTCTGGGACTTGACCACGTACCACTTGCACTCTTTAAGAGATATGCAACCTCACTTGCACCAGTTTTAGCAGATATCATGACCAATCCCCTCATAGACAAGGTTGGACTACAAAGAACCTGGAAACTATCTCATCTTGAACCAAAAAATGGCTCATTTCGTTAAACATAGACAAATGCACTGTTATTCACCTAGGTAATAACCATAGTACTAATTATTACCTTGAAAATCGGTTAGTCCGATCTGTTGACTCTCAAATGGATCTAGGTGTAACAGTGACTAAAAATTGGACGTAGTAAATAAAGTTAATTCAATTTTATATCTGGTGAAGACTGCATTTGCACACATAACACCTGAGGTGTTTCTAAAAATTTAGAAAACGTATGTCCGACCCATTTTAAAATATGGCTTCCAAATTTGTTCACCATATTACATCAAAGATGTAAACCTACTTTAGAAAGTACAGAGTCGTACTACAAAGATTCCTGTTGGACTTCAACACATGAACTAACAATAATAATAATAAAAAAATTATTGATTTATCCATATCTTTTACAAAATGCAATTTTGATCTCCACGTAATTTGGTTTGATTATGTTGTTCTATTATGCAATGTTGCCAAATTTATCAAGAGTCACTTTCTTATGAACTTGTAATTTTTTGCTTTACTTGATAACCACTGTTCTATCTTTGCTAGTTTCCGAAATCCCTATACATCCATCTCCAATTTAGGGTACATTGAATAGATTAACTGCATCAATGGGCAATGAAGCTTCATTTATGGCAATCTGAAGGATAAGTAAGTATCCAAAAATCTAACATTAGTTCAAATTTAAATTTATTATACCTTCACTCAGTTCTATTCCTATTAATTGAGTTATTCTGGTTTTAGGCTAAAACTGTGTAACTCTAGAATAAATGAAAAACATGCAATTATTTTAATCAATTAAGCACAGTATGGTCCACAATCTGTGAATGATACAGCAATGATATATTTTCTTTATCCAAATCAGCCTAGTACCCAATTTAGAGACAGCAACTTTTTTTCAATTTAGAGGCAAACAAATTTATAATCTGATCATTAACCGTTTTTAGAATCAAAGACTTTTACTCTCAACAGCAGACTGATTACCACTTTTAAAATATGAGATTAATTACGTAAATATTAACTTTAACATCTGGAGTGGTACTGATCAGGACTTGAAATTGTTAGTAATGTTATAATATCGAAATTAGAAATAGAACAATTAAGCATGCAAATTTGTACCACAAGTTTTTACTGAAGCCTCGCCCCATTTACATATAATTATTTTATTCTAACCCCCAAACCACTAAATGCTGGGATGAAATAAACCCCATCGGTGTTGTCCACAGCACTTGCAAGAGAACAACTTTCATCTGGATTTTCAATAATACCTAAAATAAAATAATGTCAGTTACAACTAGCAATAAATAAATGAATGAGTAATCAGAATGGTTTGGAAAGTATAATATGGTTAAATATAATCAGATCGTTATAAACCAAAATTTCACTTGGAACTTCTGTTTTAACAAAATTCTTGCATGTAAAATTTAAATATTTTAGACCGCAAATTTTTTAACAACCTTCATTTTTTTACTCTTATGAAACAAAAATAATATCTAGTGAACATGGTATTGGTCACTCACTATTGGCGCCCAAGCACACATTTATCCATTAATATAGACTAAAGTATACATACCTGCATATAATGCCCATTGAATCAAAGAACCTGTATCATTGGAAGCACCTTCGATAAAATAAGTCATTTCGTTGTTTAAATTCCATCCTACAAGTGGATAAAGACCATTTGCACTGCCATGTGGTGATAATGTTGTATTAACGTCTAAGAAGGTTCCAGTTCCTAAGGTTATTTTAGTGTTTGATAAATCAAAACAGCACGATCCAAACATAGAAGCAGATTGGTCTGATATCTGCAAAGTGTAAAAGTTACAGTATGTAGTACACCTACACCGAGCAAATAAATATATTAACACACAAATAAAAATGTAAAACAAGTAATACGAAAATGGGTGACTAAAAAATATATAAACAAAACACTTACAACACATATAATTGGAATGCGAGTCCCAAATATTGACTTTTCTGTATTACCAAAACAATAATCGTTACTGACAACTTCTGGTAATATGTTGGTTGGAATGTGTAAGATACAGGTTGCTATCACTGACCAACTTAAAATAAATGGATCATAAAAACCTGTCGCGCTGGCATTACTGATATCAGTGATATGTCTTCTACCACCTGTCAATTTATACACTAGCCAAGTATCGACCGTTCCGAACATTGCATTTCCATTTTCCACTGCTTGTTTTATGTAAGGAATATTTTTTAAAGCCCATAATAACCTTATTGTAGCCTAGAAAAATGTACTTTAAGCTCATATAGAAACTAGTTTATTAAGTGAACTTGACTGAAATGTGGCTAGGGAATATTTTGGAATAAATTTTTGATGGGAATATATATTTAAAAAAATTATAAATGGTCTCAAGCAACGGAAATGACCCGTTATGAGAAACTACGGGTACTACCTTATCCGGCGCGTGTCCGTTGACAAACTTGTAAGTAAAAATTTCAGCAGCGGCAGCTGTTATTTCCCAGTCTGCAAATGTATGGTTATTCAATACTGGTAGTTCTAATTATTAATTTCAATTGAGATTAATCCGTTGATGAATACAGTGTACAGAATTTAGGGCAAGCAGTAAAGGATGAATGCTAACAAGATTCGAATACATATGTTATAGTGCATAAGGAAGATTAACCATGCTATCATAATTACACTTAAGTAAATGTCTAGTATTAAATGTTATTAATTAGTTTTAACAAAAGCAGCAACGGAAATTACACAATTACACAATTCACAATTGTATGAAGTGTAAAAACCAAAAAAGATGTTTCAGTACACTGTCTAAGAATGCTAACGATGAAAATGCTATTTGATAAAATTAAAAATACACATTAAGAATTAAACATTTTGTTACTACTTATGAACAGTGCAATTGAGTGACACAATGAAAATGGAATGTATATTTTTAATTTAAGTTTAAACAATTCTGATTATAGGTACATGTAAAATCAATGTGACACTGTGATTAATGCATAGATTTGATATAAGAAACACATTGGAAAGTTTTACCATAGCATAAAGCCAGCATTTGGAAAAAACTTTTAAACTTGTTTTCAATTTTTAGTATAATCAACTATTTACGAGAATTTCTTTTCTGGAATACATTTTTCTCTGTCACTTACTTACAAGTAGGTATATATGGTAATTTATTGATTCATTACACGTTAATCAAATTTGAAGAATGTAATCTCCCTCAATTCTTAACTTCTTCTAAAGGAAAATCCTCACAACCAATGGTCTAAAAATTCTAGATTACTTCGTCTCTGTATACATAAGTATAAAATTTTAACTACAAACAAATTACATGTGTTCTTATAAGCAAAGATGTGATTTATTGATACATTTCAGTCAAGTTTGGTTAATAAATTTGTATTTGGTCTTGGATTTTCCATGGTACTCTGTAGAAATATTGAAACGCTTTTTGAGATAAATTTTTTACACAATTTTGATAATTAAAAAACACTAATATTGATTTATTTTTAACTAAATGTAAACAAAAACATCTAAAATACACTACACAAAAGAATAGGCAGATTTTAACTGTTCATAATTCTTTAACTTGTGCAATGTGTTTTCCACTTTTGGTTAAAGTGACTACTGTGTAAAGAACGGGTCACACTAGGCTGCTTGCCAGCCGCTGCTAATCCAGCAGCGGGCAACCCGGTCACACTGCCTGCTACTACTCGCCATTTCGTTTAGTCGCTTTCAGCAACCATGTTGTCTGTGGGTCCACGTAAACATTAAATTAATTAAACAGTTGTTAAGGGTGGGTGTAAGGGAGCTTAGTGTAGAAATACTTAACGAGCATCACTGCCAACTTAAGCGCAATCAGAGACGATGGTGGGTTAGGCCATAGATACAAAGAAGGCAAGAATTAGGAGCATCTTCAAGAGCTGAAAGAAGAGGATCCACAAATATACTGAAATGTTTTAAGAACCTCTCAATTTTAAGACTTATTCGTGTTAATTGATCCTTTGATCAAAAAACAAGATACCGTATTTAGGCAGGCAACTGCCAGTAAAACTAAGTTGGAAATTACCTTAAGATACCGCGCAACTGGAGATAGTTTTAGATCTCTTGCGCTATTGTTTCGAGTACCTAACAACTCAATTTCAGTATTTTTAACTGAAATGATGGCTGCAATTTATGAAGTTCTCCAACCATTTATTAAGGTAAGCAATATAATTCAGGAAGCGGTAAACAGAGGAACATAGGATGTGGTGCCGATGTGTGACGTCTCGTAGCTGTCTGAACAAGGCGTTGACGAGTATCCATTAGATAAGATAAACAAAACTACTGTAACGTGTAACCTAACAAAAGTAGATTAGATAAACAAAACTACAGTAACCTAAAAATTGTATGGGCCGGAATTCGAACCCGCACCAACAGCGTGGAAGGCGACCCCTACCACTACACCACCAGCGCTTTAAAAGTTTGACATTGAAAGTGATATTTAAATCAGTTATAAAAATTCCTATTTATGTAGATAAGGCATGCGCAATTTCTCATCGGCACCACTTCCTATGTTCCTCTGTTTACCGCCTGCTTATAATTTTTAGTTAAATTAATATTAATACTTATAATTTCAACAAGCTTTAAAATATAAAGACAAAACCGTAACAACTTCCCATAAGTAGGTACAAATAAAAAGATTTATTTTCTATGTGGTATTTACAAAAGTTGAAAAAAAAATTAGAAAAATATCAACTAAAATGGACACACAAAGTTTATTGCGGGAAATCTTACATTTGGGCGATATTATTCTTATAGCTTAGAAGAAAACAAGAATGTAAATAGTTCTTAGAAACCTTGCAGGTCATAAGTTTTAAATACCAAAATCTCCTCTTTATTAAGATAATACTGGTATTTTCGAGATATAAGGTTCAAAGACTTTTGGACATTTATTCCAAATTTTGAATTAGGAATTGGTTTTACGTAATTTTTTTATTAAGTTTGTTATTACTTTATTCTTTAAAATAGCATTCCCATCATTTTGATCTACTTTGAACCAAAATTCTAAAGGAGTTCAATTTGGGAAGAAATTTTTCAAATTAAGAGAGGCCTTTCTTGATATTCTTAATTTTTAATTTGGTTTTTATTTTCAAATTTATTCGGGGTTTTTATGAGTTTCAAAATTTTGTTGTTTTTAAAGGGGTAATTTCTTGATCAAAAAAGGTTATTGACACAAATTTTATTCAAGTTTCCATTTATTTTAGGGTTTTACCATGAGCACATTTAATTCCCTATTACCCAACTTTCTTAATCCAAAAAATATAAATTTTAAAATAATTTTACCTAGAAGCCATTAAAATTGGTTACAAAAAATAAATAAAAATTTTTGGGGTTTTGGGTAACTAGCAATTAAGGCCATAAGGGAATGATGTTTTCCAATTAATTCTTATATTTTGCTATTAATGCGGACAATTTTTTGAAACCAAATTTGAAAGTTAGATTCTATCCCAATAAAATTTTTTAAAGATTGGAGAAAACCTCCTGTATTGCCAAAGGGGCTTGGATAAGGGAAATTTTTGGACAATATTTTAAACCTTGGCAAAACATTTAAAGAAAAAAGAGTCTTAATTACGTTATCAGAAAGGCAAGTTTAAAACAAACTCAAGGACCAAGAAATTTGGGAAAATGGCTTGGTTAAAATGTAGAGATTTATAATATTTCTTCGGTTTTGTAAAATATTTTAACTTAGGGTTGTAAATTTTAATTGGAGATGCCAGTTTATTTCCCTAAAACCTTATCCTTCAAACATTTTTCAACTGAAAACAGCAATTTTCATCATTAAAACAAGTTTATTGTTCCCTTAAATGTCTTAATTAGTAAGGGTTAAACAGTTTAAAGAGCAAAGTAAATGACAAAATTTTGGAAGGAAATAATAAGTTTTCCATTGAATTTTAATTTATTAAAATTTTTAAATTTTGAATTTAAAGGAAATTATATTTTTTTAAATTTAAAATTTAAATAATTATTTTAATTATAGTTATTGACCTATATAAAATTTTTTTAATTTTAGGAAACTAAAAAAATTCTCAAATTCGTTAGAACCAATTTAAAATTTTCAACCCCGTTCGACGGAAGGAAACCTTCCGGGTACCGTATGAGGAAAATTGGAAACACCTCGTTTTTCAAGTTGTGGTGGTTTAAGGGCCGAAAAAAAATTAACGGCCCGACGTGAAGTCAATTAGCGGTAAATGGGAAATTAAGGGTTTAAAATATCCATTCCGCGGAATTCCCGAATTGACGATTTTCCTGGTGTAAATTTTTCAAAAGGGCCTCAAAATTTTTTTGAATAATTAAATTGTGTTTAATTACCCGGGGAAGGCCTTGGCCGGCTTTCCTCTTCGGGTAGAGGAAATTTTTCAATTTGTTTTTCTTGAAAAGGGTTAAGGGTTGTGGGTTTCCATTTCGATGTGATAACTTTGGCCCTTCCATCCGATTTTCAAAGTGTCGATTTTGGAAAGTGATGTGCGAATTACCGTTTAGGTTTTTTATATTTGGAAATAGTTAAACAATTGGAAGGGAATTCGTTTAAGCTTTAAATATAATTTGGGAATTAAATTTTTTAAAGTTTTTAAATGAAAATGGCCGTTCAATAAAAATAGAAGACAGGGAGGGCTTGGTTTTTCGATTCCTTCCAAAAAGGGGAAAAATTTGTGTTTCGGGATTAGCCACCCAGGCCCTTAATTTAAATAAAATAAAATTTTAAAAAACCATTTTTTAATATTTGGCGAGGTGTAAATTCGTAATTTTGGAAATTAACAAATTGGTTAATTCTCGGGCCCCCTTCGAAACCCCATAGTTTCGATTTTAAAATTACTTAAATGGAAAATTTTTAATTTAAACACCCCCATTTCATGACCGGCCTAACGGGGGAACCGCCGCTTATTCCATTTCGTATCAATTAAATTTTTGTTGACCTTAAACGAAAATTGCAACTTTCCTTTTTAACCATTTTAATCAATTTTAAAATCACTAATTCAATTTTAAAGAAGCAAAATTTAATTGAACCATTTTCCAGATTTTATTTACCATCCCTCTTTAATTAATAAAAGAAAGGACCTATTATTTAAAACCAAAAAGGTTCTTCCTTAAAATTAACAAATATTTAAATTCTAAAAATAAAAATCTAAATTAAAAATTGAAAATGGTTAGGATCGTTGTTTAAATGGATGTTAACATTCCAAAATAACTGTATTAAATATTATTTTCAAATTTAAACAGTTGATAATCCTAACATTTGGTTTTTTTAAAATTATAACAACGAAAAACCGAACCCATGGAAAATATGGTTTCCAAAATTGTTAACCATAATTTTAAAATAAAATTATTTAGGGTTACCAGATTTGAAAAGATTTCCCGATAACACCCATGAAAATAATTTAAAATAAATTTCTTTTAAAATTTTTTGACCCACCGTTTTGGTTTTGATTTTTGTTCTTAGTAGTTGCCAAATTTTAATTTTTTAATTGAATTTTTGTTTAAAGAAACCCTTTCTAATCTTCTAATAAATTTTTACACCATCTTTCCAATTTTGGGAATTTTTGGTTAAACTCCCACAAAAGGGAAAATTTGAAGTTCATTTAAAAAGGAATATTGTTTCCAAAATTTAACTGGCCAAATTAAAATTTAATTAATAAACCCACTATTAATTTATTAATTAATTTTTTAAAGGAAAACATTAATTAAAAAAAAAAATGAATTTTTTTCTTAAGCCAGATGGCCCACTCTGTGTTATACAGCATGTATTTCTTCCTTAGTCGCCTAGGTACCCAAATTAGAACATTTTCCAATTTAAGGCCAAACAATTTTCCCTGACATTAACCGGTTTTATAAAGTTTACCCAAGGAGACTGAATTACCCTTTTAAAATGGGTCAAAAAATTTAACCCTGGATAGGTAGGTACTTGAATTGTTAGTGTTTTGTTGATATAAACTTCCCAGAAAATTTGTCAAAAATTATTAAACTGAAATTTAATAATAATTTTTCTAAAAACCATTTAGGCTTTATTTACCCCATGTTGCCCAGCACTTGCGGAAATTTCCGATAAAAACCTAAAATAAATATGTATCAACTAAACAATAAATTAACGCCCAAGAGTATAAAATTTTGGAGGGTTATTAAAAAATCAATGGATTTAAACCCAAAATTTCCTTGAACTTGTTTTATTAAAATAATTGTTAATGTAATTTATTTATGGTTTTTAATTTTTTTTTCTCCAATAAAAAATTTTTATTAAATTATTGTTAAAATAATTAAGGACACTTTATTCCATTTATTGACTAAGGTTAATATCTTTAATTTCCCTTAGTAATAAAACCTACAATTGCCGAATCCTAAAAATGAATCTTTTTAGTTATTAATTATCAAGGACAAAGAATTCAAGTGATTGTATAAGTGCTTTAAATTGGCTAAAGTTAATTTTAATGTTTTAAAAAAAAAACATTTAAACCATAACAATTGGTTTAAATCAAATTAAATTATTTATAAATCCAACCTATTATTAATAAAACAAAAAATATAATTAAATAATTTAAAATTATTAAAAAAAAAAAAAAATTTTAAAATAAAATTGGAAAGTTTAAATTTTATTTTCTTAATTTACCAAAAAATAAATCGTTACCGCAATTTTTAATATGTAAAAAAATTAGGGTTGGTTAAATAAGACTTTAAATTTCATATTTAAAAACCTTGTTGGAAATTAATGAAATAAGATTTTTACCAAATTTTAAATTTTAACTGAAGTTTAACCGTTCCAAGCATTGTATCTTAGGCTTTTAAATGTAATAATTTTTGCCAATTAATAATTTTTTGAAAAAGCTAACCTATTAGAAACTATATTATTAACCAATTTTACCGAATTGCAGAATTTTAAAAAATTTCTGATAATGAAATATATTTAAAAAATTATAAAGCAAATATTTTTTAAAATAAAGAAAAAATTTTCCGGTAGTGTTAAATTTAAACAATCTGCCAAATGATTATTTCATTCCCAGAAAGAATTTTTAATTTAATTTTGGATAAACTCCAATAAGAATTTAGGAACATAGTAAAAGGAATTTTAAAAATTCAAATATTGTTATTTGCATGAAGATTAAATGCTTAATTAATAAAAATTTCAGGAAAATGCAATTGTAAAACAGTAAAGGGAAATTACTTCAAATTGTGGAATTGTTTAAACAAGATTTATCGTCCAAAAGGGTAACGTGAAAATTGTGCTAAATTGTAATAATTAAGAATTAGCAAGCTATCTGTTAACACTTATGCATGTTTTGGGAGGACAAAAGATATATTTTAATTTAAGTTTAAACAATTCTGATTATAGGTACATCTAAAATCAATGCGACACTGTGATTAATGCATAGATTTAAAATAAAAATCACATTGGAAACTTTTACCATAGCATATAACCAGCATTTGGAATAAACTTTGAAACTTGTTTTCAATTTTAGTATAATCAACTATTTACGAGAATTTCTTTTCTGGAAACATTTTCTCTGTCACTTATTTACAAGTAGGTATAAGGTAAAATGGGGTAACATTGACATGGGGAAACATTGACACATTTTCAAAATTCCTCCTAATTTTAGTTGAAAAGAAATTTACGTTCTGTCTTTTGTTGTAAAATTATGTGTATAGTTCCGCCATCTAGTAACCTATATTTCAAATACTTTGTTCTAATTTTATGGTTTGTAGCGTCTGTTTAATGGTTAAGCACAAGAATTTGTTGAGTCACGTCTATAGAAAACTTTGCCGGTGTTAATTGTTTTTGAAGATTCGACCTATAGTCGGCCAAGTAAGTAATTTCTTATATTAACAAATGTTAACAAATATTAGTTTATTTCAATTTAAATTCTGTAATTTGATGAAGTTCTACTTTCGTAAGTGAAGGTTAAGATTGACACCTGTGTCAATGTTACACTCTATAAATGTGTCAATGTTTTTCTCTTTGCAGAAATGCCCCGCAAAAAGAAGGTTGGCGAAATTCCCAGAAAATATAAAACCTATGATGAAGACAGTATGGTAAACGCCATAAATCAAGTAAAAATGGAAGTTTAAGTGTCAAGAGAGCTAGTGAAATGTATGGAATTAACCGTTCAACGTTAATAAACCACTTGAAAAACTATAAATGCAAAGCAGTTGACCGCCCCACAGTACTCACTTTACAAGAAGAAAAACTCTTGGTAAATGCTATAATAAAAGTAGGTGACTGGGGCTTCGGACTCGATCGTTTTAAATTACGTATTTGTGTTCAGGATTATCTCAAACGAATGGATCGTCCAAATCCATTTAAAATGGATTACCAGGTATTGACTGGATTAAATCTTTTGAACGTCGTTGGAAGAAAAACTCAGTAACAGAGTCGCACAAAATCTACCTAAAAATAGGGCAGATGCTTGTTCTTTGGAAGTGCTCAATGATTTTTACGAAAAGCTAAATAAAAGCCACAATTGAAAGGCTGGAATTGTAGAATAAGCCACAGAATGTGCTTAATTGTGACGAATCAGGCTTTCAAACTGACGCTGGTATTCAAAAATTTTATGCCGCAGAGAATCACACAACCCACTGAAACTTGTGGGTACTGTAAGAAAAACTACTTACACCGTTCTAGCATGTTGTAGTGCAATCGGTGAATATCTTCCTTATTTGTAAATTACAAAGGTCTACATCTTTACGCAACATGGTGTCAAAATGGACCAGAAAATACTGTGTATAACTGTTCTCCATCCGGCTGGATGGAGGCAGCCCAGTTTGCAGATTGGTTCGAAAATGTTTTTGTGAGAGCTACTGCTGCGTTAAGTGGACCGAAACTACTAATATTTGATGGCCACAATTCCCACATAACACTACAACTTATTGACATGGCCATAAAAAACAATATTGAACTGTTCTGTTTGCCCTCGCACACATCGCATGTTCTACAGCCGTTAGATGTTGGAGTTTTAAACCTGTTAAAACAGCATGGCGTAATGTTCTAAAAAGTTTTATCAAGAAACTGGGTTTAAGAACGCCGACAAGATAGTGTTTCCTGGTCTTTTAAAAAAACTTCAAGAAACTGGGTGTTTTTCTAGGGCCAATGCAGTAGGTGGTTTCGAGGGGTCTGGAATTTTTCTCTTATCTAAAGAAAGGATATTAAAAAAATCCATATCATCAACCGTCATATGTTCTTCAGAAAATAAAATTCAACCAACCACATCCACAGTAGAAAAAGAAAATGAAACACCAACACCCGATTTTGCAGGTTACAGTCAATCCTCACCACCAACTACTCCACTTCCTGAACAGTTGGAAGATATTACACCTACTAAAAGTTGGAATTATCACTAATCACTGTATTAAGACGGCAAGAAGCCAAAACAGTAATACAAAAAGAAGTAAACTCAGAAGAAAATTTGCGGAAACATTAACAGCAGACGATGTTAGACTAAGAATGATAGAAAATGAGAAAACAAAAGAAAACCAACAGTAAGAAAAGCTCAAAAACAAAAAGCAAGAAGCCTGTTGAAAAACTGAAGAAACCTCAGATAGTGATGCTAGTTTACAACTTGTCCATGACACAGATGATGACATTTCACACGATGAAAATAATAGCAGTGTAACAGAAGAAGATAATTGTGGTAAAGCAAAGGAATTTGTGAAGTTCGACGGAAGTAACCAAAATATAGTTGCAAGTTCATGGGTCCTCGTCAGATTTAATAATTCTAAAAGTTGTGTAGAAAAGGAAGAATGCATTCACTATGTTGGACAAGTGTTGGAAGTAAATGACAGCGAAATTATGGTCAACTTTTGAGAAAGAAGAAAATACATTTTGTGTACCCTGATGTGCCCGATCAAAGCCTGGTATCTGTAGATGATGTCGCTATGGTTCTGCGCGAACCTTATATTAAAAGGGAATGCATTACTTTCATGTCAACTTTCTTCCTTCTAATTATAAAGCGCCTCCTAAGATTAACCAGGCTTTATTATAATACGTAGGTGTATAACTATCTAAAATTAAGTATAAAGTTTCTTAATTAAGTATTTATTGTTTTATTTCTATGATTTTCCATAAAAATATCTAGGACATTTGTCAATGTTACACTATACATGCAAAATATTGACATATTAGCTGTTTTTATGAGTGTGTCAATGTTAGACTTGCCATGGGTAACATTGACACATTACCACTTTTAAAAAAAAATTAAATTCTGTAAACGACTTGGTATATTCATATTCTATCATATACAGTGTAGAAAAGGTTAATATATCTTCATTCTGTCACAAAAGCAGTCATATACCAAACTGCTATGTGCCAAAAAAAAATCAATTTTAAAGTTGTGTCAATGTTACCCCATTTTACCTTATATGGTAATTTATTGATTCATTACACGTCAATCAAATTTGAAGAATGTAATGTCCTCAATTGTTAAATTCTTCTAACGGAAAATCCAAGATATCGTACCTCAGAACCGATGGACTAAAATTCTAGATTACTTCGTCTCCGTATACATAAGTATAAAATTTTAACTACAAACAAATTACATGTGTTCTTATAAGCAAAGATGTGATTTATTTATACATTTCAGCCAAGTTTGGTTAATAAATTTGTATTTGGTCTTGTATTTTCCATGGTACTCTGTAGAAATATTGAAACGCTTTTTGAGATAAATTTTTACACAATTTTGATAATTAAAATACTAATATTGATTTTTTTTTAACTAAATGTAAACAAAACATCTAAAATACACTACACAAAAGAATAGGAAGATTTCAACTGCTCATAATTCTTTAACTTGTGTGATGTGTTTTCCACTTTCAGTTAAAACGACTACTGTGTAAAGAACGGGTCACACTAGGCTGCTTGCCAGCCGCTGCTAATCCAGTAGCAAACATTAAATTAGTTAAACAGTTGTTAGAGGGTGGGTGTAAGGGAGCTTAGTTTAGAAATACTTAACGAGCATCACTGCCAACTTAACCGCAATCAGAGACGATGGTGGGTTAGGTCATAGATACAAAGAAGGAGCATCTTCAAGAGCTGAAAGAAGAGAATCCAAAACATACTGAAATGTTTTAAGAACGATAACCTCTCAATTTCAAGACTTATTCGTATTAATTGATCCTTTGATCAAAAACAAGATACCATATTTAGGCAGGCAACTCCTGTAAAACTAAGTTTTACCTGAAATGATGGCTGCAATTTATGAAGTTCTCCAACCATTTATTAAGGTAAGCAATATAATTCAGGAAGCGGTAAACAGAGGAACATAGGATGTGGTGCCGATGTGTGACGTCTCGTGGCTGTCTGAACAAGGCGCTGGCGAGTATCTATTAGATAAGATAAACAAAATTACTGTAACCTAACAAAAGTAGATTAGATAAACAAAACTACAGTAACCTAACAAAAAAATTGTATGGGCCGGAATTCGAACCCGCACCAACAGCGTGGAAGGCGATCCCTACCACTACACCACCAGCGCTCTAAAAGTTTGAAAGTTATATTTAAATCATTTATAAAAATTCCTATTTATGTAGATAAGGCATGCGCAATTTCTCATCGGCACCACTTCCTATGTTCCTCTGTTTACCGCCTGCTTATAAGTCAGCTTTATTTTTGGATAACCCATTACCGCCTAGCGTGATCATATGAACACACAATTCTTATTCTTAAATTTTAGGTACAACTGGCAACACTGATCAAATAAGACGCTACGCACATCACCTCGCGTTCTTAAAGGTTCAGTGTATATTATGCTATCATGTCGACCGCATGGTGTTTCCGTGAAACAACAATTTACAGGTTTATATTTACTTTGTGTGTTCCAAACATGCCGAAATCGGACGTTAGATTTGTGTAAGTATATTTTTGATGTAATACAATATTATTATTTGTTTTTGGTATGAAAAGTATAACATATATACCCTAACCTTCACCTATATGTTTTTGGTGTTGATCTAGTTATTACGTATTTTTTATAAAATAGTTCTTAAGTTGTCTGTGATCATTTAATCACGCTAGGCGCTAATGTAGGCGATGGAGACTCAATAACCAATTATTATTCTTTACCTTTTTTACTAGTGGGATAACGATGGAGGAAGCATTGGCGATGATAAGTGACGAAGCCGAGGAGGTGTCTCAGATACTTATGGTACCCCCGGAATCTAATGTGCGTACTGACGAAGATTCGGGAGACGAAGATGAAGGGCTTGTAGATAATTTATCAGGCAAACAACCGCGTGCCGGTGCCGAAATCGTAGTAAGAAACCAAGAAGAAGCACGTGAAGAAGAAACGGAGGAACCTGAACAAGACGTCAGTCATACTAAAAACAATCCAAGCTAAAGAAATCAAGTAAAGCTTGTGTCGAGACAGAATGGATAGAAGGAGATCTAATTCAACCACCGGTCGTGTTTCCAAATTCAAATTTTGGTAGGTATAGAGAAATGAGCCCCTATGATATCTTATGTGAAATTTTCAATAACGACGTCTATATTCAAGAAACCGAAAAATATGCGGCTTCAAAAAATCATCAAGAAGTAAAGGTCACCAAACAAGATCTAAAAGTATTTTTAGCCATTCTAATTTTATCTGGATATAACACAGTGCCTTCCAAACGCAACTACTGGGATTCGCAACTACTGGGATTCGCAAGGGGATCTGCGCAACGAGTATGTCTATACTTCTATGAGAAGAGACAGATTCCTTACTATTTCAAGATTTTTACATTGTGCGGACAACTCCTCTCCATCAGACAACGACAAAATGTGGAAACTAAAACCACTTATGGTTACGTTACAAAACAGATTCTTAGAACTTTACCACCCAGAACAGCATATCAGCTTTGATGAGTATATGATCGAGTACTTCGGTAGACACGGGTGCAAGCAATGTATTCGAAATAAACCAATACGGTTTCGGTATAAAGCTTGGTGCCTGAATACCCCAACGGTTACCTTATCAACTTTGATATTTACCAAGGTAAAACCCAAACGGTGTCAACGAATATGAAGAAAAATTCGGAAAATGTGCGGCTCCCTTGATTCAGATGCTAGATATGTTTCCACATAAAGTAAAAAACCTTCAAATGTACATATATTTTGATAATCGTTTCACAAGTATGACACTACTACAAGAACTACGTAATAGGAGGTATCACGGAACGGGAACAATACGCGAAAACAGGATTCCCAAATCCTGCAATATAAAAGGTAACAAGGAAATGAAGAAAGCAAATCGCGGAGAGCATACTTCACAATTAGATCGTAAAAACGGAATTCTTGTGTTGAAGTGGATGGACAATTCAGTTGTTGCGGCAGCATTTACAGCTTATGGTGTTGAACCGTTGACGTTTTGTACCCGTTATTCTCAACAGAAAAAACAGAGAATCCATGTTGCTCGGCCAGCCCTTGTTGCACAATATAATAAATACATGGGTGGTACTGATAGGATGGACCAAAACGTCGCGTATTACAGAGTTTCTATTCGTGGAAAAAATGGTGGTGGCCTATATTTACGTGGCTATTAGATGTCTCTGTACATAATGCCTGGTTGCTGAAGAAGAAAGCTGGTGGAGAAATCTCGCAACTGGAGTTCCGAAGACGAATTGTTCAAGTCATTCTTACCAAATACAAAAATGATCCCAAGGGTTCTGGTCGTCCACGAGGATCAAAATCCAGTTTGGACAACAAAGTTCCTAAGGAAGTTAGACTGGACGGTATTCGGCATTTCGTTGAGCCTTGCAACCGGCGCAGATGTACTGCACTAAATTGTAAAAACTGTTCGGACCCAATGTGGTAAATGTGACGTTGGACTGTGTATAGAATATGAAAATGTAAACTTTCACCATTAACACTCATAATAAAATACTTATCTTTTGGGATTTTAATGGTGTAATTAAATTATTCAATCTAAACGTTTCGATAACACTTACAGTTATCTTCGTCAGTAGTAATATTTGTAAGAATTGTTAAAGATGTAAACAATTTGAAAAATTAAAACATAAACATCAGCCTGCTATTAATACACCATTAAAATCCTAAAAAGATAAGTATTTTATTGTGTATAGAATGTTTCAGATCTTTCCATTTTGAGTAACTTGTTTGTAAACATTTGTTTGTTTTTTTTCAATTAAAATTAAATATTTAAAATGTAAATTTGTACCTCATTGGCGCCTAGCGTGTTCATATGAACACGGGGGTTAAATTAACATCCCTTGAAAATATTTGTTTACGCAAATTTTTACCGTTATTACATCATATTTATCAGAAACATGCAATATGACGCAAATTGAACAACAAAAAAAAAAAATTCAGGCGTTAAAGGGTTAAATTAACATTAATACTTATAATTTGAGCAAGTTTTAAAATATAAAGACAAAACCGCAACAACTTCCCATAAGTAGGTACAAATAAAAAGATTTATTTTCTATGTGGTATTTACAAAAGTTGAAAAAAAAATTAGAAAAATATCAACTAAAATGGACACACAAAGTTTATTGCGGGAAATCTTACATTTGGGCGATATTATTCTTATAGCTTAGAAGAAAACAAGAATGTAAATAGTTCTTAGAAACCTTGCAGGTGCTGAGTAATGCTTGGTTGAGAATATCCATAGTATATGCATCCTCTTCCTCATTCAAGCATAAGTCGGACGATAGGTATTTTCAGATGCACTATAGATTGGTTCAAATGGTAAGCTGTTTGGACGATTTATATCAACAACACTTTTTGACATTAGTGATAGTTGTTGTTCACTTTGTATTACTTTTTTTTGTATTACTAGTATTGTTATTACTGTTATTACTTTCATATAGAGTAGCGAGCCTCTCTTCCGTACTCAGGTTTTGTATCTCACTTTGAAGCAAAACAAAACTTCTCAAAGGGAGCTCTCATATTTGGGAAGCAAGATGTTTTGCAAATTAAGAGTACTGGTCTTCTGTGTCTGTAGTAGCTAGTTCTGTAATCTGTTGTAATTTGGTTATTGTATTTTCAAATTTATTCGGCGGTTGTTTATGATGTTTCAATAATTTTGTTCGTTGTGGTGGTAACATGGTGGTGGACGGACGCTTTCTTGATGCAAAAACAGGTTACGTTGATTCTACAAGACTTGTTGATTCAGACGTTTCCACTTGTGATTCTTCAGGCGTTTGCTCATCGTCACTGTTAGCATCATTTGATGAGTCTCGCTCACCTTCAGGCGCCGAACATTTCTGTATATCCAGAAAAAAGTATAACGACTTTTAAAAATACATTTTCATCCTGCATTTTGATTAGCCTATGCCTAATAATGGCCTTACAAATAAATAAATAAGTAAATTATTGCTGTGGTGCTCTTGATGGTAAACATATGCAAATTAAACGGCCTCATAGAGGGACATCGATGTTTTTCAATTGCAAGGGTCTTATATTATTTGCTATGGTAGATGCGGACTATTGTTTTAGATATACAGATGTTGGGCAAGATGGTAGAGTCAATGATAGCACTGTATTTAAGAACTTTACTTTACAGATTGTATTTGAGAAAAACCTCCTGTATTGGCCCAAAGGAGGACTTGGAGTAGGAGATAATGCTTTTTGCCTGACACCATACTGTTTGAAACCGTTGTCACACAGACGACTAACAGTAGAAGAAAGAGTCTTCAATTTACCTAAGAAAACTCAAACTCGATTACCCGCAAGTTATCAATTAATACTGAAAAAATAAACAAAACCATTAGGGTGGTGTAAAATAAGGATGGGCTTGGTTGTGCAAGTTTTTCATGATTTTAAAAACTTAGTTACGATAATAATGCAAAATAAGCATCTTTGGTGCACTAAATATTTTTAAGATGTAACTGTTTATGTTTAAAGCGTTCACAAGCAGTTGTATCTATGAGGGCAAATAAAAATGTAACCCGTCACAGTTTTGCAATTACGTAATTTTTATGAACAAGAGCTCACCACCGTATTACGACACGTATATCCCTATCAGGCCAATTTTAAGAAACCGAACCCTGCAGAATTTTAAAGAAAATAGCTGTTATAACTGAAAGTACGTAAGTACTAAAAGTACTAACGCAAATCAATTATTTTAAATAAAGAAAATAACTTTGTCTGGTAGTGTAAAGATTAAACACGTCTGCCAGCAATAGCATGTAATTTCATTCCCCAGCAACAGAAAACATTTTTAATGGGCATTTTTGTTACTAACACATCCAATCAATGATATTATGAACTATATGTCATCACAGCAATTTTTAGAAAATCAAATAGTTGATACTTTGCATCGAAGAGTAAATCGCGTTAGAGTATTGAAGTACAAATTTCAGGAGAGAGTGCAATTGATGGAAATACCTTAGTAATTAGTGGACTTACTAATGCAAACTGTGGAATTAGTTCTTACACTAGAGATATTGTTACGTACACAAAGGGATAATCGTAGAAATTGTGGCTAAAGTGCTGTAGCATAGATTAAGGAATTAGCCGGAAGCTCAGTCGGTCGGTTAAGCACTTGGATGCATGGGCGTTTTGGGAGGACAAAAGATATACATAGAATTTAAAAAAGGGCACCACTTGATTTAATTTTATATCGCCCCTCTATCAAGAAAAGGGCTACGGCCACACAGGACAAAACAGACAACTAAAATAAAATGGTGAACTAAAGCCACACTGACAGAGGACTGGCTAGGACATTGATCGTAGATCACTGGATTAACGAAACACCTTACGATCGTTTAACACCACTTATTTAATATACCCACTGCAAAATAGCATAAATTTTATAATAATAATTAAGTCTTCGTAAGTATCTAACATAAAAAAAAAAATTATGGAGCGCCAACTCGCAGACATAAATACAATTCTTTCAGGAAATATTCCCAAAACAACAATCAATAATACATCAGATACAATATATCTACCAAGTAAACCATCAGTAATCAACTTACCTTTCAAACAAATAAAAAAAAAGCTACTATGAATTTTACTTAAAATTTACATAATTAGACACAATACGGTCCGGCATCTAGCGTTGACCCAAAAAAACATACCCAAACATGTATATAATTATCCGAAATTGAATACTTATACACCGATATTCCACGAAGAGCTCTCCGTCGAACTAATCTATCAGTTTCCAATCAACCGGACGGAAATAAACCCCAAATATAAAGCGAAAATTATCACTAGATGTCTACCCCGTTGTTTACCTTAAAAAAAAATTATTCAAAGTAGTTACTATGAGCATTACAGACAAAGTAAGCATGAAGCGTTTAGAAAATTCAGAAAGGCCAAGTTCATTACAGATTTGGCAATCACAATGCAAGAATTTAATAAATGCGCAACACAGATTGACACATTCATTAGGAAGCATATGGCTACAAACCAAAACTTAAAATGAGTAAGCCCTAATTCAAACAGTTTTGTACTATACAACTATCAAATTGTAATCAGTGAAAAGTAACAAAAAAATTTTTAAACCCCAATGATCATAAATAAATATGCAATTTGATTTACACAGTAATTGAAATAAATAACTTTTTATACAACCCCAGCAGTTAGCATAATTTATGACACACCTTGTACATTTAGACTCAAATAGTAGCGTTCCGTCAGCTAAACAGCTGATCGCCTATACAGTAGACACAGATAGTTCTAACGGTTGAACCAACTACGGTTTGAAATCCAGCAACAGGCTGTGGTAAAATTTTAGTTGAAAAGTTCAATCAAATTTCTAAGGAAACCTTTTCCAAATTTTACATTTGCTTCTAACTACGCATTAAATTTCTTTGCCAAAAATGGCGTTTTTCCTTCTTCTCTGAAGGTACCAGAAAAACAAAAAAAGAAAGCCTGATTAATTTCTACCAATTCAAGAATTTAAAACGGTCACATGTTTGAAAAATTTTCCTATTAAGAACGATTTTATTGGCAATTTTGCCATTTTCCAATAACCTATAGAATGAGTCGTAACTAAAGACCATAAATTTATAAACTAAATTTACACGTATCAATATTAGTCAACATTACTTCTAGAATTACCGGGAAAACTTTTAAGTAGCGATGAAGTTGTATTTAAAAAGTGGGTTCACGCTAACGTATACTTGATTGATAGTGTTAACTAGTTATTAGAATCTTTAGGAAATACACTCTTTAAAGAGGAACGGATATAGTATTTAAGTGATTTTAAAACTGTGTAGTGATAGTGCACGTAGTTGCAGTATATAAAATTCTCTGTTCGATTGAGACTGAAGTGATACCACACTTTTGCCTTAGGTTTTTAAAGTGCAAGACATCAACCAACCAATTTATTAATTACTGTGTTATCGAAATAATCAAATAACTGAATCTTGACTCTATCCCAATAGTCAGTTTCAATTGAATTACATTACTCTCAAATTTTCCTTTGGGGTAGAATTAAAGCTCTTGTTAGAAAGATTAAAGAATGTAATATATTCACTTACTTATTTTCAATTAAACAAAATTAACTTAAAAAACTAACTACCTGTCAAAATCTAAAACGCTACCGTTAATTTTTATAGTTTGACTTGTTACGTACAAAATTCGCACTAAGCGTCGCGTAAAATAGGCGGGTGGCTGACTGAGCTCAACGAGGATGGTTATGGTTCATAGTAAGATGACCAGAATCTAAAAGGTAGTTTCCAAACAAATATTAGTTCTGTAACCTTTGTGAATGTACAATACTCGCAGTACTTTATATATGTCGTATCAAGTGTAGTTAATGACTTTTTAGATGAAACAGAAAGATCAAGAATCACCGAACATGTCTGGAACGAAACCACCGCATCCAATGGAATGGCAAAGGACGAGAACACAACTCGACGGAAACTTAAAGAAGCCACATACATCACACTAGCAGAAAATCCAATAAGCCAAGCTAGTGTAGAAATGAAACCCCATATGGATTCCAATAATGCGCGAAGAGCATAAGCGCAATACACCTGCGCAAGAAGTTACGGCGCAATATGCGCAATAAACTTCTGCGCAACCACGAATAAGTTTAATACATAAGTTCTAAAAAATATTTATTGGATTACTAAGTGGCTCAGCGGTAAAGGTGATAGACTAGTAAGTGAAAGGTAACATATGAATTCAACTTAACTACGAAAACAGTCCTTCATCAGGACTAAGCCTGATGACGAAAGAGGAGTCCGCTTCCGAAACGTCGCGCTCAAAAAGCAAAACTGTGGAAACAGGCCGATCAACTCCACTAATAGGAAATCACAGTTACAAAACACTTATAATACAGAACAAGTTTACACCTCTATTTAAAATATACAAAGTATATATTTATAAAGATAAACATAATGAAGCTGTAGCAACATTCGGAAGTTCAAATAGGGAAACCTACAAATTTTATTATCCTTAGTTATCAATTATTTGTAAATGTTTACCACCAACTTACATGATATTGCACATAAATATTCTCTAAATATTTACATAAACTTGCTGCAATTAGTATTTTATTGAATATAAATTATAATCTAAAACAAATCATTCAGATAAAGAATCTGATAAAGCTCTATTTATTGCTCACCATGGTCATTAATATACTCAGCGACATGGAAATTGCAACACCAAGAAAGGGTAGGAATTTTTTGACCAAACTTGGCAGAACCGTTTAACTACTAAAAGGTAGCAATTGATTAAATTTTCAAAGAAAAAGAACAAAATATAAACATAACTTTTATTATAATGGGTTGGTCCCCCCCCGTTGGTTACACACTCCTCCACTCGTTGTGGTATCGATTCAAGCAGATGGTCGATATCCTCTTGAGGTATTGTGTCCCAAGTAACCTGTAATTCGTGCTGTAGAGCAGCGTCCGCGGAAGATGCTGCAAGACTGCCGGTCTTCTCCTCATAATGTCCCCAAACATGCTCGATGGGCGAAAGGTCGGGAGATCTGGGTGGAAATGGCAAGAAATTAACATTATCCTTTGCAAATCGGTCCAAAGAACGTCTTGCAATATAAGGACGGGCATTATACAGCTGTAAAACTGGGTCTTCCAACTGCTGAAGAAATGGAAGAATAAAACGAAAACCACCTTCGCGCAAAATAACAATACGACCTCTGTCGAATTCGCTTAAGTGGCGCACTCTAGGCATGATCACATTCTCAAAGCAAACAATCACAAGCGAAAACAATAAAGAACTGAACACAATCTCGTACAATATACACCTGAGAAAATTGTTCGAAAAAACTGAACGAACTGTCAGATAAGCCATTACCACTTGATCCATATGATTGAAATTTTAATCAATTGCTACCTTTTAGTAGTTAAACGTTTCTGTTAAGTTTGATCAAAAAATTTCTACCCCTTCTTGGTGTTGCAATTTCCATGTCACTGAGTATAGTTAATTATAATGACCCACGGAACAGTGCATTTTCGTCGATTTTCACAAAGTAAACGTTTTCTTTTACGGTGTAAATTTTACAATAACTAGTATTTATAATGATAGGAAAACCTGTAACTGCACTACCGCCATCTCGGAGTAATTAATTAAAAGATATTATTACGGAAATAATTTGAATCCGTTTTTTAATATTAACTTGTACTATTGTAAGTGATGACACAGTTTTATTCTTTGGTGGCGAGGATACTACAACAGTTTTTGGTTAAGGTTTATTATCTCAATAATTAATCTTGTAAACTGAATTGAATTTAAATTAAATAATTAAAATTTTTGCATGTCATCTTGTTAATAACGTGTTTTTCTACAGTTAAGAGCTTAATTAATAATAATTGCTTAGTAAACATCTTAAATAATTAAGTCAAGGTAATGTAACTATTTAAAATTATTAAAGTAAGTAGATTTAAATCTGGAGATTGTTTTTCCAGTTCCTAATAAATTTGCCCATTAATAACCGTTGTCGAGGCAATTGTATGCTTCAAATGAATATACAGAGGGCCCTTAATATCCACGTTTTTGTTAAGTACAAAACATATCATACCTTTATTACAAAGGATTTTTCCCATTGCCTGACCAAAGAGTCTGATCGTAAATCTTTCCACGTAATAAAATTATGAAATGTTTTTCCATTATCCTTTCGCCATATTGTAAAAGTTGCTCTTTGGGTAGATATTCCTAATGATATTTTATTATAATCTATATTCGCATCTAAAAGAAAACTAATGTTAACGTTACGTTCTAAAACATACATTGCTCTTACCTGCTACAGCAGTTTTGATAACATAAACTACACTATTCCATAGTTCTTCGGGATCTATTTCTACATAACCCGGTTGAGGATAAAGGAGATTGACCTGTAAACATTTGAATCCATTCAGAGCTTGCTTGTTAAAAACATGAATATTTTTAAATCATAAACTGAAAATGCAATTTTCTTAAAAACAATCAATTTTAGACATAATTCGAAGGGATAAAATAGTTTTACAAGATGGTAAAATAATATACTGGGTGTTCAATTTAAAAACAATTAAGTTTTTGCTAATTAAAACGTCTTGAATTAATGCTTATCCAAAAAACACCCCGAACCCCAAACGAAACTTCTAATATGTTCAGACATTTGAGCCATCCTTTACCTTCGTACCTACCAAATAAGTTTAGTTGCTAATCACTGATAACGTTTATCTGGCAGCATTTATAGTGCACCAATTTTCGTCAAATCTTCTTATTTTTCGCTCCAGCTTGGCAACATCGCAATTTATGGGAAAAGAAAAGATAGGGCTAGATGCAGAATTTTACGCTGAATTCCATAGTAAACAAATATACAGGGTGTCCTATTAAGAAAAAGTAAACTTCATGTTGTCTCGCTTAGGCTGAACACCCTGTATATCTCAAAATATTTTAGAAATGTGTATCTGCGCAAACATAACAACTTTTATTTGAAACATTTGTTTGTATTTTTGATCTTAAGTAAGTTATTGCACTTCCACACTAATGGGCCACCCTGTATGTGTTTATATGCACACACTTGTTTTCAGCTAATTATCAACTTAATTGAAAAAATTGATTTTAAAACGGTTTAAATATTTAGAATCTACATAAAAATGCAGCTATAGTCAACTTTAATATACAATCAACCCCATTTAACTAATATATTAACCCACCTCTTCTGCTCGGGTCAATATGACCCAATCGCGTTCTTCTAATGTGCATAATTCGTTAAATTTATTTAAATATTTCGTTACCACTGCATGACTTTTATTCCATCACTCTAATAACGGTTTACCTAGATTGATTGTAATTAGCTTTTTTTATTTGTTACACTCACTGTGTTTGGGTCTATACGACACGGTGATTTGTGTGGTTCAAATTAGAAGAACGAGAAGCAGATTATTATCATAGACGAATGTATTTTATTAGTTTTGTTTTATTTTCATAAACATAAATAACACATAATATTGCCACATTGTTGCGCAATATTGCGCATATTGAATGCGTTATTTGCGTACCGGTAAACAAGTTTGTTCCTATTGAGACTTGTCTGTGGCTCCGCGTATAAATGCAGCCAGTGAGTATCTGTGTTAGTTTCGTAGTAAATATCACACTTGATGCTATACTCTAATAAGAAATACCTAACAATTGAAATTTATTAATGAAAATGTGTAGTGAGAGAGTGCTTACGGATAGTGAACTTGAGAAACTTTTGTGTGTTTCTGATAGTGATTCTTATGCCTCTGAAGAAGAAGACCATTTTTCCGAAACTGAGATATATAATAGCGAATCCGATGATGAAGTGGAAGCTACGATTTCAGATGAAGCTAATACGGATAATCACGTAACTTCAAAAGATGGCAATATAGTATGGAATGAAAAGATACATCAATCGGGAAGGTTATCAACGGAAAATATTATTTCGTTGATTCCTGGGCCAACAAGGTATGCTATGTCGCGACTAACTGATCAAAAATCCGCGTACTTTTTATATTTCACACCCAAAATTGTAAACCTAATTTTGAAAATGTCAAATTGAGAAGGCAAAAGACTTTGTGGCGACACGTTTCAAGAACTAACATTAGTTGAACTATAAGCATATTTTGGCCTACTGTTTCTAGCCGGAGTGTATAAATCTCATGGAGAGGCAACAGCCAGTCTGTGGGATGGAAATGCTGGTCGTCCAATATTCAGAGCAACGATGTCCCTACAACGATTTCAAGTAATTGCACGAATAATTCGTTTTCACGATAAAAAACTCGACCACAACGTCGCCAAACTGATAAATTAGCTCTCATACGGGACTAGTGGGATGAATGGGTTGTAATTCTACCTAAACTCTATAATGGGCACGAAAATGTAACAGTAGATACGCAACTGGTACGTTTGAGAGGCCGTTATCCTTTTAGACAGTACATCGCGAGTAAAGCTGCGAAATACGGAGTCAATATTTGAACTTTATGTGATTCTCTAACTGCTTATGCACGTTTGCCTTGGGAAAAAAAGAAGGTGAACCTCCAGAGAGAGATAAAGGTAAAAGAGTTGTGCTAGATCTTACTTATGGTCTAAAAGTTCACAACGTAACTTGTAATAATTTTTTTACCACGTACGATCTTCAAATGCTATTGAAAGGAAAAATAACCATGCTTGGCACTACTCGCAAATATAAGCCTAAATTGCCAGCCGCATTGGTCTGCAACAGGAAAGAAGTTCTTTCTTCAACATTTTACTTTATCAAGGACGAGTCGATAGTTTTCTGTATTCCGAAACGGAATAAAAATGTTTCGCTCATGAGCACCATGCACTACGATAACGGAGTGTGTAACCAAGATCATAAACAGCCGTTTACGATTTTAGACTACAATAAAACTAAAGGTACTGTAGACACGTTAGACAAGTTAGTAATAACGTACACATGCAGACGGCAAACTACAAGATGGCCAATGACTATCTTTTACAATATCATGGACGTTTCACCTTACAACGCTTAGTTCTGTAGTGCGAAGTAACTCCAACATGGAATGCTAGAAATCTTACAAAATGGCGACTATTTCTGGAAGAAGTGGGTAATTCCTTGATTACTCCATTATTCTAAGAAAGAAAACGTCTCCCTCTAAGTATTCCTGCAGCTGAAATGGTTATAAAGTCACGTTCCTCAACCAGTAATGCCGAAGTAAGGGAACAATCAACCACAACCAAGAGTAAAATACTTATGCAAAGATCATGTATAGTACTACTGTCAAGACTGTAACAAATACATGTAAATACCACACTACTACGTTTTTCAGATGTACTTTACATAACATTTATAATAATATGTATTAAAAATAAAATAACGTAATAAAATGTAATAAATAATAAATACTACATCTTATTTCTTATTATTATTTACTATTATATATCAATTTAACGGCAATAAAACGACAACTATAGGCTCCCGGATCATAATGACCCGAACACAATAAGTGAAACCAAAATGTTAACACAATAGCAGGGTTAGTTAAAGTATTATTCACGTAAGGTAAGGATCACGTAACTAACTATTCAGATGAATTACGGCAAATCGGCACTAAGGATACGATACAATTTAATGTAACAATCTAAAATGTATTCGAAATTGAATGCTTGGTTTAATTTTTGAAATACTAGAGAACTTTGTGTTCAAATCATACAATTATTTAGTCTCGTGATCGCCACCTTACGTGTGTAGACGAATTATATTACAAAACGACGTTGTATCATTAGTTATTTCACTAAATGTGCCACTGTTTTCGATTTTGAAAGATAATCAAAATTGAATTAAAATACTATTTTTATTTTACATATATCTATCTACACGTTTCGATAATAATTACAGTTATCGTCGTCAGTAATAGTAATTCTTTAAGAATTGTTTAAAACGTTAGAATTACCACTACTGAGGATCATAACTGTAATTGTTATTAAAACGTACCTATTTATGTAAAATATAAATATAAAAATACACTATTAAAAAAGTCAAAAAATCTACGTATTTGAATTATGTGTAATAATAGTAAAAGTTTACATTTTCATATAAGCAACATTTTCTACTCATATTTAATATAGAAAATGCGGCTTTAAGATAAACCGCGCACGTCTCTCCTCAATAAATCTCAATTTTTAACTGTATTGGACAAATTATTTTAGAAAACAATTTCTATTACTTTTTCATTAAACGCACCACGGATTTCGATGTTAAGATATAATCAACATCCTCTTCTTCATACAGAAAATGCGTGTTTAGTTAAGGTAGCCGCTCCTCAATTTGGTTATTCAAATTGGTGCTATTAGGAATAATATGAAACCCGATAAGTTTGTATGTAAGGGTAAGGTGGATATGGAGAAGCTTCCTCAAGTGCTCCAGGAAATATTAGGAAGAAAAAATATAGATGAGCTGTATGCTGGTTTTCGGGATTCTGTTTTGGAGGCTATGAAGGAGATCAGAGGTGAAGAGAGGTAAACAAAAAGCCGTGTCCATGGTTCACAGAAGGAGTCAAGAGTTGCCGTAATAAAAAATTCATCGTCCTCCGTTCTTTGTATGGCAGAGAAGACCAGGTTGGGAGTAGTGCGTGGAGAAAGTACAAAATGTGTAGAAATGAGTTTGTGGCTATGTTGAGAAGGGACGAAAAGTTGTTCTATGAAAAAAGTGTTGATGGTGCTATTGGTGATCCTGCCAAAATGTGGCGAGTTTTAAAACATTTATTTTGTGTTCAAAAAAGTGCAAACAAGCCAGTTATGTTTGGTAATGAGTTGGTAGAAAATAGTGAAGAAATTTCTTGCAAATTAAATAAGTATATTTTGGAAAGTTTGGAGGAGGTGATAAAGTGGATCCCGGTAAATATTGTTAATGTAAATAATGTTAGTGTTCTTAATCAATGTTGTAGATTTACTGAAAATGATGTTCATAAATTTGTTTTAAAATTAAGCAATACAATGTGGTCTGATGGGATTAGTAGTCAAACTTTAAAAACGTTGTGACCAGTTGTTGGTACGTGGGTCACTAAAATTGTAAATGAGTCTTTCTCGCAAAAAATTGTAACGGAGGTCTTAAAGATCTCTATCATAGTTCCTTTACCTAAAGTTAAAAATAGTTTAAGTTGTGCAGATTTACGTCCCATTAACATGTTACCAGTTGTTGAGAAAATATTAGAAGCCATTGTTTACGATATGTTATTCGATCATGTTAAACTAAATAAGCCATTATCGGAATTTCAATCGGGGTTCAGGGAACAACATTCGACAGAGTCCACAGTGCAGTTGATTATAGAGCCAGTGAAAAAATGCTTTAGATCAGGGGTACGTAACTGTTGCCGCATTTGTTGATTTTAAACGTACATTTGAGACGGTAGATAGGTCTAAGCTTCTAGTTAAACTTCAAAGGTTGTATGATATAACAGGGATTTCATGATTGATAGTTACATAATAGATTTGCCAACAAGTAAAGTATAATAGTGTCAAATCTAGAAACAGTAAGCCAAGGTTCATATTGTTTATGCAATGATGATTAACGATTTGCCAAATGATATATTATTCATATGTTTGCTATGATATTAATATTAGTTATAAGATAGTTATAGATAAAATAAATTCTGATCTGGCACTGCTGGAGGTATGGTTGCAAAGAAATGAATTATGTTTAAATGTTAATACAATGAAATGTATGGGTATAGGTAGTCAAACAATAACTGATAGTATTAAAAACATGTCGGTGATATTAGGTAATGGCAATCGCCTTGAATGGGTTGACAGATCTTGGAGTTGTTCTTGACAATAGACTAAAATTTGATGAGCACGTTGACTATATTAGCAAGAAAATTTCTAAGAAAGTCGGGGAGAAAACTTAGAAATGTGTTAACAAAAAAGAGTAAGGAGCTGCTGTTCAAGACGATTGTCATTCCTCATTTTAAGTATTGTTCTTCAGTGTTATATTTAGTGTCTAATGAAAATATAAATAAAGGTATGAAGGCGGTGTTGAATAGAAATAAGTATACTAGGATTAAGGAAATGTTGAAGGAGTGCAATGAATTCTATTTTTTATAATGGAATTAAAGAATACAATAAATTGCCTGAGGAAATAAAAAATTCTAAAAGTATTGTGAAATTCAAAGAGTACATAAAAAACATATGAAAGAAAAAAATACATATTAATTCTGAAGAATACAGTTTATTAGCTTTAAGCTACAATTGTAATAATAAATAAATTTCAAGTTTTAACTTTATTGGACGAACTATTTTAAAAAACAATTTATACTCCATTAAATTTCAAAATTTAATATTAGCGGACAAATTAGTTTACAAAACTTTTCATGGTTTAATGTTTATTTAAAATGGTGAACATACCTATTTAGAATTTACATAACATTAACCCCCATTCTCCATAATAAATATAAATAGATTACCTATGTTTTAAAATCGAAATCGCTGGCACAATTAGGGCCGGTCTTTCCATCTCCAGATAAAGTTTCAGTTAGTTAACTTTCAGATATATCTTACAGCTAGCGCTATTTTCCGTCTTTCCAATGTCAGTTACCTCTTATCCAGTAGTTAACCTCCTAAACTAAAGGATAAATTTAACAGCCACATGAAGTACCCGATAGAGCTGTATCTCGCGGATAAGCGCTGCCGAAAACGTACAAATTACGAGTTTATGACGGTAACGTAAAAAATCGTAACCTCAAATTGTCACTACGCGGTTTTATTGTACAAGGTACTCATTATTAATAGAAGTTTTTCATAATTTTACTATGGACGATTTGATTAATGAAGCCTTGGAAGTACGAGAGATCGAGATTTTAAACCAGATAAATCCAGATCGCCGACCATATACTATTGCTCAACGTATTGATCATTTTGATATATGGGATGATCTGGATTTTTTTCGAAGGTTTCGCTATAAACAGGGCACATAACCTCAATAGTGAAAATATAGTAAACAAAGGTAAACACGCGTGTAAACAGATTTGACAATAAACATGCATCTCTTTCTACCTTCTCGATTTGGGTAAGCTACGGCTCGCTCTTACAACACTTGCCTGAAATTAGCCACTTAGGGCTGCATTCAGTAAGTATTAAAAATGGTACAAACAGTCAGATAACTAACTATCGGAATAAACCACTTGGAAAGACGGGTAAAAGTTATCTGACAGATTTATTTGGCGGATAATTAATTCCAATGGATAGCTAACTGGAACTTGATCTGGAGATGCAAAGATCGGCCCTTAGTGAATAAGCTAGTAATATAAATTGTTTTACCTACGACCACTGTAGAAAATAGGCAAAAACACACGACACACAGCCTCAGTAAATAGCTCATTACGTACAGTAAACAAAAAATGGCACAGTTTTCCTAAACAAAACGGACAGTTTGAATATTATCCACGCCAGAAGTGTTTACCGCTACATCATCACATACAATCATATGCTGTAATATGAAAAACAAGATTAGAAAATATACCCCGAGATGGCAGCATTTAAAGCTGCAGAATTCCAAAACGCAATTACCTACTTATTTATTGTGATTTATTTTGCACAAATTAGAACTGATTTAAACTGTGTAATAAACGAAAAGAAGTAAATGTAAGACACGAGGAAACAGTCAAAGGATAAACAAACAAATGAAGGTTACAAATTGATTTCGCGTTTATAAGGTTACTCTTACTACTACATTTGCTTATTCAATACCGTATGCCGATTTCGTCAAATGCACTACGAATATTCACCATCCTTATTTAATTCACTGTTTTATATGAGAAGACAGTATAACCAAATTGAATAGCTAAATTCATAAATTAATGACGCAGCGCTAAACACTCCTGGCGAGGATAATATTTTAAAATTTATACGTAAAAGTAAGCGAAACTTTTAATAATTCCGCAAGTAGGTAATTCATAACTCTTCATGATCGCGCAATCACCTGTCAGCAGCGTAGTCATAGCAACCGTCAAATTCAAAATAATACAAACAAACCTTTTTGAAAGACAAATAAGTTCTAATTAATAATTATAAGATACATACTGTTTAAAAAACAATACCCCCATTTTCAATATGTCAAGTGATAGTGATAACGAAAATTTAACTCCTCCCAACGTGATGGCAATTGCAGAAATGGCAACAAATGATTTACTGTCAAGTAAATCCCGCAAACGCTACGAAAATTGTTAAAATAAAAATAAAAATAAAAAATCGACGTGTTTAAGCATCATTTACAATACCTGATAATGAAAATATTAAAAGTAGTCCAGACTTTTTTGGCACATTGTATATGGTCGCAGGTAAAGTATAGTACGTAATGCGTGTTGTAAAGCAATTACGCACGAAGCCGCTTGCGTAAGATGCCTTTACAATACTTATTACGTAATATACTATCGTAAGATAATTTGTCCATTATAGATAAAATTTGAAATTTATTGAATAGGGTGTCACGTGGCCGTGATTGTATCGATTATTTGCCGTTAATTTCAAAATTTTTAGTACCGCACATCTGAAATACAGTATAAATTCATGTCATTGAAATTAATAACAAGTAAATGCTTGGAAAGCATTAACGTTTTTTTTTGCCTTTTACATATTTGAAAAGAATTCGAAATTTTTACACATGGTAATGGTAAGTAGAATCCTTTTCTTTTCTAAACAAAAAACCAAAAAAAAAAAGATTCGGTTGTTCATCAAATTCAGATGCAAGATTAAATTAAGATAGGCAGTGGAATCCTTTTAGTAGTGTGGTTGGGAATTAATTCGTTTCTTTGTAAATACTAGTTATTTTCCGTGTTGTAAGTTTTAGAAATTTTAGTTTGTTGAAAGGGAAAGTATAAAATTATATTGAGTATAAAAACTATTACGTTGTATGGTACATCTTTTATGAATTTAATTGTAGCCGTCAGACTGTCGTCTTTTCTTTTCGATAACATTTTTTTGGTTTTAAACAGAGTTTGGATTTTATATACGTTATTTTAAGGTTCATTGTAGTAGAGTTTCGTTATCATAGGCATCTCATATTACAGAGGTACCTTTGGGAACGTAATTTCGATGGATGATGCAATTGTTTCAGTTCGGCTTTAAGTAGTAAATTGTTATGATTGGTTAAATTAAAATGTAAGGGGCTAGAAGTGAAGATGGCGAGATCTGAACGATGTTTAAGTCAGTCCAGTCAACGATGTAGTTCAGGTCTCATCCTTTGTTTTGCGGCGCTGCCGCGCATACGAACATTTGTTGGTTTGGTGATAGTGAATTATTTACGCCTATTTCGGGAGGCTTAGTGAAGTATATCGTTGGAAGTCTTTCCGTTACCCTTAATTGGTGGATAATATAGTGACTTCGTTCCTCTCGGTATAGTTTACAGTTATCGTTGTCGCGTAGAGATATTCTATCATCCAGGCAATTGGACTCGGTGTTGGATAAGTGTCGGTCATTGGTTCCTTCTGGAGTTCCATCGCATCTTGTCTGTGGATTAAATTAATATAGTTCAGGTTTTAGTTTTTTACTTCTTTGTGCGTACAGCTGATGCGATAACAAATAATTCGCTGTAAATAAAAAAGCTTTTCGTTCTTTTAAAAATAATAAGTGTTAGTCAGAATCTGTATATAGTAGAGTAAAGTAATCAGATTTTACGGAAGTATAAGTATTAGTGTAACGTACGACCAATTGTAATATCAATCAAAACGCAACTTGAAAGAGAAGCATTCACAAGTTAAGTCATATTTGGGGTTCGAGCGCAGCTTCTACTTCGATCCTATTGCCGAGGCTGTCGCCGAGTCATCCTCTAAGTTCCCCAGGTGTCTGTATAACAAAGGGGCCGTTCCAAGCTGAGGTAAACATTTTGTGCATATTTTTTTACTGTGGTTGACAAAACTTAATGAATTTTTGGAGCATTTTATTTTGTTTGTATATACAAACGGTTGAATACGCTGGTTTTTGGAAATTAAATTCTGATTTTTTGATCGTTTTAAGTTTTAATGCAAGCGTATTCCTCCGTGCCATGATCAAAATTCATTTGAATGTTTTATTTATTTGTTATACTGACGAAATCATATCGAAATTGTATGTGACGAATGCGTTATAAGGGCGCAATTGATTTGTTAAAACAATTTGTTAGTTTGGTATATGAATCAGATTTACAATAAATTTTAGGCCAACTCTGAAACTAGCTAGTATCACCGCCTCTTAAGTATACTAGGTGATTTTAATTTGAATTGAATGATTTGATTAATGTAACAATTGTGTTGACATCTCGATGGTTGTTTTTATTTTTAAATGTAAACCCATTTATTATACAGCATATTTACGCACATTTTAACTGTTTGTTTTCTTATGAGATTGAGTCACTGAATTAACGTCATTACTCTAGTGTTTATTTGAAGTACAGTAATTAATTACGCTCGAAAGCTTTATCTACTGATTAACGTAACTTTTAAAGGTTGATTATTTTCTTGAATGTGAGCATATTTGACGGCCAATTGATTTAATTCCGACTGGTTGTAAATTTAATTAAAGTGATTTCCTCTCGTGGAAGAATAATTGTATGGAATATCAGATTTATTAAGTAAAGTAGAGTAACAACAGAATTATTGTTTTTTTGATCAGGTTAGTGATGGATTTTTGCGGCACGCAATTATTTTAGATAAGCGTTCGAGAATATTTGCAACCTTTCAGGTATAGCGAAGATTTACTAGTCCCAGGACCACCTGTGATTTGCCAGAAGGTAAGCAGTTTGTTATTTGTTTGAGAATGAGTTGTGTATTTTCGAATTTAGGAGTTATAACCCCGATTTGATCTGATTAATTCGCCTTAATGGATCTTGCTGGTAAAGGACATACGAATTTGTCTTTATGAGGTCAGACAGATAGAAAAACAAACATATTGAACACTCTTCATTGCGAAACGTATACAACCGCACTCGAGTGGATCTCGCTAAACACTGAATGTACTACCTGCTAAAAAAAAAGGTTCAAAACGATCTTATAATATTTTAAGTTGCATTTAACAACTGCCCGCCGTAGGCAATAAACTGATAAACTACCAAATGACACGGTTACATTGTTTATAATGGTACATATTAAATAATCAAATTATAGCTGAGGCGTACATTATACAATTATTTCTACACTACCTTTTATTTATTTGGTAGCTTAGTGGAAGTAATAGGTAACTATAATACTAATCTAATGTCTCTACTGTTTTTACTAACTCTGAACTAAGTGGTAACACACATATTCGATTTACCGCTCTTTTCACTTCACCCGTGGTAGTTTTTATCCTTAGAACTCGCACCACATTGTCAATAGCCGGATAAACCTCACTCACTTTTCCTAATTTTCAATTGCAAGGAGGTAAATTGTCACCCGCTAGCGGTACCATGTCACCAATTTGTATTGAGATAGTTGGTTTTTCCATTTATATCGCATTTCCAATTCATGAAGATATTCCTTATGCCACCACTTCCAAAAGTGCTGTAACATGGACTGTATCTCATGGAAATGTGGTAGATGATTTTTTGGAGTGTGACATAAGCTTTCATCTGGAACGGCTACCATGCTTCTTCCAATAAGAAAATGTGAGGGGGTTAAGGGGTAATTTAGGTCATTAGGATCTTCGCTTAAAGGACATAATAGTCTGGAATTTAATACGGCTTCAATCTGGGCAAGTAACGTGGCAAACTGTTCGAATGTCGAATTCCCTGATCTGTTAGTGATATGTTTGGTTTTTCCAAATTCCACTCTAGGAATGACGATAATTCGTGTAATTGACGATTTGCAGCTACAAAGTTTGTCCCATTATCAGACCAAATGCAGCATGGTCTTCCTCTACGCGCTACAAAACGCCTTAATGCTTATAAAAAACAGTCTGCTGTTAACTCGCGCACTAGTTCTAAGTGAAGTGCCTTGGTACTTAAGGCACATAAATAAACATACGTGACATTTATACAATTGGTACCCTCGGCGCGCCTATTGCGAGATTTAAATGGACAGGCATAATCTATTCCCGTATTGTAGAACGGTGGAGAGGGACTGGTACGACATTTTGGGAGACTTCCCATAAATATTTTTGCTAATTTTGGTTTTGACTTAAAACATTGGATACATTCATGCACAATAGCCTTTGTTACATTTCTGCCTGATAATGGTCAATATCTGTTCCGTAACGAATGTAACAGGGTGTGAGGCCCACAGTGGAGCAAACGAAGATGTTCATACCGAGTTATCAATGTTGTTAACGGGTGTTGCTTTGCTAGGATTAATTGATGTTTTGATGAAAATTTTGAATCTGCTAGCCTTAATCTCCCGCCTACTCTTAGTAGTCGGTCAGTATCAAGGAAGAGGTTCAAGTTAAGAATTTTTGATGAATTTTATAGACATTCATTTTTGGATAGTAAAGATGATTTCTGTTGAAAATGTTTGACGTTGAGCTAATCTATTAATTGTGTAACTAATGCAACCTTATTTATTTCCGGGAAATCATTCATAATTTTTGGATGAATTGTTGTAGTAGTATTAATATCTGATTTCATAGATTCCGCACCTTCCCACCATGATTCTGAGTTTACTAATACTTGTGGCATTAATCCCCTTGATATTAAATTTGCTGTGTTTTCCGCTGATTTCACATAAAACGAATTGTGTGGGTTGGTTAATGAATGTATTTCACTTACACGATTTGCTACACGTGTTTTCAATTTTGATGGACAACTTTTGATCCAAGATAACGTTATTGTAGAATCACCATAAAAATTCCTTTCAGATTTTGATGCTTAACGTTTGTCTAGCACTACTAACTAACTGTGCTAAGAGCACAGCTGTAATTAGATCTCGTCTTGACAATGAAGTTTTTCTTAGTGGTGCTACCCTAGATTTAGCTGTTAATACGCGTACTGCAAATTTATTATTTATTGACCGAATGAATATATATATATATATATATATATATATAAATTAAACTTGTTATGGGATATTGGCAATTTCTTTAGTTTAAATAAACTTCTTATCTATAATCTATGTCTCCAATATTTCGCATTTATTCAGTGCTTCTTCAGGGAGAAACTACAGTAGACGAATAGTAAAAATAAATAACAAGTTAACAATAATTCAGGAGTATAACTTACGATATAGCTACTTAAAAATCGCATTTAACAAACCGGTATAAACCCGACATTTGTTGACGAAGGTTAAACAGCTATCTTAATAAATATTATGTACAAATCTCACAGCAATAATGAATCCTAAACATAAGAATAGCAATTAAATTTCTAAGAGATACGAGTAAGAATAATAACTAACATTATCCATATCACTTTTACACTTTAACGCAACTGGTATTTTTAAATATGAATTTTCCAAATATAATTTTATTGTAATTTGAATTTATACAATAATTTTATACTATTAAAATTTGGTTGATGATTTAAATCATAATGTGAAGCTGAAGCGCAAAATTTCTTTTGATTTTAGTTTGGTCACTTTTAGATGTTTTGACTTATTTTGTAATGTCTGAGAAGTTTGACCGTGTAATTTTTTCACAATCAACACAGGTTGATTGTTTACAAAAGTTAATTGTTTATATATGACGTTCAGAAAAACCCATTTGTAATTCTTAACACCATTAACAATTCTTGAAGTTAAATTTGTAATATAACTATAGTGTTATATTCACATTATCAATTTCATTTAGTAATTATTTATAATTATGGTCATGGGTTTATTAAACAATAATTTTTAGCAAGATAAGGAAACCATTATTCATAAATAAATCTAAAGTATTTAATCAATATTATAAAGGAAGGACTATATTCTTAAAATTTAATTTTAAGACTTTAACTGTTTTGATATATACAGGTTCCTTACATTTCAATGAATATTGATACCTTCAAAACTTTGGTGTTTTTGAATAATTTATCCTAAGCTTCTGCTAAATTATTGTTTAAACGTATATAATCTATTAAATTTAAGCTGAATGAAATTGATAATGTAAGTATAACACTTCCTATATGTAAATTTAAGCTTCAAGAATTGTTAATGTTCATGTATAAACAATGTATTCTTTTAAAAAAATTAAATGGAACACAAATTTAAACAAAATTATATACATGCAGTTAAAAGAATTGATAGGTAAATTCTCAACATCGTTAAAATAGACGCAACTGTACCATAAAATGACTGTAATTAATATATATATATATATATATAGGTTATATTATATATCTGATTTAATATCATCAACCAAATATCCACTGTTGGATAATAAAAACTTCGAGTAAATCAAAACAAGAGATTATTTTGGTAAAGTTATATTTAGAAAGCGTATAGCTTCGCTGACGTTCTAAATTATACTGACCGTGAATCGGCCAAAGGAAAAACATAATTAAATCTTAGCCATTACAGTGGCGTACTCAAGGGTAGGGTAAGCAACTTAAACTAACCAATACTAACATCCACGTTCGGACGCATCTGAAAACCCATGAATGTCGATGGATTTTCATATAAAATGCATCTTGTTATCCGAATATCCTCAAGGTACTTTAAATTATTTTTAAAAATTACCCACTTTGTGTGAAGGTTTGTCGGAATTGATTCATCTCAATTCAAATTTAATCCTTGCAAGATTAACTATAGCTGGTGCTAAGAGACGTAATGGGCCGAATAATTGAGCTGTGAGCACTAGAATAGTTCTTTTTGATACATGTTCTTTGTGAGGTTAGTGAATTTATAATGCAAATTATCTTCCCATGGATCCTAACAAGCGCCCAATGTTTTTATTACATTATCACCTAAAATTAAGATCTAGTTCATGACGTTTTCCCGCTATAAATGTTTCTAACAGGTGACGCCTCTTTGACGTTTTCTCCCGATATTGACCTTTTTGGAGTTGTGACGCGTGCCCTTTTACAGCATTAAGTAAGAACCCCGCCCACACCACTGACCTATACCGTGCGCACAATTGTATTTACGGGATTGATGCTCTAATCAGTATTTGGCCTGTAACAAGGGACGTGAGCGCATTATGTTAAGTAAATTCCCATTTCCTACAATAAATAGAAGTTGATTATGTTTTAAAATTTAATTCGGTGACATCTTTAGTGACGAAAGTATATAGTTATTATATATTTATTAAATAGCGACGTGTGCATATTATCTTAATTAAACTCCAATTTTCTACAATAGATAGAAGAGGTTGATTATGTTTGAAAATCAAATTCGGTGGCAAATTTGGGGAAGAAACTAATAATATAAATTGTTTTATAAAATAGTTTGTCCATTATAGTTAAAATTTAAAATTTATTGAATAGTGACGTGCGCGTTATTTTAATTATACTACCATTTTCTAAAATAAATAGAAGAGGTTGATTATGTTTTAAAATGAAAAGTTGTGTCACATTTGGTGAAGAAATTAATGATATAAATTGTTTTGTAAAATAGTGTATCTAATAAAGTGTAATGACAAGCCCCACCTTAGGTGCCCGAAACGTTGGAAATTCGAGCCCCCCGCGTTAGACTAACTTGTAATGCTACCTTTTTAATCTTCGTTGAAAAAAAGTTAAAACTTAAAGTGTTGATTAATCTCACGCAACCGCATTGGGCGACAAATGTTATGAAACATGGATGACAATCATAATGTATTGAATAAGATAAAAAAAATATTATTTACATTCAAAACAAATTATTTAAATTTAGCCAAATAGAAAAATAAATAAATCCGATGTTTACTTTTTGCAAACCCCAGTTCAAGTATTAATATAACTAGATGTAAATGTTCACAGAAATTATACATTGTCCACTCATGTAAGATCCCTTGAATTTAATTTGTGAAATAACCTTTCTCAATATCAATTTATGTAAACCCACTTTAAATGTAATTTCAATAGTCAACTTTACTAAACGTTATTAATATTCAATATTATCATTGAACATTCAATGTATCAATAATATGCTAACTGTACATAAAATCAGTTTTATAATTTGTTTCTAAAATCCTGGGATATGATAGCATCACAAGGTCACTCAAACCTAACTGTTCCAGATAAATTTCGGTTTAACTTAACTTGATTAATTTATTTAAATTGGTCTCTGACCTACAGTCATAAATATCAATTCAATTGTGGTAGGTTTAGGTAACTGAAATAGTATGTAATCAAGAATTAATACACAAACTGAATTCAACGAGTAATTAACTTCATTATCACAATTAAAAAACTGCATAAAGGCAGTTAATTAACTAAACCTGAGTATAATTTGTCGTGTGAGACAAAATAAAGTTTTATTAGCCTTGAATATAAGTTCTTTCCTTTTTTTAGTCAGAGCAAGTTCAGTCTATGAGGGTTTTCTGAAGTTATTATTAAGATTCATATTTGAATTTATCTGACCTTCAGTTAAAGTCACAAATAAGAAATAAAATCTTAAAGATCATTGTTAATTTAAATGTAAAAAACGTCACATATTTATTAATAAATTGTAGAAATACAAATAAAACTTAAACTACCTATGCCCCGCTGGCTATATACTTGTATATTAGATGATGCAAGATCCTTTTAACTTAGATTATTTTCATTTAGTCGGCCACTTATGTTAGTACGGAAAGTACAATCAACTGTACTTTAAACAAAATTGTTCAAATGTAAATTTATGTAAGGATAAGTAACTGTTAAATTATTTAATATTAAATGTCTCAATATAATTTAACTTACACAAGTTTCATACTCATTCACAATATAATAAGATTTTATTTTCCTGAGATGCGTATCGATTTGTCACAAATATTCGTATTTTAAATTGAATGTCACTCAATATTTATCATTTTGGTCAGATCCCTTTATATGATCTTTAGGCCCTTTGAAATTTTATATACGATCACTAATAGATGTAAATGACCTTATATTTATTAATTGATAGCAAACAATGTCAAATTTGAAATGTTAAATAATTATAAAATTTTATATGATACAATTCAAAATGGCCACGCGAACCGATTATTATCAACAGTCTCGCATTGATGTTAAATGAACTCTCTCGTTCTCACCCCAATTTCTTACATACATGTCGCCTTCTTCGGCGCGTTAATACATTCAATCTTCAATAAGAATTTGAATAAAACACTATTAGGATGGTCTCCGTAAAAGTTTACTTCTCAGATAACCATTTTATGCGTAAATTAACATAAATTTCAGAATATTTTGCTAAATCTAATGTGCAATATTGATCTATTGATTTCTCTAAGATTTAGATCCTCCAATATAAATGAATAACCTATTTTGACCGATCAAAATCGATTAAAAAATTAATCTTTTAATTAAATTTCTATTAAGTTTTTAAATCCTCCTAAAAGTAGTCTCCATTGATCATATTTATGTATATAAATATAATAAAATAGTACGGAAAAGTTGGCTGAAATTAACATGTAATTTTAATTAAACAAAACACGGTCTATCAAACGCTGTTTAATTTCCGCTTTCATTTCTAGGTTTGAGAGGTTAGGTTGTCACGTGTGGTTGAATTAACATAGATTTTTTTTTAATATGAATAGATTTGGATATCACATGCAAAATTTCAATTAAATGTTAGCTTTCCGTGTATATTATTTTGAAATGTTGCTATCGAGATTACGTTAAAAGGAAATGAAAGCATTTCGAGAATTAAATTGCTTTGCTGCAAAGAATTTAACATAATATGGAGTGTTTTTATCGGCTTAAGTATGTGTTATCGCGCTAAATGTGCTGGTGTCACACAGTGGTTAATGGATTTCATGTAGTTAATAGCGTATCAGTTCGTAGTATTGTTAGAGTAAAAATCATTGAAGACTTAGTTGAACCATTCTGAGTGTTATTTGAATTAAGGATGTTGGTTATCTCAATTCTAGTAATTGGGTTTTGGTTGACAGACGTTTGAGATTGTTTGTCTCATAACCGCGTCCAATTTGCATGTTTAGTATAGAGCATTGTTATGAGTAATGGTAAAAAATGACATGATCTTTGAAGGGGGGGGGGGGAGATGTTAAGGGATTTTGTTTTTGATTCTTTTAGTCAGTTAGATGCTATTGATAGAGTTAGTTGAGAATTTGAGGCGAGAGTAGTTTACCGCGAACGCAAAGTGTAGTACTTACGATCACCCGGCGTTACCTAAAGATATTGTGAGGGAGTTAACCGTTTTCACTACTCGTGAATTATAGATAGGATTCACCACCCCGAGGAGATTTTGTGCTAGTGTTCATCAATCAATAGTAACAAAGGATGTAGTGTTGATTTTAGTGCTTTCCGATTCCTTGGATTAATTTTACGCTTTAAACGGATTAAAATAAATGTGTCGTGTATCGTATCTAGCGTTTGGAAAACCTTACACTTTGTCCAGAGTATGCCGCAAGCTTGTATTGAAAATGAAGGGTTTTATATTAATAATTAAACTATGATTAGTATTATTTTGTTATATGTTTCGTGTTTATTTTTAGTTAAATCGTTAACTCTGTTGTAATGCCAATAATAATAAATAATGAATAAAGGTAGAAAGAAATCGATTTTTTAAATTTAATTTCCATTTTTATCGTTGGAAAAAGAAAACGAATTTGTTAAGTTCAAAAGCAGTTTTTCATTTTTGATTGAATAACTGTCACTTTTATATTAATTCCATTTTTAGCGGTACTTGTGCCTATCAATGATCTATAGAGTTAAATGATTTTTTATATTTAAATCACAATTAATGGGAAATTATATGCCAAATAACGTGTTTTTATTTTATCAATTAGATCGCTTTTTAATTTCAATTGCATCCTTGATAATACGATTTCATAAATATTCCTCTTTTGCCAGTAGTGTTTTGAACTAGAATGAAAAAAAACAAGCATCGTGTTATCAGGGAAATAATTAAATCAAAACAATTTGGAATTGCATTGTTACTTGTATTTCTTCTAATCAGTCTGATTAGATTGTAGATTAATTGATTTTTTATTTTTGTGCAACTATGTCATTGAAGTTAATTCATTCTAAAAATATATTACTCCTATTATTAATTCCTGTATGTGAAGAAAAACAACTGACTTGGAGCTGTTTTAAATTCCTTAAAGTAAACCATAAATTTATTATCTAATTCCATTATAGTGCAATAAAAATAAGATCACTTGTTTGCTTTTATAAATACACATATATACAAATTCATCAAAAATTTTATTCTTCTTTTAATATAACAGACTTTCAAGTCAGTTTAGAACCAGGCATTACGTATTTTCATAATAATTCTATCATTAACAAACTGGTTGTTTAAGAGAATATCTACGTGCCCGTAATATAATGGAAAATTTACCTATTACAATACGTTCTTGGTTTTTGCTAACAATTAAAGGGTGTCCAATATTTCTACGTTAGATCGCCTCGGGGAGCTTTTCATTGTCGTCGGATGTATGTGAATTGCACCCTGTCGCTATGAGCTAGGAAAGAAAAAGTTAGACTGAAAATCTGTGTGAATTCAAGATAATTACTTTTCTGTATTTTTTGTGATTTGCTTAAAAAATGTAGACTGTATTTAAATACGCAAATGAAAACGCTTTATTTTGTTGTATAGTACTGTGTAGATGCCCTTCAAGCTGGTGGATCAATTAGCGAAGCACTGATATATATTATAAAATTTGACGAATTTATGTTTTCTGTCTGTATATGTCATTTTCGCCCTATCTCTCAGTTTTATCATGTTTACTGTTTATGTAAATTAGTAGACCACAATAGCTTTGATTTTTTTCTTGTTAATGGTTTAATATTAATTTTCGAATTATACTTATATATATATATATATATATATATATATATATATATATATATATATATATATATATATATATATATATATATATTGTTCTGAATGGGTGAGACAGTTGTCAGTCTATTTTAACGATGTTTTGATTATTTCTATGAATTCTTTTAACTGCGTGTATATATGCTTTGTTTGTATTTGCTGTCTCCATTTAATTGTTTAAGCAGAATACATTGTTTATATATGAACGTTCAGAACGAAACCCATTTTGCTCTTCGATTTCCACACATTTCTGTTCCATTCTTTCTTCAATGTTCTCCCATACAGCCTTCCTACCCAGGGTGTTACGCCTATTCCTCTATAATTTCCACATTCTCTCCTATTTCCACTCTTATAAATTGAAGTTATAATGCCTAAATTCCGCTCTGTAGGTACTTCATCGCCTTGAATGAATTTATTGAAAATGACCTAAGGCTATAGGTATGCCTCCTCGGTCTGGAGATTTATTATTTTTCATTTGCATCAGTTCTTTCTTAATTTCCTCCACTGTAGTTTCTGGGAACTGTATTCTTCTTGTCTCTCCCTTGTTTTGTCTAATGTTATATATTCATCTCGGTCTTCTGTTAGTAATTGCTGCTAATATTGTTTCCATTTTGTTATTCCTATGGGATCTATGTCAGTAGAGGGGGGGGGGCACTGTGGTCGCTGACGTCATCAGTTGTGGGGTAGGTTACGCCCACGTGGCCAGGTCCATTTCCCACCCCTATGGCTTCTTTTTGGGGGCCTTTTCAACCGCTAGACGAAATTTTCAAGCCTAGATGGTATTTTTACCCCTAATTAGCGGTGTTTTGGCTGGGGTCGGCTTCTTTTCGGGGCGATTTTCAACCTTCGACAGGATTTTTTACCCTTGACGGTATTTTCATCCCTTAATTAAGGCCTTGCTGGCAGTCCATTCAAGTGTTTAGGGGTGTGGGGGTGGTCACGCGATATCTTCAGCCTAATTAAAGCCTCGGACCCTGCAGGGTTGGAAAATTCATGTGTTCTGATTGGCGGTCATGGAGGTGGATCACACTTCTTAGTTTCTGATTGGTCTATGGACTCCGCTCCTGCCTTCTGGTTGGTTGAGAAGCACGGATTGTCTGCCATTTTGTCGGGTATTTTTTTAGGTCATGGTGGGAAATTTAAAACAGTATCCTAATAAGGGTTTCACAAGACGCCCTGACTTCTCAATTATAAGACATAAGTAGACTCCTCTACCATTTTGTATGACGTCATAATCAACAACATTGTGTAGGGAGAAATAAATTCCAAGGTGTTGATCTGAAATCGTGTTCTATCAAAACACCTTGATAATTACCGATAGTAAAAAGATAAGATCTTTTTCTAACTAGTAATTAGATAAATACAAGACATCCATATTTTATATTTTGCAGTACATATCGAGTTTTATTTGTAATAATTAAATGTTTAAAACTGATCACTTAATTACCCATTTTATTATTTTAAAGTAAATTTTGTATGTATATAACACTTCTCAAGGTAAATCATTTAAACTGTGTATAAATAAATTTCAATATGCGCTAACGACCCGTAGTAAAATCAAAGCAATGTTTTTGAAGTGAATGCTCTAGATTACGCGCCCTTGCACGAGTAGTGAATTAGGAAAGTTATACCAAAACAACAAGTACATTCCGTATATTTATATATAATCACTTCGAAAATATTCGCTCTCCTAATTAAAAATTAGAGAAAGTAGAAAGACCGTAAATAACATGCCTTGTTTAAAAACGATTGGAAATATTTTTAAGTTAAGCATCTTTTTTATAAGTAAAATAAACTAAAAATTATAATAAAATTATGACCTTCTAACTCTAAAAATGGAGATTAAGAAAAAATGATATAATAATTTTAATAACACTTTTTAGTAATGGGGAACAGAGGATAAAACAACATTGTTTTACAAAAGTAGCTTTCAATCTGTGAACATAAAATGAACTCTCCGTATTATGAAACCACAATCGAAGATATTCGAGCTTCTGTAAATTATTATTGCATAACAACACCTGATGGTGATGCAGTCGTAGATGAAAAAAAACGAGTGTGACGTCAAAGCCCATGAGAAGCCCACTGAGAAGGAAACGGTTATTTTAGATCTAGCAGAGGCTGTTGCTGATGTATGCGATGTAATCTAATATTTGTCAACCCTCCAAGATGTTCTCTCAATACATAGCTTGTAAATGATCGTTTTTAATTACCTGCGCATATTTTTAATGCTGTTATAATTACAGGTATGGATATTAAAAATGTGAAGTAGTTGGAGGCTGGGTTGAATACAATCTTGGACTCATAGCAACATTACTACGTCAAGAGGGCAGTTGTGGAGCTGGCTGAATTTGTGAATGAGTGTTGCCAAGGCCGAGGACCATCGTATACATCGATTTAACGAATGCGTGGATTAATAGGGAAAACAATCAATTTAATATTCAACTACAATCTGTGATGCTGAGATTGACATGTTGTTGAATAATAAATAATAAATTATTAAAAAACATGATATCTTTTTATTATCGGTAATTACCAAGGTGTTTTGATAGAACACGATTTTAGATCAACACCTTTGAATTTATTTCTCCCTACAAAATGTTTTTGATTACGACGTCATACAAAATGGTTGAGGAGTCTACTTATGTCTTATAATTCACAAGCCAGGGCATCTTGTGAAACCCTTATTAGGATAATATTTTAAATTTCCCACCATGACCTAACAAAATACCCGACAAAATGGCCGACAAGCAGCGCTTCTCAACCAACCAGAAGGCAGGAGCGGAGTCCATGGACCAATCAGAAACTAAGGAGTGTGATCTACCTCCAAGACCACCAATCAGAAACTAAGGCGTGTGATCTACCTCCAAGACCACCAATCAGAACACATGCATTTGCTTACCATCCAGGGTCTGAGGCTTTAATTAGGGTGAAGATATCGCGTGACCACTCCCACACCCCTAAACACTGGAATGGACTGCCAAAAAGGCTTTAATTAGGGATGAAAATACCGTCAAGGACCATCAAAGGTAGAAAATCGCCCCGAAAAGAAGCCGGCCCTAGCCAAAAGGCCGCTAATTAGGGGTAAAAATTCCATCGAGGGTTGAAAATTTCGTTTAGGGGTTGAAAAAGGCCCCCAAAAAGAAACCATGGGGGTGGGAAATGGGCCCGGCCACATGGGCGTAACCTATCCCACAAGTGATGACGTCAGAGACAGGAGTGCCCCCTTCTACTTTATCTTCTCAGGTTTATCAGTACTTTCAAACACTTCCATGCTTCCCTTGGTTTCGAACTTCCCATTAGCATGTTTATTTCTCCACATTTCTTTTCCCAACTTGCATTTTGTTCTTTAAATGTTGCTTTATTACGGTATATCTACATCTAACGTATTCTTTTTGATCTTCTGGACTTTTTGTAACTAGCCATTTATGGTGCGCCTTTTTCTTTTCTTCTACTTGGATTTCTAGGTTTTCATTCCACCAGTAGCAATTTTTATGAGACTGAGTTCTTTTCTTTTCATCGAGTGCCTCCCATGCGGCTTGCGTTATTATCTTTTTCCATGTTTCATACATCTGATTTGCATTTCCTATTATTTCGATGTTGCTTAATTTGTGTGCTACTCGCATTTTATACAGGAATATTGTTGATTCGTTCTGTAAACTATCCATATCCAAGTTGTATATGATGTGTTTTTGCTGTGTATTTAGTAAATGTTGGTCGTTTAAATATTTTTGTACATTTTAATAGTAATTTTATTGACCAGTACCTTCCAAACTAACGTAAATCAAGGTTTTAGCAGTGACGGTTCATTACCTTTTACAATTTCTGAATTGAATCTCAAATTTGTTACTGGTGTAAATTCTAATTTAAGCTTGATTTAAAATTATTTTGGAGGTTAATCCGAGAACTTATTTCGAACTTACATACATGATGTTACATTTACGGAAAATGTTTTAATACAATTATCAATTATTTTCAACCCTTTCCAGTGACGTAGCTTCACTCTTAAATTTATAAATTCATTCTTGTTATGAGACGGTATGTTTATATATGAATAATGTTTATTACTTTATTGAATATACTAATTTAATAACAAACATAAAACTTTCCAAATAAACTATAATAAATAAACAAATAAAATGGTTATCACAACAAATAAACCTAACCTAAATAATGCAACTGTAAAAATTTGTTTCACTTCAATAGTTAAAATTTTTTATTATCACTTTAGCAGCCTTATTCATAGATTTGTTTTAAAATCAATTTTTTGTCCAAAAGTTGATCTTGAACATAAGCAAGCGCGCATATAAACACAAGCTAAATAATTAAAAATAATAATTAGCTGGGATTGTTTCATTTTTCAAGGTTGATTTTGGCAGCATTTTTAATTAATTTCTAAATAAATTTTGTCCATTAACATTGAGTATAGCCGTTTATTCCCATGCGATGAATATTAACGAAATTATAAATTTATTTTCAATATATTTTTTTTTGTAAATATGTTTAAAGAAGGTATACTAATTATTACTTTTTCCTTCAAACCTACATATACATCTGTAAGTATAGAGGGTTATGTAATCGATTATTTTCCCTAGCGCTAGATCGCCTAATTATCTCATTTTACATTTGGCAATGTTTCGCCAAGATCGGCCGTGATGTCTGTGGTGTGAATGTGTGTGAGAGTGTGTGCGTGCGTTCATGCGTGCGTGGGTGTGTGAATGTTGGTATTCATGGTAACGCCAGGACAACACATACATACTTCAAATTTCGTACTTAAGGTTGTTTTCATTTTTTCTGGAGCTGATTGCTGATTGGAATTATGCATACAATTAAAGGTATGAACTAATCACGATTTTAAAATTGAATTTAACTTTCTAAGCCAATAATGGACCAAACTAAAGAAAACTAACAGTACCGAATAGAAAATTAAAAATTGTTTCAAATGAAGTATAATTTGGTATCGCATTGCGTATAAGAATTTGTTAGAAGTTTGAAAATACTGAAAATTTGACAATGTACTAATATCGATGGGGGCCGCTCGACTAAGATATTTTAAAATTCGTTTATTTTCTTTATTTTGTGACGGACAGTTGGATTTTCGAGAGAAAAATAAAAATATTCATCACATGTTTAACTTTAACATGTTTAACAAATTACACTTGCAGACCTTACAACACATGGCGTATTTACGAAATGATTACTTTTTTATGTAACTTGGACAATGCGTAGAAGCCATAGTGTAAGCAATACTAAATAAATTTTGGTTGTTTTTGTAAACAGGGTATTCGAAAAACTGTTAAAAAAAGACACTTTTTGTTAAAACCTCTATGTCTACAATGTATAGTTTTCTAAATATTAAAATAAAACGTATTTTTATTTTGCAAAACTTCAAGACGGTTTTCTTCTGTTTTGAAAAACTATCACGGTAGTCAAGGTTGTTTAGCAAATGTCGGTTTAAATATGATAAAGAGTTAAAGACTATTTTGCGATTTTCAATATATTAAAAATATTTTTCGAGCACACTGCATAAAGAAAACGGCCGAAGTTTATTTATTAACGCTTACATTCCGCTTGTCCAAAACACTAAATTGCATTGCAAAGAATAATGCCATCTATTGAAAGGTGATCTTTACCCACGTTTTACATAATTCGAAAACCGTTGAGGTTAGGTTTATTCCATGTTACACAACAGTATATTAAAATACAAGTATGATAATGTTAGTATTACCGGGCGAGTACAAGTTTGTAACACGAGACGCAAAGCCTCGAGTGTTCCAAAGCACGAGCACGGCAATAATACACATTATGAAACGTGTGTTTTATACAATTTTTTGTAATTCTGGTTATAAAACAATTTTAGAAATTGTAATTTGCTAATTTGCATTATTGTCAGATTGAATTTTTGAGGTTACGGTTACAGCTATATGGAAACCTCCAAATCCAGGGTAGCCAATACCACAAATCGAAATGCGCCAAAAACTGTAACATAAAGTTTGCGTTATGTATTATTATCGTTCTGTTTTCACCCAGAACGGCAATATAAACTTTACGATACAGAATTAGAAAAAAATATTCTTATTTTTCTCTCTAGAATCCAAATACTCATAAAATATAACAGGTTGGATTTAAACTAAGCAAATTATGCTCCATTTCCAGTAAAATGCCACCAATTTGAAAATATTTTAGGGGAATGGCCATTATCGATATTAGTATTTTTGGTGGATTGGTAGTTTCAGTTCGTCGTGAGACACCTTGTACAGCCAAATGGAATAAATTCATTATTTAGAGAACTACTAGATGCAGACATTTTAGAACTTTCAACTTAATTGTTGTCAAAGATGGCGAATTCAACATTCACTATTTCAAAAATTTCAACCAACCCAAAGTCGAAAATTCTTGATGTAACTGTTACAACAGGGAAATTGTTTTTCTAATAAGCGGTGACTGGAGACACGCTAACGTTCCCGGAATTTGGCGAATTATAACCTCAATCTGTCTAAAAAAAATGAAAAAAAAAGGAAAATCAAAACCTAGGATCCAAGCTACGTTACTCTGCAATCCATTAAAAGGATGCGTAGATTTTAATTTTCGCTTTCGATTGAGGTTATAATTTTCACGTATTTTCACGTACCCCCAGTCACTTTCTTTTTAATATTAAAACCATTGCAAAATCAACTAAAAAATCATATTCACGCCATACGATTCGGCATATTCCACTAAATAAATGTACAGAACGCTATCATTTAAGGGGAAACCATTTTGAAGATATTTGAATTAAACCGATGTTAGGGCGCCATCTTTCAAGAGCTTCAGCTCTCTTAGGAAGTATTTTTGTATTAAGGTAACTTACGTTAAATCGACATAAAACCAGCTCTAGAATCTGCAGTTTTCTTTTGTGAAAAGAGTTTGTGGACACCCTGTATAACAGCTGTTTTCCCTTCAAACAGTTGAGCATTGTTGTAATGTTTTGTTTAATGATTGTTTCCACTATGTCATGGTTATGTTTTTATCAGTAATTTGTTTTGATTTGTAGCTGTATGTGTTGTGTTTTGAAGTGTTTTTTTATGGTTTTTATTTTTATTGTTATGGTAATTATTTCAGAGTAAACATTTAAAAAATGAAGTATAGTGTATTATTAAAAGTAGCTTTGTGTGATTTACTTTAGTATCATGGAATCTTTCAACTGTTTAATTACTAAGAAATATGTGTCTGAAACAAACAGTATAATACTGAAGCTAAAGGTGCAACTACAATAAACCGATTGAGCCAGAGCAGCCCAGATGATGCAGCAGTTGAAGGCAATGCGTTCATATTGGCTGTAGAAAAAAGTTCACTGATAAGAGGACCAGTATTATCCGAAAACTCACTGTCTGTTTTGTGGAAATTTCGTACTTTTACATGTAAACACAGTGCAAGAAATGAGTCTAGGAATGTTCAAACAAAAGATTTCTGCGAGTCCATAAAAATATGTTGCAGTGAGCGGCTAGATGAATGGTCACATGTAGTAAGTGGTAGAATATAGTATTTTATATCTGACCTCCTTGCAGCTGGTTGAATGTATCATCAGCCAATGTTTTCTATTATAAGATACCTACTTAAAAAATGTAACCCTAAGCGATTCTCGTGCAAAAATGCTTGTAGGTACAAATTACTCCTAAATTCAAAACCCAAGTTCTTCCAGTGTTACTATCGTCCCAATTATTTTGGCGTTTTAGAATGTAAAGCATTAAATCGCGCCCAGGAATAAATTGAAAACAAAACAAAATAAAATAATTTGTTTATAACAAATTCCTCGTGAGTAAAAATTAGTCTTAAATTCGAAACACAAGTTTATTGAAATTTTTGTAGGTTTTTCAAAAGTTTGAGATCATTCCGTCAAACCCGTGGAGAAAGTTAAACAAATTCTGAATTCTTAACAAAATAATTTGTTAACAGAAAAGTATTGGTGGGTACAAATTGGTCCTAAATTAATACGTTACGTTTTTTTAATTAACTCCAAAAATTGCCCTTTTTTACTGATTAATTGATTAAATAATATCTAAATTGTTTAAACAATGAGAAACTAACAAATTAAGTTTTTTAGTTTCTAATTTTTTAATTCAATCGGTAACTGTGGAGGTGTTATCTTGAGTTCAAGTTAGCATCCACCTGATGACAAAATGCCTTTTTAATGTCTTGTATAATAAGCTTACAGGTCGGTACTGGGTTATTTAAATTCGATTATATTCGATCCACTAATTTCTATACTCAAAACAAGAAAAAAAATTAATGAATTCTGATAAGCGGTTGGCGAGAATTTTCAGAAAACCAGTTTGTTTACAACAATGTGTCATCTGTGCGTCATTTCTTTTACAATTTTTTGTTGATAGCATTATATCTAATTTTATTAACCTTGTTAAATAATTTGGAACAAGTTCAAGTAAGAGTGTTAATCGCATGAGTTTCAATTTTAGTTTATAATCCCGCGCAGGGAATTTTCATAAATGGACGAATTGCGATAAAATATATTATAAACAGTTTTATACTTTATGTATGAAAATTTTTGAAAAATGTAAATTCCATTTGTCACCTTATTTAATTTTGAATGTAGGTTTAGCAACAGTGGTATTTCTTAAAATGTTTGAGTTCGATACAAATATAGGTATTAAAACTATTATTTGTTAATCATTATTTAAACTACCTATAAATATTTTAATAAAGTTGTATACTATATACATTATAATCGGAATAAAATTACACTATACTATGTAAACTTAATAATTTACACTCAAGTGAAGTTAACAAGGTTAAATGAAGGTTATATTTGACGCAAAAGATGTAATCGGCTTAATCTGAAAGCATATTGACGCTTTATCTTGAAACATAATAAAAAAGAAAATCGTCCATATTCGGTTTTGGTCATCTTAATCATTACAATGCATTAATCAGGAATAATTCAATACAAAGGATTTCAAATAAGAATAGGTTATGTTACATTTACGTTTACATACATCAATAAAGAACTTCATTAGTTTACATACCAACATCAAGAAAAAAAATGTTAGGTTACTAAACTTTAAAGTCAAACATTAAAACACCCATTTGAGTGTCATAATGTACATATTAAACACGCAAAATAGAAAAAATAACTTTGACAACACTGATTTTTATCATTTGACAATAAAATAGTTGGTAAAATAAACTGATAAGCTATACTTGGTCAGAGAAAGTTGTTTGTTTGTTTGGTGTTGGTTTCGTTTTACGAAGTTTTAGTTTGTGTGAATAATATTTATATTTCAAGTGTTGTTTTTTTAATATTATTTTATAGTTATAAAAACAATAATGACAAAGCCTAGAGGTGTATTTAAAAAAAAGAAAAAATGTATTTAATCCTAAGCTTCCGAAGCTTGTAAGTAGTGAGATAAACAATGAAGTGAGGATGAACATTACCAGCACCGGAGAATCAAATCAGAAGGTAACAGAGAAAGCTACTCCATCTCTCCATCGACCGGAGTGTTTCTCAAGTTTAAAAGGACCCTCTGCTGATAAATTGAAAGGTTTGGTGGGGTATGATGATTTTGAATCAGTTGATACGAGTATTACAGATGTGATCAACTTGAAATAATTTTTAGAGTTTTTCCAAATTTTTGCAAATTGTAAAAAAATGTTGTACATCTATCAATGTGAGTGTCTCTGAGAGAAATGGTTTGGCCGTAAAAATATGTATTTCTTGTACCCATTGTAATGATTTTAATGAGTATTCCAACTCAAAAACATTGAATTTTCCGAAGGAAGAAGAGGAGTTGCTGGAGAAAGAACATATGTAGAGGATATAAACATTAGGCTTGTTTATGCTCTTCGTGGTATAGGCAAGGGATTAGAGGAAGGAAAAATATTTTGTGGGCTAATGAATATACCTCTCCCACTCCGTCCAGGTTCACAAAATATACAAATATTCTAAGCTCAGCTACTGTAAGTGTGGCGAAACGTTCAATGACAGCCTCTATTCAACAGGCTATACAAGATAGTGAGTCTCTAATCAAGGCTTTGATGGTAGTTGGCAAAAGAGAGGCCACACTTCATAGAGCGGAATTGTATCCGTTACGAGTAAAGAGACTGGAAGAGTATTGGACATTTAAATAATGTCCAAATATTGTACTTGCCCAGGCAGACTTCAGAATGTTCACCTCAATAGTTATGTAGCCAACTACCAGGGTTTCCGTGGAGGAATTGAAGTGGAGGGCCTGAAAAGAATTGACCACAAACCTTCTCACATAGGTATTGCAAGGTATTTAGGGTATTTAGGGGGAGCAATATTAACATTTTGTAATACAAGTGTCTCATAATTTTAATTGAAGAGTATGCTTACCAATTTTCGAGTCAATCGACCCATAGAATAAAGTTTCACAAAAAATTCAATCTCCCATTTCACCCTCTTAGGGGTGGAATTTCCAAAAACCCTTTTTTACTGGATACCTACCCTTCACAAAGAACACACCCTCGATCGATAAATCCCGACCGATGCAGCTGTTAAATGACATTTGCGGCGCGCGAACTGTCAAAAGTGCGAAGTTTAAATAGACGTTTTCTTAAATTTTTCAATTTTCTACGCAATTTTCTTAATTTCTTCCTAAGAATCTTCTATATAAAACTATATATATATATATATATATATATATATATATATATATATATATATATATATACAGTGCGCTGAGAAAGTAACGGATAAATTTATTATTTTCGAAATCGTTAATTTATGGTCAAAATCCTGCGACACGTGATTTTTACTTCGATTCCGGACTTTCCTAAGAATCTTCTATATAAAACTTAAAAAATCTATGAAATGTAAAGTCGTTCTCAAGTTATGGCGTGAGGAAAATAGGCATTAATTTATATATATATATATATATATATATATATATATATATATATATATATATATATAACACACACAGTGCGCTCAGAAAGTAACGGATAAATTCATTATTTTCGAAATCGTTAATTTATGGTCCGGACTTTATGGTGTGTCGCACATGTAGATGGCGCTGCGCACTTTCCGGATATGACGTCAAAGTTCGTATTTTTAAATGGCAACCCTGTATGTTCTACGCGGAAATCGATGCAACTCATCCTTCTGAGTTCAAAATGCCATATTTATTGCGATTATTTGAAACAGTATGCGCGATATTAATTATTAAATGTGGCATAATTCGAAAAGTGGTGCGGTGTTAGTCAAGAACGAAACTGGTGTGATTGAAATGTAGGCTTTTGTCAAAACAACAAGCAACTAGGTAATTCGATATGGAGTTTATTTTTTATTTTCAAGCGGCCGAAAACCGCATATTTATGTATCGTTATAGGTAGACTTGAAGTACGTAATTTTGTCACCGGAAGACAAAAACCCTTTCAAGTCTTATTTTATGTTTGTTTTCGTTCGGTTTATGTTTATTTTAATAAATGTAGTGCACTGTTTAGTACCCAGATTAATTTAATGTAAACATTGATAACACTAACACTGCATCACTTTTCGAATTATGCCATATTTAATAATTAATATCGCGCATACTGTTTCAAATAATCCCAATAAATAGCGCATTTTTGAACTCAGGAGAAAAAGTTGCATCGATTTCCGCGAAGAACATATAGGGTTGCCATTTAAAAATATGAACTTCGACGTCATGTCCGGAAAGTGCGCAGCGCCATCTATATGTGCGACACAGCATAAAGTTCGACATCAAAATAAAAAATCGGCGTATCGCAGGATTTTGACTGAATCTATCCGTTACTTTGAGCAACATATATATATATATATATATATATATATATATATATATATATATATATATATATATATATATATAGGTATTGAATTACCGCATACCTATTTCTACTAACGGATCAATTCCTGTTATGAAGTACATAGTTCAATGGTGAATACACATCCTCTTAATTTAATGATGATAGATGTGCTCTTGAAGGTGTCAATAAAAAGGCAATCATAACTTTTAACACTTAACACATAATAGCGATGTGAAACCTTTTTTTTAAAATCAAGTGTATAATTACCTTTTCACAAGCTGATGATACACTACATCCTTCTGAATTTATAATGTGACATCGTATAAGTGACGTACCAACATCCACACTCGCTAGATATTGACTGTCCATCTTCATTCATATTGCATAAAATCTTCTACAAACCTAAAAAATATATTTGATAAATTAATATACCTAGTTACTTTACTAACAAGAATTCATATTCATGCTGGAATAATTAATTGATCACTTATATCTCGATTAAACTTATAACAATTAACGTTGAACGATAATAGAACTGGTTATTATATATCAATTACAAAAACACTTAAGTAACAGCTATTATTTATTATTGATCTTTATCATACATTTGTTATAATATAATCAAATAGAATCAAACAATAAAGAGTACTTTAATCTAAATACAAGCGTCTTATCCGAATTTATGATTTATACTGCACATGGAACAGAATGTACCAGGTGGTTCATTAATAAAGGAGGCCGGATGTATATGAGAAACTACGCATCGTACAGTTTTGGGAAAAAATATTGATAAAGCCTTCCGGTAGAACTGAACGGGTATCGGATTAACAAGGAGGATTGTCAATATATGGTTCTATTGTGCTTGAAACCGCCTTAATGCTTTGCTGTCTCGTACTTATTGTACGTGACAAAGAAAGATGGATATATTATGAATAATGCCTCTATTTCTGCCGAACAAAAGCGTTTGCAACTTTCACAATAATGACAAGGCAATAAGAATCAGATGCAGGTAGAATAGAAATTCAATAGGTATAATAAAATGCCAGTGGTTCTCAACACTGCTTTAACATTACATTTAAAATTTATGGAAGAATGCAAGTTTTTATAATAAACATTTATAAAAGCCATTCATAATAATGAATATTCGATTAAGTATAGGTATTTCAATTTACATTTAGAAAGTTCATTGTATACCTAAGTATGGTAATGACGTTTTAGTGTACTCCAATTACAAAAGAATCCAAATAAATATGCAATACTGTAACAATAAGTAATTAATAATAGATTATTATACCATTTAGTAGGTACATATAGGTATAAATAAAACAACTGCAATATCTATATTATCATTATTCTTTGACACTGAAGAAAGTGATGACGATGATCTTTTCCAAGATTTGGATGACTCAGGAAGTGATGAATCTGAAGCCGAATGACAATTATAATTTTTACATTTAATTATAAAAGTATATCTTTGTAATTTAATTAATATTTACTAACTATAATAAAAATGTATTTGTTATTGTTGTTATAAGTATAAGTGAAAGGTGTCAATTGAAATTACTTATAGGTAATTAGTAATCGATTATTATTTTTATTATACAAAAGTTGCATTTCTTCACAAATTATATAATGTTAAAGCAGTGTTGAGAACCACTGGCATTTTATTATACCTATTGAATTTCTATTCTACCTGCATCTGATTCTTATTGCCTTGTCATTATGTGTGAAAGTTGCAAACGCTTTGTTCGGCAGAAATAGAGGCATTATTCATAATATATCCATCTTTCTTTGTCACGTACAATAAGTACGAGACAGCAAAGCATTAAGGCGGTTTCAAGCACAATAGAACCATATATTGACAATCCTCCTTGTTAATCCGATACCCGTTCAGTTCTACCGGACAGGCTATAGTAAAATTACCGAGAGAAATAGCTGGAAATTAGTTTCAAGTTCCTGCGATGACCGCTAGGGGGCGTGCCCGAACACCAAATAAAAAAATCCGCTTTTTCTTTTAAATCGGCATTATCAAGCTAAGTCCAAAATAGCCTTATTATAAACCACATAAGCTTAGACACATTTTCTTTTTTAACGTTTTTCTCTATTTTGTTAACTGAGGGGAGAGGGAGACATAAATGTTCACTTGAAAAAATGTCATAACATGCTTTTGACTCACCCCATATTAATACAGTCTCGTTTGAGAGAGGCTTCTTGGGTGCTTCTAATAAAGTATATTAAAAAGTTTCATAAGACGCTTTTATCGCATGAGTCAAGTTTAGAAACGACCGCGCAGCGGGAGTTTTCTAATGGACGAATGCGATAAACTCTTATGAAACGAGTTTATACTATTTTTCTATTTTGCGTATTTGTGTTGAAAATTTTGAAAAATTTAATTCCATTTGTCACATTATTTCATAATTTTGAATGTAGGTTGGCAACAGTGGCATTTGTTTGTTTGAGTTCGATACAAATGTAGGGTATTAAAACTATTATTTCTTACTAATTCATTTCAAACTACCTTATAAATATGTTCTCAATAGAAGTTGTATACTATATTATACATTATAATCGGAATAAAATTACACTATACTATGTAAACTTAATAATTTACACTCAAGTGAAGTTAACAAGGTTAAATGAAGGTTATATTTTACGCAAAAGATGTAATCGGTTAATTTGAAAGCATATTGACGCTTTATCTTGAAACACAATAAAAAGAGAAATCGTCCATATTCGGTTTTGGTCATCTTAATCATTGCAATACATTAATCAGGAATAATTCAATACAAAGGATATATACACATTTCAAATAAGAATAGGTTATGTTACATTTACGTTTACATACATCAATAAAGAACTTCATTAGTTTACATACCAACATCAAGAAAAAATGTTAGATACTTTAAAGTCAAACATTAAAACACCCGTTTGAGTGTCATAATGTACATATTAAACACGCAAAATAGAAAAAGTATTTACATTGTCAGTTTAGTTTTTTTTTCTAGTCAGTAGATGGCGTTTTGTGGCAGAGCCGTAAATATTTGGAACTTTAAATGTAAGGGTATATTTATTTTTAACTCATGAAAAGAGCGTGAAAAAATGTAGAAATTGGTGAAAACCGTAAGTCGATATTTTCTTTCGTTACAAAAATGAATAAAAATATATTTTACAAGTAACAGAATTAGAGAACATGTTTAACTGTCATTAATTATTAAAATTTATTAATTATAAAACTATTAAAATAATAGGAATAAAATTTAATATATTAAATGTCCTCTGGGGGGCGTATATTTAATATGGAGCAGATAATAAAATCTATTTTGTAAATTATTATGTTGCATAATAGTGAAGAACTAATGACGCCCCTAATGTTCAAATTGTCACAGAGCTGCAATCCCTCACGCATAGACAAAATAGCAGTCTAGTAAAAATAAGTAGGTGTTGAAATGCAAAAAATAACACAAAACAAAAGGAACTTTAAATATTACTTTGTGTCAAAATAATCTCCGTTGAAGTTTTTCGGTTTCGATTAACGAACCGTTAATTTCAAAATGCCGTTAACAAATGAATTGCACTTCATATGCTTGCTGTATATTTTGAATGCATGAAGAATTCAACTGTTGCTGCAAGAGTTTATGCTGCGCGGCATCTAGAAAGGCATCGTTATGAGAAAAACGTTTTTGAGCGATTGGCGCGGCGTTTAAGAAATACCGGAAGTATTCATCGTCCCGTCTTTTTTAGACGTGGTAGATGCCGAACTGAGGAAAATATCATAAAAAAGTTTTATTGCACATTTAGGCTACACCCATACTCCATCAGGCATTAACACCCCTCGATGTTGATAGAAGGCTTGATTATTGACATTGGTTGCTAAACATAGTAGCTCAAAATCATAGACTATTTTCAAATATACTATGAACGGATGAGGCTACTCTTAACAGCGATGGATACGTGAATTTGAATGACGTGCATTACTGGTCGCAAACCAATCCTCATTGGATGAAAGAAGTGCAATATCAAGGCAGGTGAAGCGTAAACGTTTGGTGCGGTATGCAGGAATGATCATTGGGTCATTTATATTTAATGAAATACTGACCGGTGAAATTTAGCACAATTTTCTGACCAACGAATTGCCAGTTCTTGTAGAAAACGTGCCATTAGAAACGCCAAAACACGCTTTAACAGCATGATGGGTGGCCAGCCCTTTTTTCGGTAAATGTCCGTCAATTTTTGGACATAACATTTCCTGGCAGATGGACAGGAAGGGGCAGTTTATTTCCGTGGCTAGGTATTTATATTAAGAGAAAAACGTATAGCAAAAGTAGACAAAACGTTTCAATTTCTAGGTCACCCGGTCTGACTTGAGAGGGTTTTTATTTTTGGGGGAGGTTGAGAGATATTGTTTATTTAACCAAACCAACTACCAGGGAGAATATGTTAGAACGAATAAGGAACGACATTCGCCGTATTTCAATGGCAGTTTTGTCTAGGCGTGACAGATTGCAGCTCTGTATTAAGCACGACGAGCGACAATTTGAACACTTGGGGCGTCATTAGTTCTTCAGTACTAGGACTGTTGCACACCATTATTTTATAAAATCGGCCCTTTTCAGGACCACAGATAATATAGAAAGGAAATTCCTAATGTGACATAATAATTTAAAAAATAAATTTTATTATCCGCTCTAAATTAAACATACGCCTTCTAGGGGATATTCATTCTACTAGGTTGTGTTCGTATTGTTTCAATTGTTTAATAATTAATGATAGTTAAACGTGTACCCTAATTCTGTTACTTGTAAAATGTGTTTTTACATTTATTTTATCCATATCTTTGTAACGAAAGAAGATATCGACCTGCGGTTTTCAGCACATTGTGTGTTTTTTCACGCTCTTTTTCGTGAATTAAATATTATTATACCCTTACATTAGAAATTTTCGAGAAAATTGCACAAAATTACGGCTTACGGCTTAGCCACAAAACGCCATCTACCGAATAGAAAAAAAAACTAAACCGACAATGTTAATATTTTATTAGAAGCACCCAAGAAGCCTCTCTCAAACGATACTCATATAAAAATCGGTTGAGTTAAAAAGAAACTAAGACATTTTTTTCAAGCGAACATTTACCCCTCCCCCCGCCCGTATTTAACAAGACAGAGAAAAATGTTAAATAAAGGAAATGCTTCTAAGCTTGTGTAGTTTATAATAAAACTATTTTGGACATATCTTGATAATGCCGATTTAAGAGAAAATGCCGATTTTCTAATTTCTAGTTTCTCATATACAGCCTTCATCCTTTATTAATGGACCACCCAATACAGTGCGTCTGCATTTCTACGATTTTACGGGGTATCACAAGAACGGTTTGAGATAGGAAGTTGCGGTTTTCGGCTCCCTGTGTTACTTTTTTATGAAAGGAAAGATGGACTAAACAAAATTTCCATAGCACGCTTCGCTTCTGATATGAAGGGCGATTTTTAAATTTGTCACATTGGGACCCCTTCGTATCCCTGTTAGCAAGTAACATAGAGATAAAGTGACAACTGAATATATAATGGTCGTTTCTTCAAAATAACCCAAACTTATCTCTTTTTTAATAGGACACCTTGTATATTTTTTACAAGGTTTGTCCTCAGCTTTCCAACAGTATATATATATATATATATATATTTATATATATATATATAACTCTATAGTTTTTCAAGATTAAGCTTCAAAATTTAGGTTATTACAATTTTAATTTTTAATGGTAGGCCGTGGGAAATAATAAAAATTTTTTTCAAAATTTTATAGGATAGCGTGGCAATAAAACATTATAAAACTATCTTATAAGAAACGTTCCAAATGAATGCCATCGTGCTTTAAACAAGTTTCACATTGTTCTGATCCTCCTTATTTCATTTAAAATAATAGCAGGCTTCAACTGTAGTTGAGGTGATCTGGGTGGTCATCTTATAGGTCCTATCCAGCGGCCTGAAAGTTGTTATCTACGTATGTTTTAACAATTTCAGCGTTGTGGGAAGGAGCATCGTCTTGTAGTAAATATAACTGATTTAAATGTGCTAATGGCACATCACCTATTTCGTACAAAATTTGTATATATCTATTGGCAGTAAGACCTCCGTCAAAAGCTTCCCTTGTGCTCGTGGAAACAATGGATGTGGGTTATTCTCAGTCCAAAATCTAATATTTTGGCAATTAAAATACTAGCGCTGCTAAGTGCACTTCGTCACACCTAACAACAAACCTTTCAAAATGAACATCTCTGTTCACATTTTCTAATCCTAATTACAAAATTGTCTATGGCGGTCTGCATCGCCCGGACGTAAGAGGTAATTGGATTTGTTGTTGACGATAATACATTTACTTCGTCAATTTTGTGATTTTCTTCGTTGTCGACTTTTGAACGAGATTTATAAAACAGCAGTGTTCAATTCGATTTGATTTTATTCTAGAAAATATTCTTTTTTTGGTTGTCGCCTCTAGATATCTATGAGATATTTTCTTGTAAACTGTCTATCAAAGTAACATGATAGAGATACCTGTGAAAATACATTACTAATGCTTCGTCCGCACTTTCGTTACAGTTTATGTAACAAACAAGCATGTTATATTTTCTCCGTTTCCAAATGTTATATTAACTGCCATAAATAACAACGCATGCATGTCCAAGCATTAAGTTAAAACGAGGTTAAAACCTTAAACAAATCAAATAATCAGAATAACGGACATAAACTGACACTTCAAATGGACTCATTGTAAAAATATACAAGGTGTCCAAATTAAAAAGGTATTTTGGGTTATTTTGAAGAAGCGACAATAATTATAGAGAAGTTACGTACGCTATTTGATTCTACGTAAAATTATCTATCAGTATCAGTTCTCACTTCATTTCTATGTTACTTGCTAACGTGGGGTTCCAAAATGACAAATTTTCAGAATCGCGCTGTATATCAGAAATGAAGCGTGCCATGGAAATCTTGTTTAGTCATATTTCGTCTCATAAATAAAGTAGTACAGGAATCCCAAAACCGCAACTTCCTATCTCGAGCTGTTCCTGAGATACCCCGCAAAACCATCGAAATCGGGCACACTACGTGTATAAATGTGTTTACATTAAAGTTAATTTATTCAACCTGCACGAATATTTTTCAGAAGTATGAGACAATTGACAATATCGGGTATGAATATTATATTCTTTTGGTCAGTCGTATACAGGGTGTGGCGCGAAGAGTTTTGATTAAAAGTAATGGCGGATACAGTTATGTTAAAAATCTGAAATTACGAAGCTGTAGGTTTTGGATAACGCTGAGTTCAAATATAATATTGTCCTGAATGTGGCACTTCCAGTTATACCGGAAGTAGATATTGCCACATTTTAGAAGAAGCAATACGACCGGCGTTACATACTTTAAGAAATGGAGGGGCGGCTTCAGCTTGGTATCAGCATGATGGAGCACCTCCTCATAACTTTGAGCCTGTTGCTCAGCATCTTTACGACATGTATGATGATAGATGGATTGCCAATCAGGGTCCGTTTTGTTGGCCAGCTGCTCTCCTGATTTGGCTCCTCTAGATTTTGGTATTTGGGGTCACATTAAAAATCAGGTATTTTCCAAACCTGTTACGACAAAGGAAAGTATGATGCAGAGAGTCCTACTTGCTTTTAATTCTCTAACACCCGACCATATTTCCAGAATTACAAGGCATAACTTAATGAAAAGGATTCATAAATGTTTAGAAGTAGATGGTGCTAATTTTGAACACTTATTATAAAACTTTATTTGTTTAATATTACATTTAGTTATTTTTGTTTGTAAGTTATCTAATTAAACGAATACAAAATACCTAGTCAACTTTTTTAATGATATCCACAATTAATAATCCTTTCAGACTATTGGTTACTTTTCAGAATTAATAACTTATAAAAAATAACAAAATATCACCTTAAATAATGGTCTACCCTTTACTAATGTTGAAATAATTAAGGGTTGTTATGTTTAGCTAAGATAATGAAATATCTCAAAAGTGGTTGGATTTAGGTATAAGGAATACTGATACCAAACGAGCTGGCTTAAAAAATACAGCGGAAAATGTAATAAAATACAGGGTGTTCTATATAAAGTAAGTAACTTATAAATGATTCAAATTTTGCATGTTGACGGCTAAGATTAAAACACCCTGTATGAAATATCAATGAGATGGATATATGGAGTTAACGGGTAAGCGCTTGTTGTTCATTGGTTACAATTTCACGTCACTAGCTTCGTTATTAATGGAGATATCGTTATTCAATGTGGACTAGGATTTTTTCAAAATTTAAAAAATCGAAATATCTCGAAAATACTTCATTTTTGGTATAGGACACTGTGCACAAATTTTATCTAGAATTTCATGTAGAATTCGAAAATAAAATAAAAATATTAGGTTCCATTTAACATAACAAAGTTGACGTCTACTTCCGGTATAACCGGAAGTTCCACATTCAGGACAATATTATATTTGAACTCAGCGTCATCCAAAACCTACAGCTTCGTAATTTTAGATTTTTAACGTAACTGTAGCCGCCATTACTTTTAATCAAAACTCATCGCGCCACACCCTGTATATCAATTTTAGATCGGTAGGTTGACTTAAACCTTTATAATTGCTTGCTATTGTTGGTAAAACAAACATGACGAGTAATGATTACTACCGTTCAGAACGGTAAGTACAAAGCGTTTAGTCTATGCAGGTATATCTATGCAATCCATGACTACTATATAATTTTGTTTTCTTAACCAAAGAATTAAAACCATCGGGCGAAAATCGTATAAGCATCAAGAATGTTAAGGGTTTCACTGGCCTCAGGCTCCAAACAATATTGTTCTCGACCAGTAAACAACCCTTACCGTTCTTAATACTTAATATACTATTTCGGCCGATCCATCGTATTTATGAATTTACTATGTTCACGTTTAGATACGGTACGTTGACTTTACCTTCATAATTGGTTGCGTTCCACAGAATGGTAAGTAAAGATCAGTATGTTTCGTCATCTATCGAAACGACGACTGCTACATACAATCTCATTCACGAGTAAAGTACGTTATTGTTTAATTTTCTGTAATTTCTTTTATTTGTCTTAACGATCCAGTTTTCTGTATAACAAGCAAAGCTTACATCTCATACCTTTTGCTTATTTTGATATAAACTGGCATTCTGAATTCAATTTAATTTCTATTTAACCCTTTATAGGAAAAAGAGTGGCGTTAAAAATATCGCCCTGAAACTTTGTATGTTACTTATAAAGAGGTCACAATACATCTCAGTATCTATATTAATTTTTTAACTATCTCAAAATTTTAGCGGTACATTACGATCCCAAAGTAAGTTAAGCAATCCTAATCAATCTCTGAGTTCACTGGGATAATAATGCCTCCGACTTAAACATAAAATAACTGAGCTGCTTCAATGAACTGTTTATTTTTACAAATGTATGACAAATAATGACATGAAAGCACGAAAAGATAAAATAAACTTCATAACAAAACAAAATAAACCAAATAAATTCCTAGAAATAATAAAAGCCAAGTCACATGAGCAGGCCAGAAAAAAAAGGAAAAGTAACCAATGAGATTACACAATTGCTTGGAACTGTTTTCGACCCGATAGTTGACTGTAATAAGAGTCCGTAGATAGTTTAGGAGGTTTTCCAACCGCTTCCCAGTTGTAGTCATTTTCCACTTCTCCAGCATTCTCTTCTTCAGATTCGATAGATTCCAAATTGTCCTTTGTGTTTGTTTGCTCAGATCTTCACCATGTCTGTCTCTGTCTCTTTCTTTACTATTTGTGTCACGGTCAGATTCTGACGACACCTTTCTATGACCTGACTACTGCTCAAAAAGGTGTTATCGATGGATTCAAGTGGTAAATCATCTCGGCATCGCTATCGCCACCAATTTCAGAATACTCATCCTGCTCGTCTCTGATCAGTTCGAGCTCAAGTGAAAACTCGTTGACTAATAATTTGAGCTACCCTTCAGGTAGGTCTTTGAAAATATATGCACATATAGCATACGAGAATTTCTACCTACACCACTGGATTTTAATCTACAGACAAAGGGAGAAAAAGGCACAATGGATAGAACTTGTGAAAATCTGGGCACAATAAAAATTCCGTAAATGAAACCAACAGTCAGTATGTACTTATTATTCATTTATGCATTTTCTGAAAATTTTCTTAGTCAAATTACGGACCGCTACAAAACTTATCGATTCTAATAGGGTAAACTATGTATACATAACAGCTACTTAGTTGATTTTGAAAATGAAAATTACAAATGTCACATACAAAATGTGTTTTTTAGGCATACCTTGTTTTTATAGTCAAAATATAAGAAATAATAAGGACTTGTAAGTAATTTTTAATCAGAATCCATTCAACTTACGTCAATTTTCACAAAATACCATTTGTGTACAAACACTATCTAGATCACTGTAATCAAGCAGAAATTGGCAACAATATGCCAAAATTATAAAACAGTCTTTCCTATAATCACTGGTACAAATAGATCCTCCTTGCATAGTTTTTGCCGCCATCTATCAAGTAATAGCCGAACCAACGCTACAGTGCCGGCGGGATCTGAACATCGGCTAACACACGTGGGACACTATTTTCCCAAAGAGAGTTTGCAAGGGCAGTGGTGGGACAATGGTGTCCCAATACCCTATATGGGGTTAAAGCATTATACGCAGTCTTTCATAAAAAAATGTTTCTATACTATACTATTATTTCACATTTTTTAAATAGAGAAGAAATTGATTTTAAACTCAATTGTGGTCAAGTTGTATTTTACTGGATTAAAAATAAAGCGTTGGCATAATCCATGGTGCTCCAGATCAAAATATAAAAATTAAATAAGAATGACTTGACTTGGAAAATTGACAAGACTGGTGTCATTTTACATCAAAATAAGCAAAAAAAGAATACTACTTAAAAATTGACAGCTCGATAAAACGGAAGTATCTCGAAACAAATAAATATGTCAAAAAATTCAAATTTATCTCTTATATGTACCTACCATATTTCGATAGAGGCGAACCAACTGGAAGGATCACCCGGTATACCTCATTACGGCCTATACTCCACTGGAATAAGAATAATGCCAATGTTGAATTCTGAACAAATTTTTTTAAGGTTGTCACTAATGCCATTTTGTTAGTATCCTAAACATTTTGATGAAATCCCCTCCCTTTCATCAAAGGGAACAAGATGAAAACCTCGACGCCGCGCCGTCTTGAATTTATGCACTTCCATCGGTTTTCAATTTTTAACTCGAAGACTAAGCCGAAAATAATAAAATATTGACACAAATATTTTTCCAAAGAGAAATCTGAACTATTGTTTATCTGTTCACTATTAATACAAGAAATTAACTAGTGTATGCCATAAAAGATGACAACATTAATAGAGAAAAAGTTGAAGCACTTCAATTAGATGACTATGATGGTACTTCAGATTTCAATCTTGAATGATTTTCCATTCTATTAAGGCGCACGATATGCGAAGAAGGCAGTGACAAGAACACTGGTAGAGTCCAATAAAGCTTGTTAAAACTGGTAGAGTCCAATAAAGCTTGTTAAAAAGTTTGCCGAATGTTGCGGAGATTCCGTGTGTTTAGTCTACAGGCCACCTTCAATATGCTAAATCTGCTCATCTCTATTTAATCGTTGTCAGCTAGGACCGTAGATGCAATCTCTTAAGGCTCAAGAAGATTAACATATGGAAAAGGTTTGGTCGAATAATCTCGCAAAATAGGTTCTCTCAATACCCCGATGTTCAAGAATTTGTGAGGCAATAGAGAATTTAGCGAACCTATGGCCAGTTTACTCAGAATATGTTGTTGTTGTTTACAGAGCTTAAAGTCCAGCTATTTCCGTTTGGTGAAGATATGAGTCCTCCAAGTCAATCGACGATCTAAATGGAGACCAAATATTTTTCAGATTCTGCATATTGCAGTTGTTGACCATTACGGGTGACCGGTGGGCATTTATCACGTTTCACTGTGTATGTCACATGTAAGGATTTGGTTTCGTTCACTCAAATTCTCCACACTAAGCCAGTATTGAATTTTGAGTAAAGAGCTTGAAGATATCTAGACGCAGTTTCAGGTTTTATGAGAGACGCTAAGGCAGCCGTATCATCCGCAACGGTTGCGATTGTGGTTAGCCTTGATGTTGGAAGGTCAGCTGTATATAATAAGTATAAAACTGGTCCTTTCGTACTACCCTGTGGAACTTCTGATAGCATTCGATGTAGACACGATGTTTCGTGTTGGATCTTTACATAAAAATACCTTTTTGTTAAGTACGATTTCAGAATTTCATAGAGTTGGTGGGGTAAGCTTTTTTAATTTTGTAGCATATTCCCAAGTGCCACACTTTGTCAAATGCTTGTCCAAAAATGCAGCTGAGCAATACCTCTTCCCTTCTAGGTCCTTATGAACCTTGTCTACTATTCGATGTATCTGTTCTGTAATCCCGTGTTGGTGTCTAAATCCAAATTGATGATTCGGTTCCTCCAATATTGGCTTAATTCTTTTTAATAACAGTTTTTGTAACAATTTGGATAGACTATATGAATCTTTTTCCGTACATGATTTTCCTGGCTTTTGAATCATGATAATCTGTGCAATTTTCCAGGCGCTTGGGAAGTAGGACGTTCCTAATATAGCGTTAAAAATTTGAGTGATAGCTCGATCGCTTTTTCAGGTATTTGCTTTAAAATTTTTCTGGTAATGATATCGTAGCCTGGACCTTTTTCTATGTTGAATTCTGTTTCCATGGCTTTAGTTACTTCCATTCTTTTTATTGGTTTGACTGCCCCATCTGATATGGAGTTTCTAGGTAGTTGATTATCTCCTCTTATTTTTCTGGATGGTGTGCTGGATAGGGTTTAAATATACCAGCTAGATGTTCAGCAAATATCGTGGCTTTCTCTTTATTGCATCTAGCCCAGTTATCATTCGGCTTTTTTATAGGTGGAATGTGAGTAGTGAGTCTCTATACCAGTTTCCACAGTGAATAGTCGGTTTGTTCAGTAGCGGTTAGTGATTCAAGAAAATCTTGTATGCCTTGATTTTGATGCTGTGTCAGTAGCTTCTTTAGCTCTTTTGCGGCTCTGTTCAGTGCCCTCTTATGTTTCTGACCTAGCGTTTTGCCAGCGTTTTGCCAGCGTTTTGCCAGCGTTGTCTTAGTATTCTTCTTTTTTATTTTTTCTTTTATTATTATAGGACAATCTGTGAATCATTTACTTTGTATTTTCGGTGTTGCTTCCCAAACTACTTGCTGTATTAGCTACGTGAGTGACATCACAGCTAGTTCTATGTCAACGCTAGTTTGGAGTGTAATATCTAGGTGTATTAGGTACCCAAGTCTTTCGCGGGAACATTCCCAGTTGGTGCTATGTTACTCACAAGGGATTGCTTCTGCATTTTAACTATGTTTGAGTGCAGCGTATTTGTTAAAGACGTATGATCAGCAGGTAACTCTAGACAGGTTTTCATATCGTACTGTCTGATGTTTAATCCTTTAATGACGCCGAAGTCGGAACCGAGCTAGTAGAGTAGTGGTGACACGACCTGATTAGCATTCGGGGTGTAATGGGTTCGATTCCCGTTACCGTCTACCTTGCATGAGGTTTTTTCAGGGGGTTCTCCCTCATACACATGTAGCGGCATGGTCGTTGCATATACGCACACCATGTGCGGCTACTTAGGTGAATGCTGGGGTAGCATTTTCCCCCTCAGTACCCTAACTCCGTTCCTTCCGATGCTATCCTGACCACACCCATCCTTAAACCCACAATGCATATATACGTAGTGTATGTATGCATATATGTATAATTGTGACTAAAGGAGCTTGGAAAGCTCAAACAGCCCGCCCTCCCGCTTGTGGAGGGAATGAAATACGTGACCTTTCCATGCTTCCTTTTGCCGAAGTCAATCAAGTTCTCCGGTGGTTATGTCCTTAGGATTGTTTTCTTGAATTGTCCGCTTGGTCTCGTTACGCGTGAACCTCACTGTTCGTGATTTGCATTAAAATCGCCTGCTACCAGGAATCTGTTGCCCAGTGTCTTAAAGCGTCTTTTCTAATAATGTATTTGGGTAGACAGTATACGGCAGTAATTTTCAGCGGAGCTAACTGAACTTCAATTAGTAAGGGCGTGGCTTGTAGATGATTTGTTTGATATTTGGCGAGTTCATGATATTTTATATTAATTTTTAAGATTACGGCAGTTCCTCCGTGGGCTGTGACATCTGGGTGATTTGTGTGATAAGATGTTGTATTTTGGAAATGTAATATAACTTTTGACGGTGAGGTGGGTTTCAGAGATAAGTAAAATGTCAATATTATAACTATATAAATCTAAAGAGGCGTGTTGTTATGTACTACGTTTATTTACATATTAGTGCGGATATTGTGTGTAAAAATATAAAATAGATAGTAAGATAGTAAGATAGTTGCGAAAAAAAAACAAGTTGTTGTCAAGTTTATAGAAGGTGTTTATATTTTCAACATAAATTCGAGTTCTAATAAAAATATACTATCATTAAATATAATTATTAATATTCGTAATTTTTATAAAATTATGTGCAAAGTGCACGAACATGAAGTACATATATAAATGTAAAACCTCAAGTGCGTGACTTTTCTAATGTAAAAATTTAGTTAATTTACGATAATACATTTGAGCTTTGCACTGTGTGTAATTACACTAACGCCTTGATAACATTTTATATTTTGGTTAAATTTGTAAATTTATATATATATATATATATATATATATATATATATATATATATATATATATATATATATATATATATTGATTGTTCCACTTAATTATACAATCATCATCAGGAAGTACTTCTGATGATAATTGTATAATTAATTGAAACAATGGAAACCTATGGTAAATAAGTAAGTTTATTCCATCCGTAGTACATAAACAGATAATTTTAACATATAGAAAATTATGTATGTATACAATACAACGAAGCCAGCGTGGAGGCGTAATGGAAAGTGCGGATTTAATTTTACATTGGAAGGGAAGTAAATTACTACAATGCGCAAATACATTTAATATTACTAAAGTGCATTTCACGAGTAATTAGACCTCTGCAATATGGCCGCCATTTAAATTTGTCACCAAATAAAGTGCGGGAGCACTCATTGGCGTAGTACCTTTTGTCACATAAAAAAAAGTGAAAAACTTATTTGAATAAATTTATTATTAATAAATTCGCCATCACCACGCTCAGCTAGTATTATTATTATATACTATTTTAACTATTTTAATACAAATTAAAAAAAAATGAACAAGTATGTAGTAAATTATTTACAATTATTGCTTGTGCTTCTGTAGACTTTTTTACGCATATATATGATCTACGCTGTAATAATAACAGTTAAAATATGACAATTAAGAAAATATTGTATAATCTTACCGAAGTTGCACTATAACTGTGCAAATTTTCAATAAAGTTCTCGTCTTCAGTTAAAACAAAACTTTCTTCCATTTTAGTATAAAAACTACACAATCACTACAACCGTTACAAATTATTGTTTACAGTATAATGGCAAAATGGAAATTCCACATTTATAAGAAAAGCAAGTGGTCATTAATGATTTCTAATTCACACTATGCTAATCGGTAATTTGCAGTTTCAACATTAATTACAAATTAGTAATGGTAAATTTTCAGAAATTCTTAACAATAATGATATTTGTTTGGAACATTCTTTTATTTTAACGATGTTTAATTCTTACAATAATTAATTTAATTGAAAATTTTCAATTTTACTAACCTGTTACCTCTCCGCGTGATACGCTACTTGGTTGGCAAATAATATTTTAAGACGTTTGAAGGTCGTATTTGTTATTATATTTGTCTTTTGCTATTATAATGTTGTAGGAAAGAATGGAAAATGCGGTTCAGAGTAGCCAACTGAAATATACCTTTCATTACAATGTTACACTTATAGCATTTTAGTTATTTTATAATTGGATGTTGTTCATAGTGGAATGGCAGCCATATTATAGAGGTCTAATTATTCGTGAAATGCACTATATTTGAGTTTAGTTTAGTGATCTGTTAACACAAAGCAACTCGTTAACATTGTAGAATATGTTCACGCTGAGAAATTTAGTAATAGCATGAGACATTACCGTTATACCGACATAGAGTCCACCTTTTCTATTTAGGTTTAGTTTGTAATCTGGCGGGATTAGAACGTATCTGTGCCGAGTACTGTAGCGATGTACATCTGCTGATGTATTAAATGTATGTTGATTAATGAAAATAATTTGGGAAGCTTTGTAAATGTATAAATTGGATAAAGTTTGAATTCTGTACACCTTAAGAAGAAAGGCCTGCAAGATTCTCTAGGATTGATGTCAAGTAAGATGCGTAATACTCCTTTCTGAATTATAAATGTGGAATTAGCCAATGGTGAATTACCCCAGAACTCAACTCCATATTGTAGAATTGAGTGGAAGTAACTATAGTAGACAGTGATTGCTGCTTTTAATCCAATTGTTTTTGATATTATCTGTAAGTTGTAGATCACTACATCCCGTTATATTTTTATCGATATTACTTCGGAAGTTTATTATTTGAGTTTTTGTGTAATTGAAAACTAAGTTGTTCGCTGTGAACCATCGTTTTATGTAGAGTATAATATTCTTTGTAACAGTTGATCGTTAATGTTGGAATGGTGTGTTATGAAACTGGTATCGTCAGTAAACAATGAGAATTGTATAGATGGAAAGCTAAACGTCAGGTCATTTATGTATTAAGGCAGTGGCCCTAGAACTGAGCCTTGGGGTACTCCAAGTTTCGAGTACGTTAGTGACGAGCTACCACTTTTAATTGAGATAATTGATACGGCAGTATTGTTGTCTCTCTGACAAGAAAGACTGAAAGCTAACACCATAAAATTCAAATATTTTAAGTATAATGTCACGTGGAACACAGTGAAAGGCTTTAGATAGGTCGCAAAAGATTGTAAATGTAGATTCCTTATTTTCCAATAATGAATGGATATTTGACAAGAGTTGTAATGTAGCATCAGCAGTCTCTCGGTTCTATCTGAACCCGGATTGAAAACTTGAAACGAAATGATTAATTTCGAAGTAACGTACTAATTGCTTTTTTACAGCGGGTTCCAAAATCTTTGATAACGATGATAAAAGAGACATAGGGCGGTAGTTGTTCGGGTCAGGGTGATATCCCTTTTATAAAAAGGAATTTCTACAGCTGTTTTTAAAGCGGTAGGAATAGAAGCAATAGAAAGCTTAAGTAAATAACAAAGGGTTTTTTCAATTCTGTTATATTATTCTTTATAATTTTAATTGAGATTTTATCATGATCCGTGCTACTTTTATTTTTCAGTTATTTGATAATATCCTCAACGTCAGATTCAATGATTGTATGCAAGAAGAATGAATGTTTATTATTGATAGACAAATTATTAATGTAGGTACTGAGTTCAAATAGGAATTGTTTATTTGCTGCAATTTTCTAGCACCAGATGTAAAAGTTCATTGAAATAATCAGAGACATTAGCAGGATCAGAAATTATAGTGTTGCCAATTATTAATTTAATTTCTTTGCCTGTGTTAGAATTAGGTTTTAGATTTGAATTAATAATAATGCTTCATACAGATTTTAGCCATCTTAATTGTAATTTTGAATATTCTACAATTAACATAGTTAATAAATTTCTGGTTGGTGCTAACTTTTTCAAATTTATTAGTAGACGTGTATTCCGGCTAGATGTTTTGATACCTTCTGTGACCCATCCGCGATCCTTTTGAGACGATGTTATTTTGTATTTGGTACCTGGAAAAGCATCATTAAAATAGGTTAAAAATTTGGAAAAACTATCAAAAGCTAAATTTACGTTGCTAATAGCGACTAATGGAGACCAATTATGTGTGGAAATTAGATTGCTAAACTTTTTAAGGTTTTAGAATTAAAATTTCGTTTGACTTGGAAATTAGAATATTTAAGTGAGTATGGTTAATTAAACGAACTTTGATTACTTGACTATTATGGTCGGATAACCCAATTCTTTGTAAAGGAAACGAAATCACTGGAGGATCTTATAATATTATCAATTGTAGTTGAGCTTTGGACGGTAACTCTAGCTGGACAATTTATAGTAATTTTTAGATTGAAGGAGTTAAAAATATGTTTTAATTTGGTTAAAGATGCGTTGTTTTTTTGAAAATCTACGTTAAAATCTCCGCAAATTACCAAACCATTAATATATCTATCTATATATATATATATATATATATATATATATATATATATATATATATATATATATATATATGGGTCAGCAGTTCAAATAAATGTTTACAAATCTATTAATGTCACCGTCAGGAGAAGACCTATATACTGAAACTATAAAGATTTGTAAGTAAACATCCGAGCACAAACATATACAAACTGTTGATCCAAAATGGGTAAGTCAGGTATGGCGAAATTTTCAAATTTTAATGTGTTTCTTGCAAAATCATAACGCCTCCATGTGATATAGTATCTCGACAATAATAAGAAATTAATTTATAGTTAGATAATTTACCATATATTATTTCATATTAATTTACCCAGTGTTCACATATGCATATAAATCAATAATTTCAGACTTTAATAAATGATTAATTTGTAAGTCTATTTCGTTAATTTTGTTTCTAATAGATTGAATATTTTGATGTAAAATACATATGGAAGTTGACTTCGCAAATTTTTTGAATCGTAGCTACTGTTTGACATTTTTGTTTTGGAATTTCTGGCGGGTTGTTGTCCGCGATCATACGTAGAAGTTTGCGGCTTCTTCCGGAAGAATTTGCGTCGGTATTGTTTAAGGCTTCTTCTCCATCTTCAGCATCAAAGTTACCATTTATTATAAGTATATATATATATATATATATATATATATATATATATCACAGGGTGAATTATGGCTCTTCACCAAAATAATGTTTCGTCATATCTTTTCAATGATTAAGTCGATTTGTCTCATTTTTGGTGAAAGTGTGTATTCGTGTCTAGCAACTAACTGACATATTCAGAATTAAAAAATCCAGGACCGTCTTCGTGAAAATTTGTGGGACTGCTTCATATCCAATACTTCACCCTGTACATGATTTCTCTAAAATCTGAGTATTTTTGTTACACTTTGTCACATTTTCAATTAAAGATTCATTTTAGAGTAAAATTGAAAATTGGCAATAATGAAATATCTTACTGTATAATAATGTTTAGTTATTAAAATAAATCTTTAAAATAAACAGTAACGACACACAATGTGCCCCAGTATGGTAAATACCATAATTTGAATTGATTTACAGGGCCGGATTTAGAAATCTGGCATATCTGGTTCATCTCAAAAATTCACCCTGTATGTAATATTTTCCACCGTAATAGACAGAAAACAGATAAAAATGTTTGTAATAACCTAGTTTTCTTATTTGTTTCAGAAAATCATGTGTAATTATTTTAATCGGAATGAAATGAACAAGCCGAAGAAATGTTTATTCATAAATTAAGAAAGTCCATTACACATTTAAACATACGACAAGAAAAGTGTATTGAGGCAGATGGATTTCCTTTGAACATCTTTTATAATCGTAATATTTATTAAATTGTTTTTACTTAGTTCCACATTGTTAAAACTGTTTTATTATTTGGTTATTGTTATTTATTTTATTTCTTAATTTATGAATAAACATTTCTTGGGCTTGTTCATTTCATTCCAATTAAAATAATTACACATGTTTTTTTCTCAAACAAATAAGAAAACTAGGTTATTACAAACATTTTTTATCTGTTTTCTGTCTATTACGAGTGGAAAAGTTACATACAGGGTGAATTTTTGAGATGAACCAGATATGCCAGATTTCTAAATCCGGTCCTGTAAATCAATTCAAATTATGGTATTTACCATACTGGAGCACAGTGTGTCATTACTGTTTATTTTAAAGATTTCTTTTAATAACTAAACATTATTATACAGTAAGATATTTCATTATTGCCAATTTTCAATTTGACTCAAAATGAATCTTTAGTTGAAAATGTGAGGTAAGTGTAACAAAAATTCAAATACCCAGGTTTAACTGTCTATTAACGTGCTCTGAAAAAATTATATCAGATTTTAGAGAAATCATATATAGGGTGAAGTATTGGATATGAAGCAGTCCCACAAATTTTCACGAAGACGGTCCTGGATTTTTAAATTCTGAATATGTCCGTTATTTGCTAGACACGGATACACACTTTCACCAAAAATGAGACAAATCGACTTAATCATTGAAAAGATATGACGAAACATTGTTTTCGTGAAGATCCATAATTCACCCTGTATATTAATAAACAAAACAAGAAGACATTTTTAATGGTCATTTGATAATCCCCTAAGGTGCATCTACTTATGGTAGAAGTATGTACAGTTCCTCGTGACTCACCCTGTATATATATTGTTAGAAATCAGATGTTTTATTGCCTTTACACTTTTACTAGGACAAGCACTTTTATTGTATTTTCGTATTGACTTATGTAATCCCATAATAATTAAGTCTAGGAACGTTTAACTTTTGTTCGAATTGGATGTTTTATTTTTGAAGTACAATAATTTTTTGAATGGGCCAATATACGTAACCCCATAAATGTCAGAAATATTGTTATTAACTAGGAAATGCTTACTTTGTAGATGTATATAATTCCATAAATATGTCAGAATATTGTAACTAGGAAATGCTGACTTTGTAGGTTTATGAGGGCCGCTACCGTAAAAGGAAAACGTTGGGTTGACTACGCCTAATTTTAGGCATATTTAGAAATAAAAGAGGATGATGGACAGTCACTCGTAAGATTTTCCGGTGCTCGGATATATTGCCGCCTCTCTCTCATTTGTTTTGTCTCGAATAAATCGCACACGTAGTGTTTGAATTTTTGTTTAGTTTTTTCTATTACCTTTAATTTTAAAAGTTCTAACATCAAAAGTGGGATTAATCCACGGTCTGTTGGTGAATTGTGATAGTGTGCTGAGTGAAAAAATTAACATGGAAGGAAGTCGGATCGTGAGGATACTGCCCAAACGTTGTTAGTGCAGTTGGTGAAAACTCTGCAGTCGCAAAATCCGCAACACATGTTGAAGTACCATACTTTCAACCAGAGGTAAACGAATCCAGCAAATGGGTGAGTCACGTTGAAGAAATAAAGCGTGAGTTAGCATGGTCTGATTTGGAAACGTTAGCTAGACTGAGTCGATTTCTTTTGAACGGTGCCACAAGATGGTATGAATGTTGAATCCGACCGAAGGGATCGGGTTACCTTTCGTCAAGATTTTATTGAGGCTTTTCCTCCAAAAAGTAACTTGGGTCGCTTATTATCGGAAGCGTCAGCTTTTAACAGTTCCCTCCTCGAAACGTATGTTCATGAGAAATCAGCCTTGTTAATAAATCTTAGAGCGAATTGGTCTGAAAGTGATCTAACGGAACTTGTTGTCCATGGAATAACTGAACCCGGTGTACGAAATGCAGCAGTGAATGCCAACTGTCCTACTATATCCGCACTCTTGGCTTTCCTTTCAAGTATTATAAAACCGCCGCGAAATGATCTAATTGCTTCACAAAGGTAGCTATTGAAAGTCCCAGACGTTCAATCTCTGTCTAACGGGACACTTATCGACACTACACAAATTTTTATTGAAGGACATCGATTTTCGGCTTTAATGGATACAGGCGCAGATCGTTCTCTAATATCAGAGAAATTTTTGTGTCATATTACGCTGAAAGGGCTCTCTAACGCAACGATTAGTGCCACTAGGAAATTCCATGCATGCACGATAATTTAAAACATTGACGGTAACGTAACCTACTTTTTTGTCCCGGATGAGTGCATTGACTATGACGTTATTATTGGGACATTTCTACGAATCCAACATTGTTTGTAATTACTAATCATCAAGGCTCGTACGTAATTCGGCGCAGAGAGTTGTCCGGAATAAACAGGATTTCAACCCATATAACATCGATGTACCCTTCGAACATCACGATGCGCTCCAAAAGGTACTTCGTGAATTCACAGGGATGATAACCAGCGGACATAAAGTGCGAACAGTGAGGAATGTCAGTTTGAAAATTAGATTAGAAACAGACGTTATTGTTAACCGTCCTCCATACCGTTTGGCCGCCACCGAAAGAAATTCTATGCGGAGATTACTGAATATTTGCTTGCAAATAACATTATTCGGCTCAGCGAATATCCTTTGCGAGCCCGGCCTTCTGTAAAAAGAAATCTGGTGCATATCGCATGTGTGTGTGACTTTCGAAAACTTAATCGTGTTACTATTAAAGACCGATTCCTGTCCGCTTGATTGAAGATCAATTAGACCGACTAGGGAAGGCAAGATTTTCACATCCTTGGATATGGCGTCAGGGTTTCATCAGATACCCATCCACGAGGATTCCATATGCAAAACTGCTTTCCTGACGCCCGACGGACATTTTGAGTACCTGAGGATGCCCTTTGGCCAGCCAATGCACCCGCTATATTCCAGAGAGTCATCAATTCTGCACTGGGTCAGTTGAAGGATACCGTAGCATTAGTGTGTTTGGACGATGTCTTAATCCCTAGTTTGACGCCTGAAGAGGGCTTAGCATACACTAGACAAGTGTTAGAAGCGTTAGATTTGAATGGATTTTCGCTTAACGTTCAAAAGTGCCGTTTTCTGCAACCTTCTGTGGAGTATTTAGGAAGAGAAATATCCAGTGACGGTATAAGGCCTGGTAAAGCTAAAGTTGAAGTCTTGATCAACTCGCCTATACCCACATCCGTTAAACAAGTTAGGCAAATCATGGGGCTAGCGGGATACTTACGAAAGTTTGTACCGAGTTTGTCAGCAGAACCGCATGTATAACGAGATTAACAAAGCAGGATGTTTCGTTTGAACGAGGCGCGAGCAAGAAAAGGCAAGACAAGTTATTTGACATTCAGACCCTTACTGACGGTACACAACCCAGAACTGTGACCGAATTACATACCGACGCAAGAAGCATTGGGTATGGAGCTATTTTGATCCAACTACATGAACCGCAATCGAGTAGTAGCGCATTTTAATAAAAGAACGACCGGCATTGAAAGTATCACTCATATGAGCTTGAAACGCTGGCAATTATACACGCATTAAAACACCTTCGCACTTATTTGTTGGGTCTTCAAATTAGTTACGGATTGCAAAGGCTACAACTAACAAGAAGGATCTGATACCTCGTGTGGCCCGCTGTGGATGTACATGCTGAATTTTGATTTTGAAATATCGTATCGAAAAGGAAGTAACCTACCCCATGTAGATTACTTAAGTAGGAACCCTGTTGGAAGAACAGTACGGAGAGTAGCACACCGTGAATGGGTGTATATAGAATAACAAGGAACGAAGAACCAAGACCCACTCAGACGGATTAGCGAGGGTGATGTCGATTCTAATCAATATACTCAAAGAGACGGAATGTTGTATCACAAGCGTGCTAAGGAAGACGGTACTGTGAACCTCCAGTGGTATGTCCCAAGACAAAGTTGGTTAGGACTGCTTCGTATATTTCACGACGTGCAATGTCATATTGACGCCGAAAAGACGTATGCATCTATTTCTGAGCACTTTTGTTTCCACGTATGAGAAACTTCATGAAATGTTATATCAAACATTGTGTAATGGTGTACGATTAAGAAAACAAGAACATGACCACTGCAAGGTACCATAAAAGCTGTGGAGAAACCAAAAGAACCCTTCCACACGTTGCCTATGGACTGTTTGGGCCCTCTTCCTATGGCTATCGAGATTACAAACACATTCTTGTTATTGTCGGCGCATTCACAAAGTATTGTATTCTAACCCCATGAAGTCAGTTACTACTGTCGAAGCTCGCGAGAAACTACAAATGTGCTGCCCTCTTCGAACTCCCAAGGAACTTATTATGGATTCTGCGACCTCCTTTAAAAATACAACGTTTCCCAAATATCTAGACACCTGGAAAATTGAATACCATTACGTTACACCAGATATCCATAGGGGAAATGGACAAGTGGAAAGATACATGCGAACAATTCGTAACGTACTTATGATAGAAACTATCACCAAGTCAGAATGGTCGAGTGGCTCATGGAAGATACAGCTGGTATTAAACAGTACTGTTCAAAAGTCTACGGGTATGGCCCCTTTTCAAATTTTGTTAGGCGTTATTGGCTCCACCCCTCTGATACAAGTTTACAAAATATTTCGGAAGATTTAACGCCTGTTCGTAGGCAGCGAGTTCCACAAAAGTTATTCCAAACAAATGTAGAAGAGATTAATCGCAAAAGGAAAGATTTTACACATTTTACACCAGGCAATTTTGCTTTAATACACCATGATTCACAGATGCATATCAGTAAAAGCGATTATAACTTTTTAGGTCCGTATGAGGTGGTGAAATGTCTTGAAAATGGTCGGTATGAACTTAAGAAAGTTGTATAATTACGAAAGCAGCCAAGGAACAGCTAAGATCATGGCCCTCACAGTGGTCTCTGACGTGCAACATGAAAGAGATCTTAGAGTTTCTGGAGGAAAACGATGATATTAAGTAGGTAAGGTGCTTTCTGATGCTTGATGGTCTCTGTCCCGGAAGTAGTAGAGCCAAGTGGTTGCCGGGATGCCCACTACGCACGATATGCTTGATGGTCTCTGTTCCGGTAGTGGTAGAGCCAAGTGGTAACTGCGGTCCCCACTACGCACGATATGCTTGATGGTCTCTGTCACGGTAGTGGTAGAGCCAAGTGGTCGCTGCCGTGTCCACTATGCACGATATGCTTGATGGTCTCTGTCCCAGTAGTGCTAGAGCCAAGTGGTGGCTGCGGTCCCCATTACGCATGATTTGCCTGATGGTGTCTGTCCCGGTAGTGGTAGAACCAAATGGTCGCTACGGTGCCCAAGTGGCGGCTGAAGTCTCCACTATGCATAATATGACTGACGGTCTCTCTGTTTAGGTATGTGAATGAGAAGCTCCGAGAACGTCGCCAGCGTCAGTCTGGCCGTGTTAGAAATCAGATGTTTTGTTGACTTTACAGTAAATAAACAATATAACATTTTTTACTAGGGCAAGCACTATTATTGTAGTTTCGTGTAAGAGCCTCCTTTGTTTCTATATGTAAGAGGAAGGAGGGTCTTACCTAATATATACACAATTCAATACTCGGTTTATAATCGCACAACTTTCTTATCACTCACCAAACTCAGTCCGGTTTGATAGGGCTTCTATCAGGATTGTGCCATTACTGCCCTTGGCTTGGCTACTGCAATTATAAAGAAAACACAAGGAGCATCTCTGACTGTGCTAATCTCAACTCATAATTTTACAGTGATTGTACAATTTAAGGCCAATCAGCTATTGAACGCAATAGCTGTATTCTCCTGTCGGGAGAACATTGTCTAATGAATCTGAGGATCTTCCTACGCCAGGTCCTTCTACCCCCAAACACGTATCCCCAATGAATAAACCACCTCATAGGAAGAGGGTCTGCAGGAGTCTTCTAACGTCAGACAGAAGCAATAAGCTTTAAGTCCAAATACGTAACTCCAATGAATTAATGGGGACTTCCAACGTTGGGAAGGCCCAGATTACGTAATCCTCGTGCATAAGATGATGGGTGCCCAAGGCTCTCCTATAAGACCGTCTACGTATCCTCCTGTGCAATAAACCACCCTCCTCAAAGATAAGGATACACAAGGGTCTTCCAACGTCAGACAAGGGCCACATGCTACATGGCATGGATACTGACCCTGTGCCTGAACGTAACCCCAATGAGATAAAGGAGGCCTTCTGACGTCGGTCGAGACGCCCAGCAAGCACTTAACAAGATTAGGAAGCCAGACCAAATACGTATCCCCATGCAATACAGAGGTCTTCCAACGTCAGACCAAGGCCACATGCTACGTGGCATGGATACTGACCGTCTTTATTAGTTCATAGACCGGCATTTCCCTAAGTTTAATATAGTGACATATTTATGGGCCCTTATTTTAATTACTATACAACGAACTCGACAAAAAAAAGGAACACATGTGTTGAATAAGCCATAATTTTATTAAAACTAACGATTACATAATGAAGAAAAGAAATAATTTTTGTATGCTATTTACATTCGTTATTATGTAATCTCTGTTAGCTAGAATAATTAATTTTATATATCCAGGAAATCAAACGTTTTATTACCTTTACACTTTTACTAGGACAAGCACTTTTATTTTATTTTCGTACTGACTTATGTAATAATTAAGTCTAGGAAACGTTTAACTTTTGTTCGAAGTAGATCTTTACATACAACGATTTTTTATGGGCCAATGTATGTAAGCCCATAAATATGTCAGAAATATTAATCGTAAGATTTTCCGGTCTGTCACATTTGTTTTGTCTCGAATAAATCGCACGTGTAGTGTTTGAATTTTTGTTTAGTTTTTTTATTACCTTTAATTGTAAAAGTTCAATATATATATATATATATATATATATATATATATATATATATATATATATATATATATATATATATATATATATATATATATATATATATATATATATATATATATATATATATATATATATATATATATATATATATATATATATATATGGTGTAAATCTGTTTTGGAGACAGGGATTTAACATGTAAAAAGGAAGATCAGCAAATATTGGCTCTCCTTTTAAATTTGATAAATAAATAATTGTCTCGTAAAAATCTTGAATTTAATGCAGACTTTTACAAAAACATTAAAGATTTCACAGAAAATATTGATTAATTTATTGATGTAAGACTCATTTTCGTAACAGCCTTGAAATTTTCAGACTTTAAATTAAAATCGGCAATCAAAAACAATTTATAAACAAGGTCAAGTTGAAATAACAAAATTAATTTATTAAATGTTCAAACAAATCTCCGCCTGTAGCTAAACAATATCTCTCGTCGTACATTTGCCAACATATATTGTGATACGCTTGCACAATTTGCAATTCCTTCTTTAATACGTCAACACTTTCAAATGCCTATCCAATATTCCGAAATATATCGTTTAAAACTCACGAAAATAAAGTTATTATGAGCCGGACATCCGCAATATTGAAGCTATATTGTTTAAATTAAAATTGGCAACTGGGTCCAACTTCTTCCTGTATCAATTGCAAATACCGTTCTCCAGGCAATGCTCCGTTCATGAAATACGGACCTATAACACGATGTACTAGTAAACCAACCCCATACATTAACACTTTCACGATATTGGCGTTTATTTAATTTATACAGATGTTGATTGTATGTGCTCCAGTATCGATAATTTTGTGTATTGTGTATACCATGCGTTGAAAATGAACAATCATCCGAGAAAAGTAGGTACATGATTTAAAAAATTTCTATCATTGTTGATAATTTCGACCAAATTCCGCAAAATGCATCCTTTTAAATATATCTTCAAATATTTTTATTTCGTCTATTTGTACGATTTAAAGGTTGGTATATGATGAGACTTCAAACAATAATACAGCGTCTTATGTGTTGGATTCAATAGTTCGAGTCATTATTGTAAATGCAGCGGAGAGTTTACATTGAAATTTTGTACCGAAACGCTTAGTAAAGAATTAAAAATGCAAATACTTGTATAAATGAGATATCGAACAAGTGAACTTCCGTGTAAGCAACATTAAGCGCGTCGAAATGACAAACGGTATTGTGTTGAGCACCATAGGATTACGTGAAGAGAGAGAAAGTGACGCCAGGATACCTGAAGCGCCTTTCTTTAATTGTTGGCACCAAAAGGGTTACCTTTCTAACACGCCTGGTTCTAATCAAAGACTACCATAGACAGAAAGTCGAAAATGGACAGTTTTGCGCTACAGTTCGCCAAAGTTATGATTTTGAAGTTTATTAATTTACCGTGATTTTCGCAAAAGTCATTACAAGGAGGATTACATTGCCAACCACGTAAAAAATTTTCCAAGCAGTTATATAATCCTCAACCCAATACAACGATAATAATTGCATATATTGACGGGACCTACTCCTATATATCAAAAAGTAATAACTTTCGTGTCTTAAGACAATCTTACAACGCGCATAAGAGTCGCCACTTAGTAAAACCGGCTCTCATTGTAGCTCCAGACGGATATACACTAGCAATTCAAGGTCCTTATTTTTCGGACTCTAAATATAATGATGTCAAAATGCTGATAATGAGTGTAATGGGATAGCGATGCAATAAGAGTATGGTTTCACCAAGGATATTTTTGTGCAGGATCGTTGATATCGAGATTCTATACCTCTGCTTGACGATGTGGGTATTTCCATAAAAATTTGATAAAGCTACGAAACCAACTTATAAATAATGGCTACCCGTGATCACTTCTTAACAAACTTATATTCAGCCATCAGAATGACCACACACATATGTCAACGATAAAAAAATACCAATGTTGGAGAGACTGTTTATAAAAAAACTCCATTACATAGATGGATTGACATCACAGTTGGCTAAATTTATGCAAAATCTACCTGTTAAATTAGCCAAATTTAATTTTGATACACATCACCAACACTTTCTAATAGCTTTAAAGATATTACGTCTTCATGTCAACATCATGTTATATACAAGATACCTTGTGGAGATTGCTGTAAGTGTTATATTGATCATACATAAAGAAACTAAAACATAGGTTAACCCAACACAAAAATGACTGTAAGTTGCAACCTAAATCCTGTGCTTTAGCAGTTCACTTTAACGAATTGGAGTTAAATTATGAAAATACAAAAATTTTAGCTAAAGACAATCTCAAAAGAAGAACTTTTACACAAATGTGTTATATTCGTAATAACAATTCGATGAATCTTGAAAACTGACAGCAAATTTAAATATTAGTTATAATTATTTGTTAAACTTTCATAATAAAATTCCGACGTAATATTTAGATAGCCTGGTATATTTAAATAATAATATAGTTGACTTTCTTAGATAGTAAATTTAATATTGCCTATTAGGTATAAAAATTGTTTGTTATTAATTCTGTGTTTAGATCTAGTTTGTAATTGAGATATGTGATACTAATTATTGTAATTTACGTTGTGTGACATTAACTTATTATGTCAGTTGTAAGCTTTCTTTGTTTATAACTTCACTTATATGTAAGTTTATATACTTTTTTGTTTGTGATTTTTAACTATAATACAATTCTAGAACCTTGATAAAGCAACTAAAGGGTTGCGAAATATTGGCATTATAAAAAGAAGATTTGTTTTTTATTTATAACGCCCTATTTAATTGACCGAGTACCCGAGTAAGTTAATATAATTATATATATAGTGTGACAAAGTCCTATATCTCCTTTATTTAAAGAGATACAAAAAAATTAAATACAAAACTTGTAAGATATGTTCTGGTGCATATTCCAAAAATATTTTTAATTATACAGGGTAGATCATAAAAGCTTAGAAGTAATTGAAAATTTTTTTAAATAGAAAACCCTATATATTATTACATATTTAGATTCTACATACAATTTTAGACACATTTTATGTATAATGTCCTATACCTAAGTCTAACTGTTTTTGACAAATTTCAAATTTTTGTCAAAAATGACGTTTGCAGGCCAAACATAGGTGGAAATCTTTTCTAAACGAAGCCTTTATCAATTAGTTATGGTTGGTTTCCTTGGAAATGGGGACCTACTCTAATGGGATGTATTGATATTTTTGTAATACATTCATACAGGGTGATCAAAATGGACAATAAAAAGTAGATTCAAAAACCTATAAAGTCATTTTTTAATGGAAACCCCCTATTTTTTTAATTCTATCTTATTTAGTATTAAAAATAAGGGTGACTTTGTATAAGAGTGTATATTCCAAAAAATTGTAGTTTTTGAAATAATGACAATTTAACATTTTTTATTGTAAAAGGCTATACGGCTTTCAAGTTTTGTTAGTTGGCCATGACGGCGGGCGCGGCGAAACAAAAAATCGAGCACTTCAGATCGAAATATTACAATTTATTGAATCCCATATAAATAATTATTTTATTAAACGAACTTAAAGTAAAGACAATATTTTTTGATTCAACAAATTAATCATAAACTTAACACCTCTAATGTAACTAAATCTGTAACTAATTATACAGATAAAAGTACTAGAAACACGTCAAATACGTACTACCTAATAAGTTGTTAGAAATGTCCGCCTCTTTCTTGAATACACAATGCAATACGTCTCTTAAATTCGCTGCTTAAATTTCTACACATTTCAACACTAATGTTTTGAAAACAGTTTCTATCCTAATCTTCATGTCTTCCTTTGTTGTAGGCGGTATTTTATAAACCTGCTCTTTGACGTACCTCCATATGCTAAAGTCCATTTTAGTAAGATCTGGGGATCTAGCAGGCCAAGCAACAGGCCTTCCTCCCAATCCAATATTCTGGATATCTAGCATTTAAAAAAGTTATTATCGGTCTATGTATACTTCCCCTGTTACTCATTGATCAAAAAAATATGGTCCAATTACATGATTACCGACAACACCTCCCCAAACATTTAAAGACCATCTAGTTTGTGAAGTATATCTTACAAAATGTGGATTTTCGGTAGAATAGTAATGAAAATTGTGTCTGTTTACACTTCCGTTTCTGTGAAATGTGGCCTCATCTGTAAATAAAATCAAATGAACAAAATTTCTTTGTTGGTTTATTTTGTTTTGAACCCATTGAAAAAATTCCAGTCGTCTTTGATAATCTTCAGGAACCAATTTTTGAAGTAGTTGAATGCATTTTTTGAGACTTCAATATCCGCTGTACCGTACGTCGTTCCACACCAACCTGCTGAGAAATGGGTCGTTGTCCAATACATGGATTTACGGTAACTGTTAATAGTACATTTAATTGATTTTCCTCAGTCTGTGCACGTTTTTCCTAGTATTTTTTCATATAACACGTTGCCAGTTCTTTCAAAACGCTCCAAAAGCTTTTCAAATGCCCTTCTTTCAGGTTGCCGTCTCTCTGGAAACCGTTGTTGATACAGTCTTCTTGCTAAGAGCGTCTTCTTATCACTAGCTCCCAAAACAAAAATCATATCAACCATCTCGGCTTGCGAAAAATTCATTACTTACAATTTTAATTCAAGTTTTAAATCAAATTGTTATAAAATACACTAATGCATCACACAAATTATCAACTGACAATAAATAATGACGTTTCTGATGATCTCTATTATTTTTATATGCCACGTCTCGCCGTGACGGCCAACTAACAACAAAACTTGAAAGTCGTATAGCCTTTTACAATAAAAAATGTTAAATTGTCATTATTTCAAAACTACAATTTTTGGAATATACACTCTTATACAAAGTCACCCTTATTTTTAATGCTAAATAAGATAGAATTAAAAAATAGGGGTTTCCATTAAAAAAATGACTTTATAGGTTTTTGAATCTACTTTTATTTTATTGTCCATTTTGATCACCCTGTATGAATGTATTACAAAATATCAATACAGCCCATTAGAGTAGGTCTCCATTTCCAAGAAACCAACCATAACTAATTGATAAAGGCTTCGTTTAGAAAAGATTTCCACCTATGTTTTGGCCTGCAAACGTCATTTTGACAAAAAATTTGAAATTTGTCAAAAACGGTTAAACTTAGGTATAGGACATTATACATAAAATGCGTCTAAAATTGTATGTAGAATCTAAATATGTAATAATATATAGGGTTTTCTATTTAAAAAAATTTAAAATTACTTCTAAGCTTTTATGATCTACCCTGTATAATTAAAAATATTTTTGGAATATGCACCAGAACATATCTTATAACTTTTATATTTAATTTTTTTGTATCTCTTTAAATAAAGGAGATATGGGACTTTGTCACACTAATGCGCCACAGTATATATATATATATATATATATATATATATATATATATATATATAGTCTCTGGCCATATTAATGTGACCACTAGGTATTTTCTCGATTTTTATATTATTGTAATACTTTTGAAGTTAGTGAGTTAATATGAGCATTTTGAAATAAGTTTTTAATAAGTTTTTATTAGAAAAGTACATAAATATATTTTTTTTAATATTTTGAAGAACCTCCCTTCGGGTCGATTACCGCCTTCACTCGTCGTGGCATGCTATCAATGCAGTTTAAGGCATTTTGCTTTAATTTATCATTGTGATTCCAATTAAAAATTATTTTTTCAATTAAAGTAGCTTTGTTGGTAACTTTTTCTTTTGCTACTTCTCTTTTCAGGAGCTCCCAAGTATTTTCAGTTGGATTCAGGTCCGGTGAGTTACCCGGAAAATCCAGAAGGTTCTGTTATCTCAGAGAAATTTCTTGACAGATTGGGCAGTGTGACAAGGGGCCCTATCTTGCATAAAGATGCAGCAGTTGTCATTGGGAAACAATTCTCGCAGCTGAGGTATAAGCAAGCCTCTGTCTCAGGATCGTCACGTATTGGTCTTGACGCATTTACAATTTAGAGCCTCCTACAGATAACCGATCAGATCATCACTTTTGTAGGATGCTTTACAGTTTGAATAACACAGTCCGGCATAAATTTCTTCTCTGGTCTTCGTTTTACATATTGGGTTTTGTTTGAAAGAATTTCAAAAGTACTCTCGTCACTTCTAAATTTATCCTAATACGTACATCTTATAAAAGTAAGTAAAATTCATCAAAATGTCATTTTGTGGAAGTCTCGTGCACAAATTGTGGCAAATTTATTTATTAATATTTTTCACCATTTTTACAAGCTTTTATTTCAATCACACTGTTTGTATATTGTATGCGTCAAAAGTTGTAATCGATTTTTCGATCACTTCTACAAGTCCAATCGACTTCAAACTCTCCAAAATTATCTATTCCCGATGACAATACAATCTTTTAGCATTTACGGTTCATATAAATGCTTAATTAAACTATAATTAACATAAATATCTTTCCCAAGAGACAATATTAATAAAGACATTTTATAAAGACAACGGCCATACAACGTTGAAAGCACCGGTTCTCGTCAGAAATAACACCTCAAATACGCTCCGCCGAAAGCGTTGACGAAGAAATTACCAAACTCACGGACGCAATAAAAACCGCAATAAACAAACAAACGCAAATAAAAGAAATTAAAACCCAAGAGCACTACCACAAAATGTAAAAGGCAGCATCGGCAACTAACAAGAAACCCAATATTTAAAACGCAGCTGTCAACTCAACGCAATCATAAAAAACGAACTACAAACGCACAGAAACGGCAAATGGAGCCGCTTACTACAGTCGTTATCTAACAGAAATAATTCACTCTGGCATCTAAGGCACTAAAAACTACAAAAACAGTAATACCCACATTAAATCATGACAACAAAGACCACTACACAAATAGGCAAAAAACGAAGCTACTTGCAGACACCTTTGGAATTATTCTCACCGTAGACGAATCCAATAACAATTATGAACAAGAACTAATCAAGCAAGAAGTGGTAAATTATTTGAATATATCGCACGACCTCGCACCAGAGTTAACCGCAAAAATCTTTACTAACCCTAAAAATCTGGTTAAAATAATAAATAAATTGCCAAACAATAAAGCCCCTGGTCCGAATGGAATAACAAACAAATTACTAAAAAACATTAGTAAAAAAACTATTGTACAATTGACATACATTATTAACGCCATACTTAAACACAGTTATTTCCCAGCAAATGGAAACACGCGGAAGTCATTCCCATACCTAAACCACACAAAAATCACCAACAACCCAAAAACTAAACACGGCACAATACAACAAATAACTAAAATAATAGATGCCATAACTAATTTGTATAAACACAAAATCACGGTAATGGCTCTATTTGACATTCAAAAGCATTTGATAAAGTTTGGCAAACCGCCCTGATTTACAAATTAATAAAACTAAATTTACCTAGCCACATAGTGAAGCTAATTGCATCATATCTCACAAATGGGACATTCTAAGTCAAAATTGAAGACACGTCATCCGACATCAAACAAATAAAAGCCGGGGTTCCTCAGGGATCAGTACTGGGCCGATTCTGTATTCGATATACACACATGATGTCCTCAATTTCAGCAAACAAAAACGGCAGTATACGCAGACGATACGGTAAGATACGCTCACTCCTTCGCGGCAACAGTAGCCAACAAACAAATTCAATTCCATGTAGACTTATTAACTGAATACTTTAATAAGTGGAAAATAGACATAAACTCCAATAAAACAGAACAAATAATGTTCACAACAAAAATTCACTAACAATAAAATATTCACACCCTTAAAAGTTAACAATCACAGCATCATTGCCACGAAAACTTTCAAGTATCTTGGCAGGACTCTGGACATAAGACTGAACCATAGAGCGCACGTTTCAAAACCACGGCAAAAGCATACACCACTACCAAAACCATATACCCAATAATGAAACACAGAGCAACATCCACATTAAACAAGAAACCCATATACACATCATCATTAGGCCAACAAGAACATACGCTGCACCAGGATGGTGTAATGTTTCTAATCCCACCATAAAAAATTGGAAATATTTCAAAACAGACAGATACACCAACATTGAACAGCTGCATAATGAAACAAACATTGAACCTATAAAAACTATATACCAAAATATCCAAAATGTTTACAAAACTCAAATTAAAATATTAACAGCAAATATTACAAAATAAGATCAGACAACGTCGAAGCACCACCAGAACACAATTTACCAAAACTTGCCACTATTTAATGAGATTGATGACTAACCAACATGGAAATAATTTTCTGAAGCAGGTTTTTCCTATTTATTTTCCAGAAAAGAAACGAAACTACAAAGCACAAAATACCACCGACAAGCAAGGAACAACACAACTATCTTAAATTGATCATTAGGTACATTAATGAAATTATCTAATCCAGAAGTAAACCTAAAAAGCGTGGGCGCTCCTCATAATTCTCGGTCACATATTTATAATATGAGAGCCCCACGCTTTTATTTTAGTCGTAAAGATTTTAATCACATTTTGGTGCAAAGAAAAAACATTTTCTCATTTTTCTACGCCTAAATAAAAGCCTGCTTTTAAAAACTTTTTTCATAGTATTTTGTTTAATAGAAAGAAGAAAGATACGTTTACGTTTCTATAAGAAAATTTTTAAAATTTTGTCTGTATTAAAAAAACTTACAATAGAAGAAATTGAGATACAACACACCATTGTACTGTTCTAAAGGAACTTTCAGGAATGATATGAAATCCTTGTAAATTAGCCGCAAGACCTCCCCTAAATACACAATAAATACTGAAAATGCTCTCAATGGACTATTAAATCTCAAAATATTAACCTACATCACAAATAGTTATAAACACCACGAAATACGTAAATACTGCTAAATACAAGGTCCGGCAACAAGATTGAACGGTTATGAAAATGTTGCTGTGGAATACTGTATATTTGACAAGCGTCAAATAGTGATAGCATTGTGTTTTATTATCGAAGGTTTTGTGTTACAATGGCCGGTTAATCAACGAATATCTGCTGTAAACTCATTTATCCTGATGCAGTCCATCGTGCAACCCAGAAGCGTTTTTCCGTGAATTGAATTTGCCAGTGCGCGCTGGAGTCCCATCAAGAAATGCAATTTTGGGATGGGTAAGAGATTTAGACGAAATGGGCAGTGTAAACTCAAAATCTGTCGGAAGTACACGCAAAGTTCGTACATAAGGTAATGTTGAAAAACCTGAGTAGCCGTTGAATTGCAATTCGGCATTCAATTGCACTAGAAATTTCAGAGCGAAGTATGCGACGAATTTTAAAACTGAATTTGAAATTTCATCCATATAAGGTACAGATAGTCCAGAAGCTGAACCCTGTTGATAAACTTAACCGTCTCAATTTTTGCAGGCAATTTTTATATATTGAACAACAATCCAGGAATTCTTGATAAACTGATCATGTCTGACAAAGCTCACTTCCATCTAAGTGGGCACGTTAATAAACTTTCGCTACTGTGCAGGACACAACCCAAGAGAAATTCATGAACACCCACTTCATGACCAAAAGGTAACGATGTGGTGTGGAGTGTCCAGATTTTGTGATCCAGCCATACTTTTTGAAGAAAACGTCCACATCGTTACAGTCAATTCATTTCGGTACGTTAAGATGTTGAAAACATTTGTGGCTGTGGAACTTCAAAGAATGGAGCAAGATGAAATGTGCTTCCAACAGGATGGCGCACAGCGCATACAGCTAGACGGTCCATTGAGTTGTTTCATAACGTATGTTCCCGAATCGCCTAATTTCCATGTTTGCATGGCCCAAGATCACCGGACCTGGCGGTCCCGGATTTTTACTGCGGGGATTCTTGAAGTCCAAAGTGTACTCCACATGACCCTAAAGGTTCTGAAACTTAAAAAAGGATTCGTGAGAAAATAAATTTGATAAATGAATTACTCAGACGCGTTATGGTCGATTTCAGAAACAGATTACAGCAATGTGTAGAAGAAGGCGGTGGTCATCTTAGGGATGTGAGAATTAAGTGTTATAAGAAATTTCCAGAACTGTGTTTTAGTTGTAATAATAATAAATCCAAATATATTCTTTGTTTCTTAACAGTCGCCTACTAAAACCATTCAACCCGTTGCCGGACCTTGTACATATTCAATACACGTTTGTCTTATGATGTATTTATATATATACGTGTACAAATTATTGTAATTCCCCCATATTGCTCAATTCACGAACAATCTCTTTTACTTTTCGCCACATAATTGCTGACAACCAATAATGACTAGGGTTCTAGACATTTAGGCCTTATATGTATGTTAAATTTAAATGAAATAACTTTTCTTAGTTCACGAAAATACAGGGTGTTCCTTTAAAAAAACATAAGTTTGAGAAGCCACGCTTTTCTGGAACATCCAGTATGTACGAAAATAATTTTAAAATGAGGCCACTACTGATATACATAACCCCCAGAAAAATAAATTGAAAAACGTATTGCCTAGATACAAAAGACCGGCTCGTTGGTGATGGCCCACCCTGTATATACTTGTATGCACTAATGCATATTATTCTTGTATTTTCGCATTTTTGAGTCGAGATCTAGACACAAACGGAAATGTCAGGCATCTCTATGCACGGCAACTACTAATAGTTATTAGCCCTACCCGTCACTAGAATTTTTGCCAACCTAAGGAATTCCACCTTTCGTAGGGGTCTTTAACGTGTCACCATCGTACTGCCACGGAACATGAGTTTTACTTCCTATCTGAAAAGAAAGAGTGCTTTGGTTTTCTCCGTTTTAGAAAAAAGGCTACCTCGGCTAGGTTTGAACCCGCGCCGCTCGGGTGAAAGGCAAGTATTCTAACCATTCCACCGAGGCAGCTTAATATATATTATCACTATTATTACACTATTATTGTTGTATTATACACTAACTAAACACTAACTTGTTTTAGATGAGTTGGTGTTATCTGTCTGGCTGCTCGTTTGCCGTATTGAATTGGTTGACTGATATACTTTTATTTATTTATGTTTCTGATAAACGGAATATGATAAGTAAGGCTCTATATATTCAATGGTCTGTATTCTGATGTGTTTAACACTCCTGTTACTGTGCTATATGTGTCACATCTACGTACATCCCTGGAGGCATATGTAGCGTTTCTAGTGCTTTGTGGAGTAGTGAAGTTTCACCTAGTACTCTGATGATGATTAGTAAGATCTTCACCTTCTCAACGTTCCATAATTCATTTATTTCTCGCGAAATAGTGTAGTTCTTTATTTTTAATATGCGGTTGTTTTCTGTATTATGGCATATGGAATGGCTATGTCGACTAGGAACATTTTCATTTGTTCTTTATCCTTAAACAGTATGTCAGGTTTATTGTGTTTTGCGTAGTGATCCGTGCCCCTTGCCTGTTATTGATATTTTAGGTTGATATTTATAATAGGTTAAGTGTTCTATTGTATGGTGTAATGTGTTCTGTTGGGATAGTAGGGTATTTCATTACATTTTTCTGTATTCTTTGTTGCTATCACTCGATCTTAAATAGCAAAGAAAAAATTATGTTTCAGGTAAAATATTGCTGTATTTCAGTCATATACTGGCTATGTACCGGTGGACCAATACGCCGATCCTCCGGCTATATGTCCAGCATTGGGAAAAACTTACTTAGTAAAACGGCCAAGGAAATCGATGGAAATAACTTTCAAGTTTCTAGCTTTACCGCTAGAGGGCATAATCTTTATAGAAAGATTAAAACATTTTTATAAAATATGTCCAATCAAATTTTGTTAAATACTTTTTTCTATTTTTCAAATAAAGGGTGAGGAGAGTAGGAATGTTTGTATGAATAAATGCGTATAACTTTGGTTTCGATCAACCGATTTTAACGAAATTATTCTCATTCGAAAGGGCGTAGATAACAATTACGTCTACTATAAAACAATTGCATTTAGTTTTAATTGTCGTAGATAGACGGCACTTTCGAATCAAACAAAATTAAAATTTGTCTGTTACAATTTTTAAATGGAAACACCTAAGTATAGTAAATTACAACAGAAACTGATTAAATTCGTAACAAAATGGAGCAAACCGATGTCGATATCTTTGTCTAGCTCGAGATATAAGTAAAAACGCGTAAACATACGTAACTAGTATTGGCTTACTCTGTATTATAACTTAAAATAACAAAATATATGAAAAGAAGATCACACACATTAAAACTTTATGTCCAATTAAATGTTCAAAATGTTTTCTATCATTGTCCACACAAAGACGTAATCTATCGTGGGTAGACATAACATCTGCTTCAATCTCTGCTATGGATATTACTATTTATTGCGTTTCTAATGCGTTGTTTCAAGTTCAAGAAAAGTGCGCCATTTTGTTACAAATTTAATCAATTTCCGTTGTAATTTACAATACCTAGGTGTTTCCAATTAAAAATTGTAACATAGACAAATTTAAATTTTTATATTCGAACGTACCCTCTATCTACGACAGTTAAACTAAATGCAATTGTTTTTATAGTAGATGTAATTGGTTCATCTACGCTCTTTCGAATGAGAATAATTTCGTTAAAATAGGTTGATCCAAACCAAAGTTAAAGGCATTTATTCATACAAACATTCCCAGTCTCCCCACCCTTTATTTGAAAAATAGAAAACAGTATTTAACAAAATTTGTGCAGAAATTATGCATCATTCTAATTTACTTATTTAATACCTACTATGATTGGACATATTTTATAAAAAAATTCTATAAAGATTATCCTCTAGCGGTAAAGCTAGAAACTTGAAATCTAGCGATTTCCCTTGGTCGTTTTACTGAGGAATTTTTTCCCAAAGCTGTACGATAAACAGTGCCAGAGATATAGTCGGAGGATCAGCTTATTGGTCCACCGGTACTTTTCCAAAACCAGTTATAAATGTTCCATGTAACGGATTTGCCTCGATTTGCCCTACATTGTTCCATTTTTCGTTCTATAGAATGCATGTACTCTTGGGGTTGATATAAAGTTTAATGGCGTGCAGTTTTGTCTGCTTGTATAAGTGTGTAATAAGTGTTCTTTAATTCTGTATTATAAGTGTTTTGTAACTGTGGTCTCATATTAGTTGAGTGGATTGGCCTATTTCCACAGTTTTTTGTAGCGTGACGTTTCGGGTTCTTGTTTTCGTCATAGTACTTAGTCCTAGGAAGGACCGGTTTTGCACTTGACTCGTGTAAATAAATTCAGTATATGTAAGTATCTTTAAAGTGTTTACTTTCAGAAAATTTCGTACTGTTCTTATTTCGCGAAAAGTTCATGGCAGCAAACTACTTATATACATTTATTTTGCGTATACACTACTTAAAGAAGGTAGAATTGTGCTTTCACTTGTTTTGTTAGCACGTTTAACAAGTCCGTCACTAAATTAAAAAAATTGGAAAATATTTGCTAAGCTTTAAACATTTTCCTCTACATAATTAAAAGGAATTTATACTCACATATCTAATTAAATATTGTAGTAAATTCACATTCAGTCCAAATAATTAACGTAACTATCCGCACGTAGCTTTGGTTAAGCACAAAATTCACGTCAGGATAGTCAACCCTTCTTAAAAATTTCATATATCGAACTTTTGGAGTCATCGTCATCGTTTTTCCTTCTAAATTCAAATTCGGACAATAACCTACCCAATTCATACGACGTCAGACATACTTGACGTCACGGCATCTCAACTCAACGAGTACGAAAGGGTGTCACTTGCTTAACTTTTCAAGAAGTTTTCTAATCAAACTCCATTTGCATCGTGAGGAAGGTTTATTTCGTAATTTGACCAACTTCACCGCATTCCTCATAGTTCAAATGCCTAATTTGCAATAATTTAAAATCGTTACAATTCGTTAAATTATTCAAATACACATAAATTTTACACTTGCGTTTTAAACTCCTTAACTGTGCTATTAAAGAAAATTATAGCACTTTTCCCGAAACGCCGTTTTGGATTGTTATATTCGTTTTACGAGTGGACAACTAAACTTTGCGCAACATTCAGACGTGTCGCGTCATAACTAGCCCACGACAAAGAGCCTCCACAAATAACACAGACCAAACGGTCTCAACGTAATAGCCTAAATGAACTAGCCTTTAGACAAAACCGCCCAGAAAAAATAGTCCGACCAATAATGTTTATTAACATGAGAATGTTTTCATATCTTGATTGTTCTATTTTTATGATGTACCGTTAGAAAAATGCTTGTAAATACTCTTTCGTTTACCGCCAAATGTTATTGCTTCATATAGGTATACTTTTGATATATTGCTACCGAAAGAAAATAAAGCATGCGCTTCCAACCGTATTATCAAAAATTCTTTTTAATCTAATGATCACCCCTCTTGCACACTACACTTGAACATTTATCGTATCGGTTACTTTGGGGCCAGTCAATTTTGTCAGGGTCGTTTTGTCTAAAGGATATTTACTTGAGGCTATTATGTCGCTGGTCGTTTTATATAGAAGCTATTTTCATGGGGCTAGTATGTCGAGGCCTTTTGTCACGACCTGTTTTGACAGTGCACCAAATTCAGAAAATTTTAACGACATTTTTTCATTATTTTATTGCCTTTTACTTTTATAGCGGGCAAAGCTTAGCCAAAGGCTACCCTCCCGCTTACCCACTATACAATTACATAACATAGAGAATTTCAATTCACGAGCATTTCCACAAAAATTTTACAGGCGTGTGGAACCTAAAATTTTGTGAGCCAACATATTTACGTATTTTGACTTTGAATTACAAGAATTATATTCACCCATTAAGCGAAATAAATTGGTAGTACCGCCGTTCAAATAGAACAATTGCAGATCATTGACCTCTAAGTACTGGATTGGATGCGATTAACGATCATGTCGTACACAAAAACATCTACGTCAGAAGCCGTTCCACCTACCGCGGATTTTCTATAAAAGCGAGACGCGCTATCGTACTACCTGCTTGCGTGTCGTGCCGTTGCCCTGACCACTTGCTACTCGTGCGCCGATCCGTTCCATTGCCATCTGCTTGTAAGCAGATGCGTCCCGCCGACGCTACGTGCGCGTCGATCCGTTACGCCGAAGCTACCAGAGAATCCTAACAGCGCGTCAGCCACTCTTAGTCTCGCTACTTTGTTCCGCCAACCTGTTGATCGTTACGTTATAATATTCATCTGTTACCGTAGAGCATCAGTTGTCGAGGTAACGCCACCTGAAAATCATCTCCATATAACCGAGCTGCTGGGCGTTGTAATTGAGGTTAAAGCACGTAAGTTTTATTGCGCAATGTTACACAATAGCAGATTGAGCGATGTCACGCCCGTAGTCATCTTTGATTTACTCCGTTGGAAAGAAAGGTTGTCGCCTTAATTCTACCAACCCGGAAGTCTCATTTATACAGCGCAACGGGTTGATCCCAGATTCTTCTAAATGATCCTTCATCCAACACGTAGTACCCTAGCTAACACTCCTACGCTACCCACAAGGCAAAATAAGTGATAAAACCAGAAGTGCCAGAAGCCTGCAGATAACATTACTGCCAGACGCCGCTTGTAGATAACACCGTGATCCCCACAGTTCTATGAAGACGCTCCGCGTTTACGTTCGGGAGTTTAATATTTAATCTCGTCAAACGTGAGTAACCGTTGCAATATCCGATCGCAATTCGAGATAAATCCGTCTTAAAGGAGTATTCCGCTTTAAGAACACCGCATCCGTAGTATATAAACTAAAATTAATAATAATTTATATAAACTATCACGTTTCCTGAAGGTTTAAAGACCTTAAGCAAAGAAATTATCATTGTGGTTAATACAACTCCCCGTAACGTGTACTTCACATAAAAGTTAAATCAGTTAAGGCAGAATAAGCAGACAATCCATTTGTCGAAGTAAGTAATCTAAACCAGTAGTTAAGAAAACTCTGTACATATCAATTACTTTCGTGAAATCTTCGTTTGTAAATAATAAGCCGTACAAGTTATATTTAATAAAATATAAAAGTCCGTTTCATAGAAATTGAAGGTAGAAAATTGCATTTATTCATTTTAAAATTCTGTATTCTGCATTCGAATGTAAAATCGCATGCGCATAAACTATACTTTATAGTATTGATTTTCTGGTCGACCTTTGACGAGAAGCTCCCATTATCCGGTTACGTAATCTTTTGTGATACCGTTAGGATAACTATGCGTAGGGCCTCGAGCGCTTCTGAAGACAGGACCGGCATTAAAATCTCAAAGAATTTTAAAAAGTCATTTTAATTAGAATTTTTGTTATAATATTAAAATACCAGTCCCGAATAGGTTAATTAAAGGTGGTATTAAATTCTATTTTCTCAGAAACGCCCTAGAATCTAGTGACCGGTGGATTGGACCACCAGAACCAACCAGACCAGGCGTCCCACCAGAAACGTCTTTAATTTATTATATTTAGTGTTGTAAAATCGTTTAGTAGTTTTAAGTTGAAATATTTATTGTTGTAAAAGGAATAAGGAATATAAATACCAAACCCTTATACGTTTATCATTCCGTGTGTACAATGAACGGTCCAAATAGAATCAAAAACGGACCTCCTTCTTGCAAGTACAAGAACCGATTGAGCTAGTCTGAGGCAAACTGAAGTAAACATTTAATTATCGTAAGCGAAAGCACGAGCGAAAGCAGCTTACAAGCCTGCTATTAACATAACAGTTTAATAAACGTATAAAGCCAACTATGGAATATAATTTTAGTAAAGAATAATTAGATCCTTAATAAATTAAATATTATTAGATTGCGTTGATGTAAGTGTTGTAATGAACCAGAAAAGTAGTAAGAAATAAATAATAATAAAATAATTTTTATGATTTTAAATTTATAAAGATAATAATTTATTCAAGAATTTATTTAGTTTCAGCATCCAGATGTGGTAATAAACGGCACTTTTTAGCACCATTTCCCTTCAATATGTGCAAAGCCATCATGTCTAATTTTGCCAAAACCCCACTTCATCGCGAAGTATAAAGCGAAAGTTTCAATATAATTCGACACTTCTCTGTAGAAAACTTCTGCAGGATATTTCTTTGCAACTCCGTTTCTCTGTAGTATTTCATTACTGTACCTGAATTCGAGAAACATAAATCTTGACCCGCCCTCTGAAAGCAGTTTTCATTGCAATATTGAATTTTGTTTTAAAGTACATATTTTCAATATTTCGAAGCACAACTATTGGTTTATAAATATAAATAGTTGAAATACCTGTCGATGATTCCTGGTACCAATAAGTCATCTTACAATTAATCTGACGCAAAGAGGGACAAGCGACCCATACCGAGTTTGGGCTATTAGCTGAATTACTTCAGCGGTAGCGTAGATTCGTTATCGATCTTCCTTCCTGGATAACGGGCTCGTAGGCGGTCTGAGGGGATCAAACATACCAATACCTCTAGAACGCCAAATTAAAAATCCGAATCAATTCAATTCTACGTATTTAAGGTTGACCGAATTGACTCTAAATATCTAGAATATCAGTAACGCCCTTATTCAAGCTATTGAGGTACCCACCTTGGCTATAAGGGAATTGCAATTTCAACACGCTGTATATCCTGTCCTACACAAAAAACCTGTATAATTATTTCCTGACACACCTTAAAACCAGAATTCCGAAAATTGTTCATCTTTAAGCAACTGAATTGAATTTAAATTCAACCGACATTGGCCCATTTTTTTGCAAAGAAGATTTGGCCTCGCATTAATTACATTATAACCACACCCCGTCCTAATTGTTACACAATAATTAATTACAAGTCCAAAAGAGAAGTTTTGTATCCAAAAGCTAACATCAACCCCTACTGTTATCTACTTAAGTATAAAGTCAAAGTAATACTTAACCGTCAAGTATAAGTATCAGGTTATATACATACAACCCTTGAAGAACAACACGTTTATTAATTTCCATAATAAACACTGACCCGCAATTCTGTTGTATATATTTAAAATTACTCAAGTACTAATTGTGTAATTTACAGAAAAGAAAAATTCCCTAGCCGAGAAGGAACTAGTCGCCAGCAACCAGACCAGGTAGGCTGCGTGGAGAGTGGTTTAACCCATACGCGCATCTTTGGAGACCCATTCACCGAATTACTTTTTAGTTTATTTGATTATTAGTGTTTAATTTAATTACATTGATATTATTATTTTATATAATTCAAATTTTAATTTCAGAATTATTTTATGTTAACCTGTTTTGTAACCAAAATATTATTTTATTTTTGAATACATGTATCAAACCTTTTTGTACACAATTACCAAGAGCTATATAAGAGTCGAAAACCCACTCCAGCTTCCGCTGAAGCTAGTTCAAAGGCTTAACCACAAAATCTACCACCAAGTGAAATTAAGTAAAAGTAAAATCCTAAGACGGCATTACGGTGTAATGTTCTATAAAACTTTAAATTGAAATTGATAAAATAATTCACCAATAGAAACTTGACTTACCAATTAAAGATCTAGTCAAATCTAACAAAGGAATAGCTTTTGGCTAAACATTGTAATTGTTATTGTACAGTGAAAACACAATGCAGTACATTTAATATGATTTTTCTATCTAACTGGTAAAATATTTACTTGAAGGTCTAGTAAAAACCTAGACATATTAAAAGTTAAAATTAAGACGCAGCATTGTGGCTTTTTAATTATAAGATCCCAAAACCTCTTTAAACGGAGATTTTCTTCTTGTTTATTAAAGTTATTAGGATGTTTATGTATCTCAATAGCTTCACTTTATAAACGATCATAATAATGAGTTTGTTTTGACAATACACTATTTCCATATTATCAAATTGAATGTCATGATTTAAATTATTTAAAGCATGCTCAGCTACCTAGACTTCTTTGGTTGACTTAATCTACAAAATCTCATATATGTTCTTTACGTCTTGTATTAGAAAAGAACAGATGTATACCGTATACACCCGGAAGATGACAAAAGGTTTGAAGCATCTTTAGGTGACCTTAAGTGTTCTTTAATCTTTCTTGTAGGTTTAAAACATGCCTAATGTCATGATTAATTAGGATTTTTAACTCAATCTGTAACATTAGTTATACAAGGAAGAAAAGCAGTACCAACATTAAGCACTAGTTTTTCTTTATGGTTATGTCTAGCAGATTTAATAATATTATTAATGTCCATTGACCCGTAGTGATTTTGTTAAATATTTATATTCATCTTTAAAAATTCAGGGTCACAAATTCGTTTAGCTCGATCTAGTAAACATTTAATTACACGATAAATAAAAACGAGTGCTTTAAATAATTTAAATCATGACATTCAATTTAATAATAAAAAGTATGTTGGTTTACAACGTGAAGCTAGTTAGATATATAAACATCCTAATAACATTCATAGGCAGAGGAAAGTCTCCGTTTAAATAGTTTTTGGCATCACATAATTAAAAAGGCTAGGTTTTTCCTGTATTTTTCTTGACCTTAAAGTAAATGCTTTACCAATCAGGTATTTTAAGTTACCACAGCACTAAAATAATTTAACATATTTACTTAAAATAAAAATCATGTTAAACGTACTACATCGTGGTTTCACTGTAATATAACAATTACAATAATTCTTTGTTAGATTCGACTAGTTCTTTAATTCGTTTGTCGAGTTTCTATTTGTGAATTCTATTACCAAATTAAAGTTTTTCACAACATTACGCTTACCTCATAATTTGATAAAATATTTAATTGATTAAGGATCTAGTCATTATTTAGTAAAATTAGATTTCATAGTTGGCTTTAAACGTTTATCAAACTTATATTAATAACAGGCTTATCAGTAGAAGACAGACACCTCATCTTTCACTTTTTGTGACGTCATTTGACCTTGGGGATTTCCGACGACGTAATTAGACCCTGGCAGCCACGTGGGGACGTATTTTTAACACTCGGATACGTTCGGATATGCTCGGGTAAAGATCAGGTACGTTCGGACATGATCGGTTAAAGATCGGTACGTTCGGGTATGCTCGGATAAAGATCGGATACGTTCGGATATGATCGGTTAAAGATCGTGCACATTCGGATATGTTCGAATCGGATCGGATACGCTCGGATACGCTCGGATATGCACGGATACAGATCGAGCACATTCGGTTATGCTTGGATAAGATCAGACAGGATCGTGTGAGACTGTAAGATTGGAATGAGAGGTGTATTTTAGGTCTTGAGATTGAACTAGGATTTTGGTGTTGGAGTTGGACTTGGAGTTGATCTTTGGGTTGGATCAGGGTGACTGCTATTTTTGGTACTTATAGACTATTGTTTTCTTGATCTGATTTGAGGGCTAGCATTCTGATTGATTAAGCTGACCTTGGTTATGGACTTCAATTGCTACTTCTATAAGATAAGCTTCACCTCCTATTACAAAACTGACGGTCGGTTGGTCTTGGAATTTTTTACATGTATCAAGGTTATCGATATGTTTATAGATGCGGTCGGCCTTGGAAAAGGTGACACGTATTTTATTCACATCTATTAATTAATTATGCTAAGAAAAATGTTATTAGAATTATTACATTCCTTTAAGACCTATTTTATTTACAGCATACTTATTTTACTTTGAGAAAATATTACCTTCAATAGACCTTGAAGTTAGCCATAAGTATGGCCTTGCAGTTAGCCTTGAAGTTAAACTTGAAGGGTAAACATATTAGTCATCTCTGTTACATGGCCGTTAACAAGGCACGACGTGACAGTAGTAATGGTGAACCAATCTTTTACAATTTGGAGTGCATGCAAGAGAAGGTGTGTGAGGAACGAATGATCGATTTCTGCATGAGCCCAATCTATGCGTGGCCGCGTGTAGCAAAAGAGTGCACATTTTCAGGAAAACCCTGTTCAAGCATTTCTATCATATGTTGCCGAGAGAACGCGAAAATTTAAAGTTACATGCATCGCACATAACATGAAGGGGTACGATGGGTGTTTTGTGCTCAGGTGCATGCTAGCTAATTATAATTAGTGGAGACCTAAAGTCATCACCAATGGCCTAAAATTAATTTCCATTCAGTGCGACGATATTAGGTTTATCGACTCTTAATTTTATCCCATCACCACTCTCGGCATTTCCGAAAACTTTCAATTTCTCCGAGTCCAAAGGGTATTTTCCGTATCTCTTCAACTTATCCGAGAATCAGAATTACGAGGGTCCCTTTGCCACCGCTTGAATATTACTGTGCAGATCAGATGTCGGTGAATGATCGGAAAAACTTTTAGATTGGCACGCGGCCCAGAGTAATTATGTTTTAAGATGCGTGAGGAGTTTGAGAAATATTGCCTGATGGATGTTAAGATCCTCGTTAAAGGTTGCATTAGTTTCTGGTCCATCTTCACGACCAAAATAAAGTCGATCCGTTTGAGGAGGCTATCACTATTGCTAGCGCTTGCAATAAAGTGTTTCGTAGACTTTTCCTCAAAGAAAACACAAACGGTCTCATTCCAAAAGGCGGTTATAGACTGCCGACAACCAATCAAAGATCGCAATACAGTGGTTACGTTGGGTTGAACATTCACAGCAAGTGAGCATACAGCACGCAGGAAATCTCGTGAGTTTAGAACACCTGAAGGTGTTAAGGTCGACGGTTATTGTGTTGAATCAAATACGGTTTTCGAGTTTCAGGGTGTTATTGGCACGGTTGCGAGGAATGTTTTCCCAACCAGGCCAATATTGATCCTAAGCTTGGCACAAATACATCCATGTTTGTCCGAAACGAGAACACAGCGGTACGATCCCAATTTCTACGCGAGCGCGTGTATAATCTGGTGGAGATGCGTGAATGCGATTTAAAAACAAATACCTGCAAATGGTGAGTTGAGAGTATTCATACAGAATCCAGGTGACCAAGATGACGAACCTTTAAATCCACGAGACGCGTTTTACGGTGGCCGCACTAATGCTAGCAAGCTATATCATGAATGTGACGGAATTAGCGAGAAAATCATGTATTATGACGTGTGCTCATTATACCTTATGTAAATAAATATTGTAAATATCCTGTAGGTCATCCGAAAATTCATGTAGGTTTAGATTGTAAGAGCATTTCATTGGACACGGTGGAGGGTTTAGTTAAATGCCGTGTACTACCGCCTCTAATCTCTATCACCCTGTTTTACCTCTAAAATGCAGGCAAGCTGATGTTTGTGTTGTGTAGGACTTGCGGAGCTAATTTAAATCAAGGTGAATGTGGACATAGTGAAACCGAGCGCAGTTTGTTGGAACGTTTGTAGCTGACGAGCTGCGTAAAGCTATCTCTAAAAACTATAAAGTCCTGGATGTTTTGGAGTTTGGGAGTATGAGGTAACCACATATGACAAAGTCACGAAACAGGGCGGATTGTTTAGTGTTACATTGATAATTTCTTAAAACTCAAACAGGAATGTTCATGATGGCCTAGCCATTGCATGTCAGAAACAGCGAAATTGAGCTACATAGCGGAATATTACGAGAAAAGGGATTGAACTAGACGCTAACAATATTAAGAAAACCCGGGTTTAAGGTACTTGGCTAAACTCATGTTAAATTCTTTTTGGGGTAAGTTTGGTCAACGCGAAAATTTAACCCAGTGCAGTATTGTATCTGAGCCAAAGGACTTTTCAAATTGTTTAGCGATCCATTGGTTCAGGTACAATCCATAATACCTATTAATGATAATGTGGTAGCTGTAAATTGGGATAGGGAAAGTGAAGGTGAATCACAAAAACTATTAATGTGTCCATAGCCGCTTACACGACAGTTCATGCACGTTTAGAATTATATAGTTACCTGGAGAAACTAGATCGCCGTGTTCTGTATTACGATACAAGACTAGTGTCATATTTGTGGCGAAACCCGATGACTGGAATCCAGCATGCGGAGATTTCTTGGCCAGATGACCGACGAGTTGGAAACGTACGGTACCGGGAGTTATATAGCCGAATTTGTTAGTGCAGGATCGAAAACTACAGTTATGTGTTTTCAACCAGTGATCAAACAATTAAATCAGTGTGTAAAGTGAAGGTATTACCTTAAACTATAAAACTCGCGTGTTACAAACTTTGAATCGATGAAGGACATGGTGCTTAGTAATAGTAAAGACTCTTTTGTGTATAATGATAGAAAAATAGTTAGAAACAGGTGCTACAAGGTATTAAGTAGACCTGAATCTAAACAATATAGAATAAGTTACTCTAAACCACGTAGAATAGAAAACTTTGATACTCTTCCATATGGATATAAGGAATAAATAATAAAAATCAGATAAACAGAAATAACTATTTTATTTATTTAATGTATGTTAACCTACTCAGAATGTTGTCTAACTCATCCGCATCACCGTAATTAAATGTTTGATACGAAGTAGGAAAAGGATTGAGCGGTTACCTGAGGAGTGACGCTAATATAGACATCCGTCTTCATCCGTGCGTTGTGACGCACCTTCATCGATCCTCTCGATGCTATTGGTGGTGGATGACGACACGTCTTTATAATATAGAGGTGGTGGTGGTGGAGAAGAGATTGAGCCGGGTACAGGCACTGCTATAGGTGCACTTCCTCCGATGGTGCTACGCCTCGTTGTGATTACCGGAACCCTGTTAGATGTCATTGCTGACGGTTTGATGCACGACGTGTCCTCCATCGATCCTCAGTACTGCCGGTGGTGGTTGGTGTACTTCCGCAGTACTTCAACCATGTTGGCTGAAGATGACGACGACGACACGTCTTTATAATATAGAGGTGGTGGTGGCAGAGCAGAGATTGAGCCGGGTACAGACACTGCTATAGGTGCACCTCCTCCGATAGTGCTACGCATCGTTGTGATTAAATGCGTTTAAAGATCAAGAAAAGCATGCTTCCCTCTTGAATGAAATGGCAATAAAACCTGGTCTACAATATGATAATTTAAGAAAGACAGTAGTAGGGAGACCCACCATGATGCTTGCAGGGAATAAGGATGGACTTTATGTTAGCAGGAAACAAACTGTTGCTTATGAATTTACTGCAGCTTCTTATAGTGCTCATGAGGTTCTGCAGAATTTGGTTTATATAATCAAGAGGTTTCATGATACTGGATCAACTATAAAAACTATTATATCTGACATAGGACTAGCGAACCGCGGTTTCTGGCGTTTACTTAATATTATTGCTGGCCGTCATGAAAAAATCAGAAACTACACACCCTGTGGGCGAAAATGCAAAGCTATATGTAATACCAGATCCAGTGCACGTATTCAAAAATATTGCTGCAAGTTTGATGCGTCATAAAAAATTCACCATTTCGACTACAATTATGGAGAAATACAAATTCCCTTCGGAGTACATAGAAATTGTGGGCATAAAGTGTGAACTTGATTCTCACGATGAGATAAAAATGGCATATCAGTTAAAGAAATACATGTTTCAGCCGGGTCATTTTGAGAAAACGGATCTTAACACAGCACACGCTCTTTTTCACCATGACACTGCAGCTGTAATTAGTTACCACAATTAAAAAGGCACTCTTCCCATCAGACATGAAACAACAGAATGGGTTTGTAAACAAATATATAAGTGGTTCAGCATCATAACTTCACGATCTAGTAAGCTAGGATTGTCTTATAATAATGCTGAAGTCTATGGAGAAACCAACATTTTTTTTAAACAGTTTATGGACATTATGTATAATATGACTGTTGATAAAGGAGGCTGGAAAGCATTTCAGACTGGGATTTGTTGGCAACTCAAACCTTAATGGACATACAGGAACAGTATTTACAAACCCATACCTTTCGTTTTGTATTATCAGGGAGACTAACTCAAGATGCCCTTGAAAATTTATTTTGAGTGATCCCCAGTGGAAAACCAGTTCCAGGAGCACGTGATATTAAAGTTGCCTTGCGGTTAATAACCTTATCACGATATGAGTGTCAAGTTGTTCGTGGTAATTATTTCACTGACAGTAGAACACACTAAATCACTTATGTAAAGGTCAACATCATACCGAAGATCAGCAGGATGAAATGGAAATTTTACTGTTCTCAGAAATGGAAGTGGGTGAACATAACACCAATTTGGACGAAGCTGTTAAACAGTCATTATATTATTTATTGGGGAGTGTGCTATTTTCATTAAAGAAGAAAAGCAAGTGTGTGAAATGCATTGAAGCACTAACAGTGCCACCACTCACTCTAAATAATGAAATCATTAAACTGACCCAATTAAAAGAATATAAGGAGAATGTGTTGTTATTCCCAAATCTTGAACTTTTTAATTATATTCTTAGTAGTGAAACGTTCTTTAGGAAATATAGGTTAGAATTATTAGAGAATAAGGTAAATTTAGAGGTAATTACAAAAACATTTTTATTTACCGTAAAATTTAATGCAGACATTTGTCATCCCAATATTATAGATGATACAGTCACACTGTATTTAAGAACCCGGTTTTTCTTAGCCTTAAAGAGTCATAGTGATGTAGAAGTCAGGAAAATGAGTTGTTCAGACAATATTCGTAGCAGTAGGAGTATCGCAATGCCAGTCCTTATTAAAAATGTAAAATAATACATCTCTTTATTTTTCCTTGAAGCTTGTGTGCAACTTTCTCTGTGGGTAAAGACTAATTAATTATTGTGAAAACAGTTGTTACAGTATGGCAGTATTACTTGTTTATTGCACTTACTCCTGGTGCTGTGGAAATAATCTATAAACTTTCAGGTTACTATTTGAATCAATCAAGGTACATACTGCTAAAATGTATAAGGACCTAATGTCAAGTAATTTTTCAGTTTTCCTGTTTATTACTTTCAGAATATAATTTTGAGCCACATTTAATTGTTTCAAAGGATTATTGCAGAGCCCTCCCCATACGGTCAACTCATATCGAACAATTGAATTGATTCACATAAGGATTTGTAGATTAATGATACAAGAATGGGATGGATCGTATACCAATGGAAACGATAATAAACCTAATTGCCAGTATGCCACGTAGAATAGTAAACCTTAGGGTTGCTAGGGAGGCAATACACGGTATTGAGCGTTACCCCAGTTTATAAATGTTTTTTACAGCTTGTATCAGTTTATATCACTAAAAGACTGTTTCTTAATAAATTCGGAAAGTTGGTAATATGCAAGGTTTCAGCAAAATTGTGTATTCAGACAAAATAGAGATAAATCAATGAATAGAGAAACAAAATTCTCGTAGAAGAAACATGAAGCATCTAGAGCGTAAGCACTTTCTATACCGTTGGTTGATTAACACATAGGATGGGTCAATAATTAAGAAAAAACACGGTTTTAGCCATGCAGGAGGCTTTGAAAAAATTCCACTTTAATTTTTTTTTTTAAGGTAAACGAATTACGTATCAACAAATAAAAACTAGTCAAGTGCGTCAGTTTTTTTGGAACTGAGTATAGTATATCATTAAGAGAGTTTAAGAGAACATAATCATACCAAAAAGTTAAGTACACAATAAAAAATTATATACAAACACACGCACACCCTCGTACACGCGCGCCCACACACACACACACGTACGAACGCGCACACACATACACACACACCACCCACCCACCACACACACACGTATATATATATATATATATATATATATATATATATATATATATATTATGATAAACAAATGTTTAATTTTTTATGCTTGTTTATCGGAAAATATCCCTATCACATATACAAAGAAAGTGTGAAGATAAGCTTAAGCGTTAAGGAAAGAATTCATAATACTTAGAAGTGCGTGTTATACAAGTTGTTTTGAAAGTTAATAATAAAGAAATCAGTTCAAACATATTAATGAAAATTGTACTTAACATAAAATTAAAAGTAAGATGCAGTGAAGTTGCTGCCTCTTTATGCATTGTTATAAATAAGCACATAAATAAACCAAAAATACTCTTAAATCAATAAGTTTAAATAAATCTGAAACTTTTAATTCAAATATATGAATAGCCCCTAATGCTAAAAAAGTGAAGTGATGACTTGCAACATACATTACGGAAATAATTAAAGGATTTACAAGTTAGATTTAAAATATGTTAGTAATTTCAATCTTTAAAGTCAAATAAAATGTTTCATATGTTTTCAAATGTACCGTCGAATATGTGGAGGTAATATGGTGTCATTTGCAGTACTCTATTAATCTAGGGACTTTATAAGGAGGCGGTAAACAAAGAACACCGGATGAGGATGGAGCCATGTGTGACATCATCGATTTTAGACAAGAAAAACAAAACTACTGTAACGTAACATATTAGATTAGATAAATAAAACTACAATAACCTAACAAAAGTAGATTAGATAAACAAACCTACTGTAACCCAAGAAAAAAAGTGCACGAGCCGGGAATCGAACCCGCACCAAATGCGTGGAAGCCGACTCATACCACTACACCACCAGCGCTCGTTTGACACTGAAAGTGATATTTAAACATTTATAAAAACCTATTTGTATGAGCTATGATGGCGACACATCGGCAGCATCCTCATGCTTGTACCTTTGTTTGCCGCCTTCTAGCTTTATAATGAGGGGTAAACAAATGAATCTACGTAAATAGGTACTTTTATAAATGGTTTAAATATCACTTTCAATGTCAAACTGCTAGAGCGCTGGTGTATGTAGATTTAGACAATTTATCTAATCCAAGGGTAGGAATCGTCTTCCACGTTTTGGTGCGGGTTCGATTCGCTCGTGTACTTTTTTTCTCTTAGGTTATAGTAGTTTTGTTTATCTAATCTACTTTTGTTAGGTTACTGTACTTTTGTTTATCTAATCTAATTATGTTAGGTTATAGTTATTTTGTTTATCTTATTTGAAATAGATGACGTCACACATCGGCACCATGCTCATCCTTCATCCTATGTTCCTATGTTTACCGTCTCCTACTTTATAAGCGTTCTCCTAAGAGCGCCATCTGGTAGGGGGCGAGGGTGGGTGGTAAAAATTAAAAAATGCGTTTTGAGGGAAAAAATTGCACTGGCCGTAAAAAATAAAGACACACCACCAGCGCTTGTTAATACTTTTCAGAGATATAAAGTCTATAGATCTAATGTGGAGAGATCGAATTACAAATAAACAGTAAAATTCTTCAAGAGCGCGTCGCGCTGAGTGGCTGGCGAGCATACTACGACATAAATGCATCCTTCAATCTAAATCAGTAATTTGTACTATCAATAACACTCAGGATATGCGTGAAACGCCCGGGCGAGAAGGTCGCCTTTTCTAGATTTTGTATAGGGTGACACATACCTAATTAATGTGACAGTTGGATTGCATTGACATCACATTAGATTACACGTTGTTAAGGTAACACTGTTTTAAACTATGATTGGTGAAAAATGAATGACTAGGATAATAAAAGGACATTATGCTACTAATTTAACTAAATTAGCGGGCGACATTTTCCATGAATGTTGACGGTTTTGGAAAAAGGATATTTAATGCCACTGATCAAATTATAGGTATTTTCACAATTACAAAAAACAACTACAAGTTTGTGTGGTTTGAACTACGATACTACGTACATACTAAATTTACGTAGGAAAATCAAAATTTTAACCATCGCTTTATTCGGTAATCAAACAGATTGGCCTACTAATAAACTAATGTAATACATATAATTAGATGAGTTTAAAAAGGTTAATATAAGATTATTATATGCATTAGCTGCAAAGGAGACCAAATAAATAAATAAATAAAGTACTTGTAATTTTATATTAAAAAAATACAATTTTCTTCCTATTAGATACTCCTTAATTGTTTTATAACAGTATCAGTTTTGATCATACGAAATAATCTATCGCGTGTATCGTGTATATCATAACTGCATTAAAATAAAAACCAATACTGCATTAACAATATTAACATTTTCACCAGAAACATGGTTTAAATTCATTTTGTTTTACAAATAAATACTACACATAATATTTAATTATTTATAATTTATTAGGGACATATTTTATATTTGTAATGAGTCGTTTAGTAATTATAATTCTTATTCTACAATTTATACGCACTTAAATATGATTGGATCACGGCTGTGATTAAAAATTAATATCGTTGAGTAAAATTTTCAACTAGATGAACAAACATTCCCATTAAAATAAATCGATAGTTCGAATACTTACGTTGAGATTTGTATACTCGAGCATATATAACAAACATTGAACTTAATTTTACTATACCTAGCACGACTTAACGATTAACGCAAACTAAACAGATGAGATGAAAAAGAATTGCAATGAAAGGTTTCGACAATTTCTTCCATAGATATATAAAGGATATAGATAGATACCATTAATACCACGAATCGTTTAGCATTTACTTTAAAGTGCTGCTAAATTCGTTCGATTTATGTAATATTAATTATTGGCAAGTTTAGTTAGGTTTAAATGTGATAATGTTAGTTAGTTAATTTATGTATTTGATGTATGTATCATCTTTTTTTAGTTCAATGATCTTGGCGCATGTGTACTAGAAGATCGTGGTTGTCAAATTCTGATTTGATTGTTGTTGAAAATTTAAAGAAAGATATACTTATTATTTTGTTTTAAGTTAGAAGAAGAAGCATATACTGAAAATTGAGAGCCACTAAACTGTTTCCTCTATTGAATAGTAACTAAATTTTTGATTGGTGTTGAACTTAAATGGTGGTTATCAGTGGATGAGTTTGCTGCTGTCGACTGTCAATTCGCATGAAAGTGGCAACGTCATTCTATATAAATTAACGATTGTTCTTTGTGATATAGCGTTTTTAAACCGTTGTAAAAATTAGTTTATAAATTCGGTGAATCTTAATTTTGTAGGAAAATATAAAATAAAATGGCGGAAGGTAAAAGGTAAGAAATCATTTTTAACCGGCGTATCGGAATTTTTAATTTCTATAAAATGTCTAAATTTTTATCGAAATTTATTACAGCCCAGACGATTTAGCAACTGCAATCTTACGTCGTAAAGATCGTCCTAATAGACTTTTGGTAGAAGAGGCAGTCAATGATGACAATTCAGTAGTTGCTTTATCACAAGCTAAAATGGATGAATTACAGCTTTTTAGAGGTGATACTGTTCTTTTAAAAGGCAAAAGAAGAAAAGAAACTGTATGTATCGTTCTATCCGATGATACTTGCCCGGATGAAAAGATTCGAATGAATAGAATAGTTCGTAATAATTTACGAGTTCGTCTATCGGATGTTGTATCTGTACAACCTTGTCCTGATGTAAAATATGGTAAAAGGATTCATGTGCTTCCGATTGATGATACTGTTGAGGGATTGACAGGGTAAATTGATTTTATCGTTATCTTATAATAGAAGTACAGGTAAGCATCAGTAGAAATGCACTTTACTTTTCATATAAAGTTAATGGGGTAATGGCGGTCAGTGATTGTCAATATCCCAATACTAACGACCGCCATTGCCCCACGATTTAACAATTGCGCAGAAACTTTGTAAACAATATATATTGTTTTTTTGAGGAAAAGTAATTCATGCATTAAATCCATCAAAGACCAAGGATTTCATATATCTATATAAGTATTACCTTAATATTACAGAAACTGCAGACACACTAATTTTAAAATCACAAGAATTATACATGCACGTGTTGACAAAACAATAATCTGAATTCATCTGCAAAAGAAAGGCTTCGATTACCCACAGCTACCTGTAAAATGTTTGTACAAATGAAAGATAGATGTCGACACCATGTCTGAATTTTTAAACTGCACCGGAGTTTTAAAAAGCGGGTGACTATTATTACCCGCCGACTGCCATTCCCCCACTTTACCCTATATCATATACGGAAGAAAATGTGAAACCGGATCCTAAAAAGTAAAGTACATCAAGGAAGTAACTTAACTCAATCTTGTAAAAATAATTCCTAAAAGCACGTAAATAAATCAGAAACTTTTAATTCAAATATACGAATAGCACCTAATGCTAAAAAAAGTGAAGTGATGACTTGCAACATACATTACGGAATTAATTAAAGGATTTACAAGTTAGATTTAAAATATGTTAGTAATTTTAATCTTTAAAGTCAAATAAAATGTATCATATGATTTTCAAATGTACCGTCGAATATATGGAGGTAATATGGCGTCAATTGCAGTACTCTATTAATGTAGGAACTTTATAAGGAGGCGGTAAAAAAGGACACCGGATGAGGATGGTGCCGATGTGTGACGTGATCGATTTTAGATAAGAAAAACAAAACTACTGTAACGTAACATAATTAGATTAGATAAACAAAACTACAATAACCTAACAAAAGTAGATTAGATAAACAAACCTATTGTAACCTAAGAGAAAAAAAGTGCACGAGCCGGGAATTGAACCCGCACCAAAAGCGTGGAAGCCTACTCATACCACTACACCACCAGCGCTCTAGCAGTGATATTTAAACCATTTATAAAATACCTATTTGTATGAGCTATGATGACGGCACACATCGGCACTATCCTCATCCTTGTTCCTTTGTTTGCCGCCTTCTAACTTTATAATGAGGGGGTAAACAAATGAACATAGGAAATGAAGGAACACATAGTAATGTGCTGCCGATGACAAAATGGGCGTGCGTTATCTACGTAAATAGGTACTTTTATAAATGGTTTAAATATCACTTTCAATGTCAAACTGCTAGAGCGCTGGTGGTGTAGTGGTAGGAGCTTAGACAATTTACCTAATCCAAGGGTAGGAGTCGTCTTCCACGTTTTGGTGCGGGTTCGATTCTCGGTTCGTGCACTTTTTTTTCTTCTAGGTTATAGTAGTTTTGTTTATCTAATCTACTTTTGTTAGGTTACTGTACTTTTGTTTATCTAATCTAATTATGTTAGGTTATAGTTATTTTGTTTATCTTATTTGACATAGATGACGTCACACATCGGCACCATCCTCATCTTTTATCCTATGTTCCTTTGTTTACCGTCTCCTATTTTATAAGCGCTCTCCTAAGAGCGCCATCTGGTAGGGGGCGAGGGTGGGCGGTAAAAAATTTAAAAAATGCGTTTTTGAGGGAAAAAAATTGCACTGGCCGTAAAAAAATAAAGGCACACCACCAGCGCTTGTTAAAACTTTTTCAGAGATATAAAGTCTATAAATCTAATGTCGAGAGATCGAATTACAAATAAACAGTAAAAAGGTCGCCATTTCCAGATTTTGTATAGGGTGACACATACCTAGTTAATGTGACAGTTGGATTCCATTGACATCACATTAGATTACACGTTGTTAAGGTAACACTGTTTTTAAACTATGATTGGTGAAAAATGAATGACTAGGATAATAAAAGGACAGTATGGTACTAATTTAACTAAATTAACGGGCGACATTTTTGCATGAATGTTTACGGTTTTGGAAAAAGGATATTTAATGCCGCTGATCAAATTACAGCTATTTTTCACAATTACAAAAAAACAACTACAAGTTTGTGTGGTTTGAACTACGTACTAAATTTACGTAGGAAAATCAAAATTTTAACCATCGCTTTATTCGGTAATCAAACAGATTGGCCTACTAATAAACTAATGTAATACATATAATTAGATGAGTTTAAAAAAGGTTAATATAAGATTATTATATGCATTAGCTGCAAAGGAGACCAAATAAATAAATAAATAAAGTACTTGTAATTTTATATTAAAAAAAAATACAATTTTCTTTCTATTAGATACTCCTTAATTGTTTTATAATAGTATCAGTTGTTGATCATACGAAATAGAGAATCTATCGCGTGTATCCTGTATATCATAACTGCATTAAAATAAAAACCAATACTGCATTAACAATATTAACATTTTCACCAGAAACATGGTTTAAATTCATTTTTGTTTTACAAATAAATACTACACATAATATTTAATTATTTATAATTTATTAGGGACATATTTTATATTTGTAATGAGTCGTTTAGTAATTATAATTCTTATTCTACAATTTATACGCACTTAAATATGATTGGATCACGGCTGTGATTAAAAATTAATATCGTTGAGTAAAATTTTCAACTAGATGAACAAACATTCCCATTAAAATAAATCGATAGTTCGAATACTTACGTTGAGATTTGTATACTCGAGCATATATAACAAACATTGAACTTAATTTTACTATACCTAGCACGACTTAACGATTAACGCAAACTAAACAGATGAGATGAAAAAGAATTGCAATGAAAGGTTTCGACAATTTCTTCCATAGATATATAAAGGATATAGATAGATACCATTAATACCACGAATCGTTTAGCATTTACTTTAAAGTGCCGCTAAATTCATTCGTTTTATGTAATATTAAATATTGGCAAGTTTAGTTAGGTTTAAATGTGATAATGTTAGTTAGTTAATTTATGTATTTGATGTATGTATCATCTTTTTTTAGTTCAATGATCTTGGCGCATGTGTACTAGAAGATCGTGGTTGTCAAATTCTGATTTGATTGTTGTTGAAAATTTAAAGAAAGATATACTTATTATTTTGTTTTAAGTTAGAAGAAGAAGCATATACTGAAAATTGAGAGCCACTAAACTGTTTCCTCTATTGAATAGTAACTAAATTTTTGATTGGTGTTGAACTTAAATGGTGGTTATCAGTGGATGAGTTTGCTGCTGTCGACTGTCAATTCGCATGAAAGTGGCAACGTCATTCTATATAAATTAACGATTGTTCTTTGTGATATAGCGTTTTTTAAATCGTTGTAAAAAATTAGTTTATAAATTCGGTGAATCTTAATTTTGTAGGAAAATATAAAATAAAATGGCGGAAGGTAAAAGGTAAGGAATCATTTTTTAACCGGCGTATTGGAATTTTTTAATTTCTGTAAAAATGTCTAAATTTTTATCGAAATTTATTACAGCCCAGACGATTTAGCAACTGCAATCTTACGTCGTAAAGATCGTCCTAATAGACTTTTGGTAGAAGAGGCAGTCAATGATGACAATTCAGTAGTTGCTTTGTCACAAGCTAAAATGGATGAATTACAACTTTTTAGAGGTGATACTGTTCTTTTAAAAGGCAAAAGAAGAAAAGAAACTGTATGTATCGTTCTATCCGATGATACTTGCCCGGATGAAAAGATTCGAATGAATAGAATAGTTCGTAATAATTTACGAGTTCGTCTATCGGATGTTGTATCTGTACAACCTTGTCCTGATGTAAAATATGGTAAAAGGATTCATGTGCTTCCGATTGATGATACTGTTGAGGGATTGACAGGGTAAATTGATTTTATCGTTATCTTATAATAGAAGTACAGGTAGGCATCAGTAGAAATGCACTCAGCTTCAACAACTAGTCATAAATTGGCAGTGTTTGCATTTTTAGTGTCGCACTGCATAATTTACAAAACTGTAAATGAGATTTCCGTTATTGATAGTGTCATTTATACCAGTTGATCTGTACTTCTAGATGATTCGTCAGTTAACAGATTTAATGTTTTATTTTGTCATACACTGCTGTTATATTGCAAACTTTAGGGGTGATATCTTACACAGATCAATGATTGATTAGTAGGCATGCTCTAATCAGGATTGCTCAGCTAGTGCTCATTGATCTTGTCTTAAAGGTTGCTTATATTTAACTAGAAATCGTATAACTGTTTTGCTCAATTATGTGAATAAATTTGAGCACTCTGTAAAAAAGCATACGATCCATGAGCAATTTACAGGTGATCTCAGAGCGATATCAAATGACTACAATTAAAAGGATTATTACAATGAATATTGCAATTACTTTCTGTTCAATTGTTTCACAAACTTTTTTCATTATTTGGTTTCAATGCGTATTGTTGCATATTTTTCAATTACTAAATGACTTCAAATTATGACATTTTTATTTAAAATTTTTAAATCTGACTTCATGAGCATTGTTAAAATGGCTGTGAAGATTGTGGAAATTTTATATTTTTAAATTTTGAAAGTAAATTGATGTAGTGCATTAAAAGTAGAATAAAATTGTACTATAAAAGACATGTATTATAAAACCATAGCGATATTTTATTTACGGCATAATTTGAAGTTCATTGGGGCAAGCTTTGTATAGCTGTTAATTTCAAGTATTTCATTTTTACATGTTAGTCGTCAAAAAACTGGTTTGGGCTAAAGCAGTTTTTGAGGATGCCAATTATTTCATTTTTATGATTTTGTTGAATGATTTATTATTTACAAATGGACAGTAATGACTCACATATAGAGTCATTGGCATGATTTTGCATTAGTGTTAAAAGTTAGGTTAGTTTTAGAGATACTGCTTAGCAATTGATAATTTCGATATCAGATATTTATGTAATGGTTAAACAAATATTTATGTAATGGTTAAACATCAATTTGTGTTAAATTTAGCCATTTAAGTAACATTCGATGTAGTTTATACATACTTTTACATTTTGTATAAACTGGTTTATTCATTATCATTCAATTTTCTGTAATGTAATTTGACTAAAAATTTAAGTACTTGAAATATGAAGGTTGAAACAAACTTGTTTGTGTTCATCAAATGTAACTGTAAAATTTAGTGTAACATAGTAGTTTGTTAACCGTCACTGCAATGTTAAATTAAATGAAATAGATACCGAGGGTTGACGGACCTTCATTTTTGTAATGGACAGTATGTTTTTTTATGGGGTGACCGTTTGTCAAGCCCGTTAATTGTGTTGTACTTATGGCTTCACCTAAAATAATAATATTTATTGTGCGAACGTGATGGTACACTTGTCAAAAATTATCTATAGAATAAAAAATATAAGTATAAACAGTACAAACATGACTTGGTGGTTAACCAACAAGTTAAACTCAGAAACAAATAATTAAATAGTTAATCTAGATGCTTGACGAATTTAACATTAGAAATTCTTGTATTCTCGCTTTAAATTTTAATAACAATAGAGATTTTATGTGACCAGGAAGATAATTGTATAAAGATTGTGACAGGTGGATAATGCCATCTTGAATTTTTGTTAACCTGCAGTATGTTAGTCTTATATTATCTTTTTGTCTGGTGTCATGACTGTGTAGTTCACATTGTTTTATTGCCCGTGAAATGTGCTTCTTAGCACAGCACAGAACTTCTAGGATGAAAAGATAAAGCAAAATTAGTATTTTTAAATCAGCAAATGATTTCCGGCAGTCATCTCAGTACTGTAAATTGGCAATAATTCGTACAGCTTTGCGTTGAAGTTGAAATATGGCTTTCCAAGATGAACTATGACCCCATGCTAAAGTTGTATACGAAAGAATACTATCGATTAGGGTAAAATAGGCCATTCGCATAAACTCAGGAGATGTATTATCTTGTAACCTTTTTAACAAAAGAAATCAAGCTTTATCATAAGAGCAACATGCATTTAACTGGTGTTCTGCTGGGCTCTGCCATATTTACGTCAATCAGAGACAGACCAATCCTTCTCCAAAGAAACGGCTAATTTAAATGTGTTTTGCAAACAATAAATAACTTACAAAACTCATGAATTAATTTTGAAATTATACGTGATCAATTAAACTAGTAGTTTACGACATGACATGTGAAATATATGTGATTCACTTGTATAGTTTTATTATTTTATAGACATAACATTTGAGTGTAAGTGTGGTTAAAAGAATTGTAAGTATTTCAAAATGTACAGTATTATAATGTTTGCTATAAATTGTACATAATTGTGCACATCTTAAGTATCTTAGTTGTAAACTAGTTGAGAAAGCATATCTATATGTGCTCAAGTACTGGCATGAGTAAGGATTCGATCGAACGTAAATTTTCAGTCAATATTAATATGGACACAGCACTAATAAATAGAATGACAATATGTACCAATAGCGACCTATAGTTTTAGTCAGTATTAATTCTATCAGAATCACATATATCTCAATCAGTGATGTACCGACTATGACGAGCCAACTAACTGATTAGTCCGCTAAAATAAGGTCAGTCAGCCCTGCTAATAAATATTATTTAAAATTTGACCCAGCCTTTGTTACACTCCTAATTAAAAGGACGGCATTTGCTGTATAAGCAATTTTGCTGCACATTCAAGTGTCTGCTTGTTTACTTATCGTCCGACTTATGTTGTGTTTTCTATCACGCTCTCAGTTACATGAGACAGTTATTAGAAGTAGCACATTTAATAATTTTCAACGAAATTGGAGCCGATTTATCCAAAGCAAAATGTAATGAGTGCCAATGAATCATATCACGCAGTGGAATTGGTAAAAAAGGAAATACATCGAGTATGACCAACCACATAAAATATAAACATCCAAACTTGTTATCTCAATTAAAAGCAAATGTACACAATCCCAACCAAAGTTCATTGGATTCAACTGGTTTTGTGTCACCAGATTCAACTTCTATGTCTACCACAATCACATCCACACTGACTGTGAATTTGAAGTAACACAACGCTTGGAAATTCTTTCACTCAATGGTCACTAGACTATCCAACTTCGAAAGAGCTTCACAATTTGATTGGTACGATGATCGCTTTAGACAATGAGCCTATATCAATTGTTGAACATAGAGGTTTTACATGATTAATAATAAAATTTAAGCAAAAGATTCAATTGCCTAGTAAAAAATATTTCTTGTACACTGTAATTCCTAATATTTACTCAAATACAAAAGACCAAATTAAAAGAAAGCTATACAATGCAAACGTTTTATCTTTTACTACAGATATGTAGACTAGCTCCAATAATTTTCAAGGTTTTTCAAGTTTTACTGCTCATTGGCTTGTCACGCGTTCCAATTTCAACATGCTGTCTTACAAATTGAACACTTTAAAGGGGCGCATACTCCTGAAAATATACTCCAATGTTTATTGGACAATTAAAAATTAAGGCAGCATTAAATAGTGATAATTTCATTTTATGAGAAAACTACCTCAACTATAAAGTACTATAATATTTCTAGGGCTTATGTGCCGCTACCTAAGTTAAACTGAAAGCAGATATCGGACAAGTGAATTTTTGTGTGGGTGCTTTTAGATAGAGTAAAGCAACATTTAGCGCGGCAAAAGAACAAACGGCATCGTGTTGAGCACTAAAGGGATTATGTGAAGAGAGAGAAAGTGACGCCGTGAGGATACCTTGAGCGCCTTTCCTTGAATTGTTGGCACCAAAAGGGTTACCGTCCATGTAAGAAATTGTATTTGTTATGTAAATTGTCCCTTTTGGGTGTTTGAATATCAAGGAAGTGTTGTTTGTTTGAATTAATTGGTAATTTATATTGACGCCCTTTTGATTTTCAGGTAGATGTATTTTGTCTTGTCATACCATAAGACAGGTTAAGATTATGTTGTCGTTTGTAGAGTTAAGTTGTAAATTTAATTTATTATGTTTCATTAACGTACAATGCAGTAATCAAGGTTGCCGAATTAATTAAATAGATAAATTTGGTGTATCCACGATTCATAAAAGAAAAAAATATTTTTGTCGTTTTCATTGAAGGAAATGATTATCTAGTTGTCACACAAACTCGCGTTTCGTCTTTTATATACAGGGTGCCATTTAGTACCCCGTTCTTCTGTGGTGGTGTTATGCCAAATGTCACAAAAATGACCTAGCGTATCGTTAATAAGGCAACCTGGAGTACTTTAAGAAATTATTTTAAAATATACAAGGTGGTCTAAAAATGTGGCAACAAATTGTAAGATTTTTTTAATTTGCACACCCTGCATATTATTACATTTACAGGGTGTTCCATAATTTTAGCCGATATATTTTTAAACAAATAAAATTTTTTTTTGGAACTCGTTTCGGATTTAAATTCTCTTTCAAAATATAAGGCTTTATTGATAAAGTAGGCTGTGAACAATGAAGAGAAAGAATTATTAATTAAATGCTCAAAATGCACCCCATTTTGTAATACACATTTTTTATGTGATCACGGATCGACTTTCTAACACCCTGTAGCATTTCTGGACTAATATTGCGACCTATTCTTTCCATCATGTCTTGTCACAGCCTCGCGGTACTTTTGAGATTTATCATTTCCCCACAGAAAAATATTCATAGGGGTTAAGTCAGGGGATCTTGCCAGCCAACTAGTTGCTGCAACGCGTCGTATCCATTTTTCAGGAAAACATTCTTCAAGGTGTTGTCTAACTTGAAGACTAAAATGAGCTGGAGCTCCATCGAGTTGTGCCACGTAGGCTTTTTATACGTTTTGGAAGGTGTCCAATTAAACGTGGTAGAGATTGGCTTAGAAATTGCAAAATTATAGACCCTGTCAAACTGCCTTCAAAAAAATATGGGCCAATAACGTAATCATTTATTTTTCTACCCCATACATCCAAGGTCTATTTATGTTAATAGTTTGCAACATAAGTAATGTTGGGTTATGACGATTCACAAAGTCACTTCGGCTTAAATAATGGAACACTGTGTGGTATTGAGTTTTTTTAAGTTAAAATTTAAATACGTTATTCTTTAGTAAAGGTAATAAAAGCGCATATACCGAAAATTTGTTATTTTGTAAAAACCCCACTATTAAGTGAGCGTTATTTTTTTTAAAATACCGTTTTTCTATCTCTAACCTCAAAACAATAAGTTAATAAACCTAATATCAATGTAGAATAGATTTGTCGGGGAATCCAACAATGCAATAATGTACAGGTTATGCTTATCTTACAATTTGTTGCCACGCTTTTTAGACCACCTTGTATATTTTTAAATAAATTCTTAGTGTCCCAGTTTGCATCATTAACGAATTGTTAAGTCATTTTTTTGACCTCTCACGCACGCACAGTGATGTAAACTTTCGTTACTTTTGAATATCTGTACCGATTAGTTACTTTTAATATCAATACCCGTTACTTTATACTCGGTAATCGGTACTTTTAGTTTTCGATACATTGATTTATATACCTAAACCTACGCATTGATTACTGTTTCACTGTTATTTATTTGCATAAGAATCACAGGATTCAGTACTTATACATAAGGAAATGGTAACAAGGAACAGTTTAAACTCGAATATAAATTTTATTTCGATGTAAAATATGCCAACATAACCTAGTAACGTATCAATAATAATAGTGGAAATTGATAAAGATTAGTAATTCTATAAGATCTTTAGTTGCAATAGTAACGAATAATTAATATTTCAACATTATTCGATTTTAATCGGTATTCTGCGCTCAGTGACTATTTATGCATGTCGTCGTTTCTTTTACAAATTGCAGACATAAGAAAAGTAGCTATCATTTTCAAAACATCTTTATACTTCGGTTAATTAACTAAAATCTTGCCGAATTCGTACGATCACCGATCTGGATTGGTTTGTTAGTTACCATCAACGTTACCGAAGTTAAAAATACTTATGAGAAATAAATAATAGTAACGTTACTTCAATTACATACATAGTATTAACAGTAATATTCACTACTAAGGACTTCTAGTACAAAAGTAACGAATAACGAATATTTTGACGAACAAGAATCGGTACATTTTTCACACACCTTACTTTTACACATATACTTTATTTACATTACTAATCACACACACACACACACACACACACACACACACACACACACACACACACACACACACACACACACACACCCACCGACCCACACATTCTTATATTGCAAAACTATGTGGACTCGGACGTACCACCAACAAATGGGGATTTATAAGATACTATAATAAAGCTTTGGTTTAAGGTTTTGTTTAGTGTAAATAAGGTTTTGATACACACCAAATTTCAATAAATTGTTTCAAGTATTACTTGTGTGGACCGTCCATATAAGTATTAATGCAAAAAATGTGGTGGGAGAAGGTTGCATAAAGACGTTATGGAGATTAGCTTAGCTGCGAGTGCTTTTAAACAGCAGCTATAGGTTATTGATGAGTATTTTTTTCTGAGGTCTGAATAATATGTTCTGAAGTCTTTTTTTAGTTTGAATTAGAAACACGTTGTTTTTTAATGACATAGTTAATTAAAGTTAAAAATCCTACTCGAGGTAAACTTTTTATTTATGTATTTAATAAAATTAATAATAATTTTTAATTACATATTTACCTTTGAACTCATTCGTTCATAACAAAAACTTATAATAATTTAATTAAAGTTAATTTAATATAAAGAATGTGTAGTTTTTTAAATTGTTATATTTTATACAACAGTCATATATAATGTAGTGAATCATTTACTTATATTGGTGGTATAACTGCTTTTAGTAGAACAAGATTTCCAAAATGAATTTAATGTTATTTTTCAATTCTGTTATGAAAGGAAATAACCAAGTAAACATACAGAATATTGATCTGGTTTTAAGACGTTCAAAGGTCCGCACATTTTTGTCTTCTCAGTTAATAATTTGTTTTGCTTTCCCTTGTTTGACTGAATGCTTAGTTTTTCACGTCTATCCATGAACGATTTTTTAATTCTACTTTATAAGTTTCTTTACATTTTTCGCAGTTTATTTTACCTGTAAATTATTAGAAACATTTAATGTATTTATATCAACTTCATTTGAAAATAACACAATAAATTTTTCTGTTTTATTACTGTCGGTTTCTTTTTGCCACAATCCGTCTTTCGTATGCATTAATATTTTTCTTTCTTCTGAGAAACTTAAATTGTTAGAAAATCTACTTATATGTTTCACGTCTACTTTAGTAATAATCAACTCTGAAGGTCTGTTTTCTTAACAATACTGTATAAAACTCCATTCTCCACTGTCCTAACTCTATCTTAACATTTTGAGGCTCCACGAACAACAATAGTTACGTATTCCATACATTGTACTAATGTAAACTCCTCTAGAAAAATACAAAACAATATTTTGAAAGTGGATGGTTACAAGTGGAGCTGAAACCATGTAGATACCTAATTGGTCAATTTTCATTACGTCGCGGCGTCCTAGTTCTTTAATTTTTTACTTACCTAATTAATATAATAAACACCATAAATTAGTATGATTAAACTGTGGTTATGTAATATGTATATATCTGAGACATGGCTTCAAAAAACATCAAAATAAACACACTTTATAATTTAACTAAAGCGTAGACGTTTCTTAAAACATTCTTAAAACATCAACAAGGTCTTTGGCATGTTTTAAAAGGTGATTTAATTTATTACTAATTAATTATTATTACTGGTAATAATCAGTCATTTTGTAAAAGATTAATAACTTATTAGTCATTTTGAGAAATGTTATATATTTGCTTGATCAAAAAATACTTTTATCGTTCAGTGGCATGTAACACCCTATTTAACATACATTCATGGGTGAATGTTAAAACGGCTTTAATACACATGCACTGGTTTCATAACCAACAATTAGACATGCATTTCGCGTTTCAAATGATCATGTTCATTTATTAATATTAATATCGAATACACAGTGTTGAAAGCAACCTCTAGAAGTTGATGAAATATTTTCGGAAATTATAAATAAATGTATACATTTATTATTTGTTTTTGTAAATTAATACGCCGATGAACGATAAGCTAATGAACGCATCTCCAGCACTAACAAGCCTTAACAATGCTAATCGGCGTTTCATGAAATGCTTAAAAGATTCACTCAAATTGTACATTTTGATGTTTTTTGAAGCCATGTCTCAGATATATACATATTACATAACCACAGTTTAATCATACTAATTTATGGTGTTTATTATATTAATTAGGTAAGTAAAAAATTAAAGAACAAGTACGCCGCGACGTAAGTCCTTATAGTCAATTTATTTAGACATTTGGAAAACGACGACACCTTTTATAATAAGACTGGGTTTATAAACCACCTATGACATATATTCAATGCTATAAACAATAAAAGAAAGATTATTATTAATATCTTAAAAAAAAAAAAAAAAAAAAAAAAAAAAAAAAAAAAAAAAAAAAAAAAAAAAAAAAAAAAAAAAAAAAAAAAAAAAAAAAAAAAAAAAAAAAAAAAAAAAAAAAAAAAAAAAAAAAAAAAAAAAAAAAAAAAAAAAAAAAAAAAAAAAAAAAAAAAAAAAAAAAAAAAAAAAAAAAAAAAAAAAAAAAAAAAAAAAAAAAAAAAAAAAAAAAAAAAAAAAAAAAAAAAAAAAAAAAAAAAAAAAAAAAAAAAAAAAAAAAAAAAAAAAAAAAAAAAAAAAAAAAAAAAAAAAAAAAAAAAAAAAAAAAAAAAAAAAAAAAAAAAAAAAAAAAAAAAAAAAAAAAAAAAAAAAAAAAAAAAAAAAAAAAAAAAAAAAAAAAAAAAAAAAAAAAAAAAAAAAAAAAAAAAAAAAAAAAAAAAAAAAAAAAAAAAAAAAAAAAAAAAAAAAAAAAAAAAAAAAAAAAAAAAAAAAAAAAAAAAAAAAAAAAAAAAAAAAAAAAAAAAAAAAAAAAAAAAAAAAAAAAAAAAAATTTTTTTTTTTTTTTTTTTTTTTTTTTTTTTTTTTTTTTTTTTTTTTTTTTTTTTTTTTTTTTTTTTTTTTTTTTTTTTTTTTTTTTTTTTTTTTTTTTTTTTTTTTTTTTTTTTTTTTTTTTTTTTTTTTTTTTTTTTTTTTTTTTTTTTTTTTTTTTTTTTTTTTTTTTTTTTTTTTTTTTTTTTTTTTTTTTTTTTTTTTTTTTTTTTTTTTTTTTTTTTTTTTTTTTTTTTTTTTTTTTTTTTTTTTTTTTTTTTTTTTTTTTTTTTTTTTTTTTTTTTTTTTTTTTTTTTTTTTTTTTTTTTTTTTTTTTTTTTTTTTTTTTTTTTTTTTTTTTTTTTTTTTTTTTTTTTTTTTTTTTTTTTTTTTTTTTTTTTTTTTTTTTTTTGTGCAAAGTATGGTAGAGAAATAAAATTTTGAAAAATATCATTTGCTGATTTGCTTTAGTCAGAGTAATGAAAACGCCGACGCAGCAATAAATTTGTATTTTAACAGGTAAATGTAGTTTCCTGGGTTTTAATTTTGATAATTAAGTAACTTTACATCTATGTAGGTTTCCAGAACAGAGACAACCTAGTAAAATCACGTTTTATAGATTAAAAAGGAATTTAATTAATTATGGATCATTTTCTAAATCCAGGTAAAAAAAATATAAAAAAGAAAATCGAGACAATGATGACGTTATCGTTTTAGCCAGTATGGAGGCTAATCCTACAAGTTCTTTCAGAACTACAGAAAGTAGTATTGGAGTTTCGAAAACAAGAATCCAAAGAATACACCATAAATATAAACCATATAAATTCAGGCTTGTTTAACATCTACATTCTGGCGACGCTGAACGTAAGATAATATTTTGTAATTGCTACTTAAACATGTTAAATATAGTACCCAACTTGGGAAGGAATGTCATACGGTCAGAAGAGGCACATTTTAGCAATTCAGGTGTTTTAAACAGGCACAATAGCAGATTCTGGTCTCATGAAAATCAACACCAAATATTCCCCCAAAGACAACAAGGACGATTCGGATCAAACGTTTCCTGCTTTATATTAGGATCAAAAATATAATTTTACATTTTCGATGGGAATTTATCTGCTCCTAGATATTTTAGAAATGGTTGTGCCTGAATTATTAGATTACATTCCTTTAGCTCGCTTGAACCAAATTCATTTCCAAAAGGATGGAGCCCCATCTCACAATGCGCAAATTATACGCCCGTTTTTGGAAAACAATTTTGGTAATAAATGGATTGGCACTAATGGGCTGATAAGATGGCCTAGGTCACCAGACTTGTCACTCTTAGATTTCTTTTTATGTTACACGAAACGGGGATACGGAAGAAGAAATAAAAATTAGACTGGCACTAACAAGAAGATACATAAGGCATCTGCACCCCGTTATATGGAATAGGAGTGTACATAACACTACAAAACGCATAATATACAATACAATAGTCAGAAGTATTATGACATATGAGGCACAAATTAAGGTGACAAAGCAAGAAATAAAAAGACAAAATACGAACAGTGGAAATGGAGTACTGGAGAAGATGCTGTGGGTTACAAGCATGGATAGGATAAGAAATGATGAGATCCGAAACAGAATGAAAGTCGAATCCGATATAATTAAATTCGTCGAAGAAAAAAGATGAATGTGGTAGGGACATACAAGAAGGACAAGCGCTAGTAAATGGCTTGGAATTATAACGGATTGGAACCCAATGGGTAGAAGAATAAGAGGGAGACCAAGGAGATCGTGGCGCAGTGAAGTTGATGAGGGGATAGAAGCAAGAAACTTGAGGGATAGAGAATGAGAAGACCGACAAAGATGAAGAAGCTGGCTAAAAGAAGGAAGGCAGTGAAACACTGTATTTTGCTCCATAATAAAATTTTATAAAATAAACGGTGGAACAAATACATTTCAGTTAAGAAATAATGTAATTTAAATCGGTGAAGTTAAAGCAGTGTAATTATACTTGCATAAGTATAATAACTCGTAAGGAATATTACAAAGTTTCCAAAGTCATAATTAATAGTTGACAATAATTATGACTAGTTGAGGGTAATTCTATTTAGAATATATATAAATTTTATTATGTAATAAACTAGAAAATCATCCATACACCTACCTGTGTATCTTTTACAGCCAAAAACGCTCCTTTTTCAATCATAATTTAGATATTCTTTCAGGGATCTAAGATAATGGAAATGTACTACCTACTATAAAATAATAAAAAAAATTTCAAAAAAATGTTTAACAGCTTAAATATTGTCTAAATTACAAATGTTAGAGAACTAAAAGAAAACAGCGAATAAATACAAATATAACCTATAATTTGCTTATCTTATAAAATAAACAATTCATAAGGACAAAATACTACATTGTATAGAAGCTTTAATACATGTTACACACTTTTAACACTAACTTAAACTTATGTGGACCTTAGATGGCACAATACATTTTCCCTAATGTCCACCCAAGTCTATTATAATCCATACCAGTGAGACAGTGTCAATAAGGAGGTGATGGGGATATTTTAAGATTATCATACTCTTGGAGTAGGGAGACCACGTAGTGTAAGATGTAACGTTAGTGCTTATATTTGAATTAATGTTTGGACGTGTTAAAGCTCACATTTTAAATTGATGTCCTACCTGAGTACAGTCAGTATAATCGACTACATGTCTATAAATATGTCCTGGCTGCGCAACACTTACTGTCAGCTTTCACGCGCATGCACGCAGGTCCTAGGTATTGTCATCTTAGGCAATCACAAATACCCAAACATACAAGTTACCTCAAAACACAATATACCCATATACATCCCATGCAAGCGCTATACTCAAAACACTATATGTTTTACACTTTCAACCACCACACCCATCCATCATTTTCGTTCGTCAATCATTTGACAAACATTAGGAAGCAATTACGTTAATGTAATTAACGTTTAGTGCTTATTGACGGTTCCTCGTATACCATTGTTTGTAGTGTTATAACTGAGGCACAGCGTTTATAAAAAAAAATGTGTTATTTGGAGGTTGATATAGTAATTCAGCTACTATATTTGATATATTCGATTTCAAACGTTACGGTCGTTTCACGGCGGCTGGTTTGTAAGGTAACTTGTAATCATATAGGCAGAGTGAATAAGGGCTTATTTTATATACAAAGAGTTTTTTGATTTACAAAAGCGTATCCATTACCCATATATTATAGGGTATTCCAGAGTTCGCTACTATAGCCTGTTTGTACATTTATGACAGAAGACGCATCCATTTTACTCGTGACTTTAGGGTATTCATAGCATTAAGATAATCAAATGCAGTTATATTATTAAAATTATGACAAAATCTTGAAAAGACGTTGCGAAATTTGTCTAATTTTGTGATGAAAATCTGCAATAATTTAGGAATAATAATATTATTCATTATTTTGGATTCAATTACCCAAACTCTCAATCGTGGTGGCGCCAGTGTCATTTACTAATCGACTTTGAGATTTATTTTCGAGTAGGTGAGAATTTTGAAGCCATTTTTCAGATTCGATGAGTGTAACCGGTAATCCGTTTTTTTTTAATAAGCATACGCTACGCTTAGTGTGAGTCTATCGTGCAACAATTTTACATAAAACTGGTTTTCTTTTAAAAAACGTTTTGAACATTATAATAATTAATTCCACATATCCCATATAAGTTTTTAACATGAGGGTAGTTTATTTCGACAAAGGCATTAAAAAATGTAAGTTTACTGTTTTAAAATTAATTTTACTCATGCCACTTGAGTTATTAAAAACTACTTAAAGTGGTACGAGTCACACTGAGCAATTAACAATAATACAAACTAATAGACATACAATAACAAATTTATCATTTTAGTCACAAATTATGACTAAAGAATCGTTAATCGAAAAATTTGTACTGTTTAATTCCTTATACTTGATTGAAAACTGCAATGCACGGTGATTATGAAAAATGTAATCATTTATTTTTAGAAATTTATTTGAAGTATATTTGAAACCTTATTTCTTGGAAGCTTATCGTCCCATTCATAAGGAAGATGTATTCATAGTACGTGGTGGTATGCGAGCAATAGAATTTAAAGTAGTAGAGACAGACCCATCGCCTTATTGCATTGTTGCACCAGACACAGTTATTCACTGTGATGGAGATCCGATTAAACGTGAGGTATGTCTTTTGTTAATAAAAGTTTGTATTTTCCTCTAATAAATTGGAAACAAAATATTTTTTTGGTTAATGCATTAATATTTGAAATCATGAATTGTACTTAATCATAAATTTAAATAGTATTTTGTTTTAATTAGGAAGAGGAAGAAGTTTTAAATGCTGTGGGCTATGACGATATTGGTGGCTGTAGAAAACAATTAGCACAAATAAAAGAAATGGTTGAACTGCCTTTAAGACATCCTTCACTTTTTAAAGCAATAGGAGTTAAACCGCCTCGTGGAATTTTTTTATGGTCCACCTGGTACAGAGAAAACACTTATAGCTAGGGCAGTTGCTAATGAAACTGGCGCATTTTTCTTTTTAATTAATGGTCCCGAAATTATTGAGTACAATTACTGGTAGAATGCTAGAAAGTAGTATTTTACGAAAGTTTCAAGAGGCTGATAAAAACTCTCCGGCAATTATATTTATTGATGAATTGGATGCAATAGCTCCTAAACGTGAAAAAACACATGGTGAAGTAGAACGTCGTATTGTGTCTCAACTTTTAACATTGATGGATGGTATGAAGAAAAGTTCTCACGTGATTGTAATGGCAGCAACTAATCGTCCAAATTCAATTGATCCTGCCTTACGTAGATTTGGACGATTTGATCGTGAAATTGATATTGGTATACCAGATGCAACTGGACGTTTAGAAGTTTTACGTATTCATACAAAAAATATGAAATTAGCTGATGACGTTGATCTTGAACAGATTGCTGCTGAAACACATGGACATGTTGGTGCTGATCTTGCATCCTTGTGTTCGGAAGCTGCTCTTCAACAGATTAGAGAAAAAATGGATTTGATAGATTTAGAAGATGATCAAATTGATGCTGAGGTTCTGAACTCTTTAGCTGTTACAATGGAAAACTTCCGCTATGCCATGACGAAGAGTAGTCCAAGTGCACTGAGAGAAACTGTGGTAGAAGTTCCCAATGTCACATGGGATGATATCGGTGGATTGGAAAATGTTAAGAAGGAACTTCAAGAACTTGTACAGTATCCAGTTGAGCATCCTGACAAATTCCTTAAATTTGGTATGCAACCATCACGTGGTGTATTGTTTTATGGTCCACCAGGTTGTGGTAAAACATTATTAGCTAAAGCAATTGCGAATGAATGCCAAGCTAATTTCATATCTGTAAAAGGTCCCGAGTTACTTACTATGTGGTTTGGTGAGTCAGAAGCAAATGTTCGTGACATATTTGATAAGGTAGGATAACTTTACAATTTGAATTCTGCATTTTGATCGTTCTATGAATTTAGGCTAGATCAGCTTCACCATGTGTACTTTTCTTTGACGAGTTAGATTCTATTGCTAAATCGAGAGGTGGTAATGTAGGAGATGCAGGTGGAGCAGCAGATCGTGTTATTAACCAGATCCTTACTGAAATGGATGGTATGGGTGCTAAAAAAAATGTTTTTATTATTGGAGCAACTAATAGGCCAGGTACTGTTCCATTCTGTTAAAAACTGTGATTTTATTAGCATTATTTACCCTTAGACATAATTGATCCAGCAATTTTGAGACCTGGACGTTTGGATCAATTAATATATATACCACTGCCAGATGAGAGATCACGAGAAGCTATTTTTAAGTCAAACTTACGAAAATCTCCAGTCGCTCGTGATGTAGACCTTACTTATATAGCTAGAGTTACACATGGTTTTTCCGGTGCTGACTTAACTGAAATTTGTCAGCGTGCTTGTAAACTTGCTATTCGCCAAAGCATCGAGTCTGAAATTCGCAGAGAACGGGAAAGAGCTGCAAATCCAAATGTTGCAATGGATGTAAGTCTACTCTTTTATTTGATGCAAGTATTGCTAATTTGTTACATTAATAGCTTGATGAAGAAGATCCTGTACCAGAAATAACCAGAGCACATTTTGAAGAAGCTATGCGTTACGCAAGACGATCAGTTTCTGACAACGATATAAGAAAATATGAAATGTTTGCACAAACTTTACAACAATCACGTGGTTTTGGAACTAACTTCCGTTTTCCTACAGCAAGTGGTGGACAGCCTGCACCTGGCATCACTCCAACCGATCAGGGTAATTTCCAAGATGATCCAGATGACCTTTATAGTTAAGCGCAAGTTGAGCTCAACATCAAATATATATATACTCCTTTGTAATGTTATATTTATTTCTCTAATTTGCGTTTTTTCATCATTGTTTAATTTTTTTCAATTTAAGTATTACTGATAAAACTTTTGAGAATAAATGAATTTGTCTGTATAGTAGTCCTTTAATAAATATATCTAAATTAGTTTCTGTAAAAAATGGCACTTTAATACACAAAATTACATTAGTATTGTCATATTTATTATTGTATGTATTTTAAAATACAACATTTTCATAGGTGATTGTTTTTAGCAGATTTATCTGTTTTATCTCACTAGGGCTAGTAATGTAGATACAAAATATGATAACTTCTATAATGGTGTAATCTCTATTATTGATGAACTAGCGCATAAGAGGAAGATAGTGCATAAAGTGACATACAAGGGATGGATTAACGTACAGATACTAAATCAAATAAAGCAACGTGATATTATATAAAAAGTTCTTGTTTACAGGGAGTAGTTTAGATTGGAATAATGTAACGAATCTTAGTTCTTCGTTCATTTAGTTGTAAAATATAAGAAAAAAAGGGTATGATTATGAATGATTTATAAGTTGTGATAGGCAACTTAATTTGCGTTTTGGTGTAACTTGGTTTGCATATTTTCTTAAAGGTTTATTCCATATCGTGGAATTATTTTCTACACATATTTCTCGCGCATCGCTACATCACCTGATACCGTGAGCATCCTTTGTAGCATTGCTGATGTACGTTTTTTGCAAGCAAGAAGCCATTTTTTGTGTAAAGTGCCATTGATTTAATGGTAAGACACCTTTAACTCGTATTATATTAAAATTTGAAACATTTGCTCTTTGCAGGCACTTTTAATCACTTTTACTTGTCCTTTTAATTGCACTTTTAATTACATTTTAATTGTTCAACAGTATTGTACTGTACTCATGGAGAAAGAATGTTTCAGTTGGTGTATTTTACAAGCTTTAAATTACATACAGTGGCGGTGCAAATTATAGCAGAAAAATTGTTGGCATATTAAACAACTTGTGATATTATAAATTATATTTTACATTAACCATTGTTGATCGATTAATACAATTTGGAAAATGACTGTTTATAACACAATCTATTGTGATCATGAGATTACCTTAGTCCAATGCGGGCTGTAGTAGACTGAGATGAACAATGAAGAATGTGGTCGTCAGCAGACAATAGATTGGGTTAGTCGTGGAAGTAATAAGATCGTTTATGTATACCAGAAAAAGTGTAGGCGCTATAACTCATCCCCGTGTTAATGCTAACTTCTTTTGAGAAGAAGCCATCAACTACGACATGTATTCGTCTCTTGCGAAGGAAACTAGAAATCCAATTGATGAGCGTATCAGTTAACCAAAACGAGGTGAGATTAGCAAGTAAACACTTATGCCAAACTTGGTCAAATGTTTTCGAGATATCCAAAGTGACTACATCTGTTTCAACGGATTGTTATAATGTATTGGGTCACATATGAAAGAAGATCACCTGTTGAACGATTCTGCCTACACCATATTGGTGGTCACAAAGACTTTGATAGTTTTAAGGAAAGAGAGCTGTTGGTGATTTATGGCTTTTTTCATGATTCTAGACAAAATGGATGTGATTACAATTGATTGGTAGTTGGAGGGATGGGTCTTCTCGCCTTTTTTGGCAATCGGTTGAACATTTGATAACTTCCATGATGAGGGAAATTCTCCAGAAGACAGAAATCAAATAGAGCTTAGATAGGACTCGTACTAATTCGGGGGAGCATTTCTTTAAGACCATAGCGGGGTACCATCTGGGCCAGTTGTCTTATTGAGATAAAACCTACTGATGATCGATTCTAGGAGCTTGCACTGAAAATGAATTGCTTTCATAGTGTATCAGGAAGAGGCGACTAGGAGCACATCTTTTCCAGAATCATTAAGACATGAGTTTGATGCAAATAAATCCACCAAAAGATTCGCTTTGTGTATAGATCCATCAGAGGATATTGTGGGGGTAAATGATGATGTACCATACTTTTACTGATGGCTTTAGTTAAAGACCAAAATTTGCGGCTGCCCAAAGGAGATGTAGTTCATTGGATTTTTGTTGTTCAAACAACTTTTTATCTTTATTGGTAACACTTTTGCAAGTATTTCTAGCACCAATGTATTCTACATGACTCGACCGTTTTATTAGATTTCCATTTAGTACAAACTTTAACATTATTAATTTTATTAAATACATAAATAAAAAGTTTACCTCGACATGTACTTTGCTAGAGTACCGCTCTAACCAACTGAGTTATAGAAATACAAGACCAAATCGATGTAAATATTTGTTTCATTCATAACAAAATAATTTACTTAGTAGTTTCAAATGTCTAACACTTCTACAACATTTTGAATAAGTACGCCATGATAATGTGTACATGCATAAAAGTAACTTCCTTGTCAGGGGTTAGAACTCTCCCTCCTTGCATTACCAGTTCGATCACGTGACCATGTGCCCATTATCTCCATTTATATTTAACGTATATTGCTAGCATAATAAATTGTTACAGATTTTAAATTTTTACCATTTTTTCGATAATCAAGCTGAAACTACGTATCTATATATGCGTTTTTCACGATTTTTATTGATACTGCAATATCCCAGTCGAAAATCTTGGTCAAAAGTCTCTATTTGTATAAGAATAGGTTTTTATTTAAATACTATTTCTAGTGCGACAATCAGCTTGAAATTTCATACCTAATAGTTTTTCAGTAGCTTTCGGGCGTGTAAGAATTTTCAAATTGATTGCTCCATTTTTACGACTAACGTACTTGAAAAAAATTGAAAACTGTAGGTTAACAGGTACTTCCGGTAGTCGTATATGACCCAAAAGATACGATTTTGCTATAATAACAAAATCTCGAGGTCGAATTTTTTTTCATGATCGCAGTACCTTCCCTTTACTATACTTCGTATAGTACACGGGAATGTAAAATGTGAACTTATTCCTTCTCGGTCCTAGCTAGTTGAGAGGCTCCCACGTAAATTCTGTAAGTGTTTTACGTGATAAACAGATTTGGACTGGAATAGTGGTTCAACCACATTAGGAATAATTAAAATTATTACACCATTTAAACCCAGAAGATAAGTATTTTAATTATGTGTAATAATGGTGCAAGTTTACATTTTCATATCTCATTAGGAATAACTTTAAGAGAATCCGGTTTCAAGTGGCGCCGAGCTGTAAACAATAGTAGACTTATCATAGAAAAGAACGATATTCGAGCTTTAAGGATTGCATACTTACAGCGAATAAACTCAATCAAAATCATTGAATGATGATACTGTAAATAGCCTAATGCGCAACATTTCAAAAGCACCGCAAAGGGTTGTAGTGCATATGGGTGGTGAAATGGGTTTCTTGGGAAACTGGATGTCGGTGTTTAAATCAGGAGTGAAAGGTGGTGACTATCATGACGATTTGAACTCGACAAAGTATGAAAAATGGCTACAGGAGCAGCTTTTGTCGAATCTGTCACCAATTTCAGTAGGTACTAGTAATAGACAATGCACCTTACCACAACGTTCAAGTTGATCGAGTTCCAACCAGCAATTCGAAAAAAGAAGAAATATGGTGAAGTCGGAAAAAGGTTTACCGTTTACTCCACAAATGCTCAAATCGCAGTTGTACGAAATAATTAAACAACATAAAAAGCAACATACGACGTATAAAATTGATGCCATATTACCTAAGCAAATCAGAATGTACTTAGACTTCCACCTTATCACCCCGATTTAAATCTGATTGAATTAATATGGCTACAAATAAAAAATAACGTTGCGAAAAGAAACATAATGTTTAATTTCAATGACATAAAAGGTTTATTAGAAGAAGAAATGTTACCCAGGACCATTGGGGAAATTGTAAAAAAAGTGATTGGGAATAAAAACAATTACATAAAAAACGAACATTTTCTTGAGACTTAAACTGAACATATTATTATAAATTTGGAAGGTATGTACCTACTATAGTTATGAATAAATCAGTTTGGAAAACAAATTTCACGGAATAGTAATTGTGGAACGTTTTTAGTGTTATAAAGGGCAATTTTCCAAAGCATTACATGACCGACACTCAGTAATATAATACAATTTATAATATAACATAAATATTTTCACGATTCAAATTGCCTGGAGAGGTCTCCCGTGTTGAGTCAAATTAAGCCGCAGACTTCACTCCTGGTGGTGCCCTTCAATATTATGTATACCTAATCTCCAGATTACCGCGTTACAATATTTAAAATGGGAAGAGTGCGCATTCGAATTTGAAACATTTATTTCTCCATGAGGATAATATTTTACTAAATTGTTCAAAGTCTATCTAATGGGGTATATGAAAATTATACTGTAGCATATGTTACCATACGATATATTAAAAATAACTGTCAAAGAAGTTTTAAAACATTTTTTTAAATATTTCGCATATCGCAAAACAGATCCGGCTTCCTGCCACAACTCAAAAATGTTACTCACAATGTACCTGTTTCGAGTAACTTTCTCACTACAGGTTTATGTATAATGTACGCTTCTTGTTTCTGTAACCACGCTCTAATATCTTCCCTAGCAGCATGTTTATAAATCTAAGCTCCATTTTTGGCAGAGGTATTTCTGCTAAGACGGCTGTTTCAGTGACCCCCACTCCAAACTTCCCCGAAGATAACCGACCCCATCCGAACACTGACCAATGCACCCGCGCACAAGACCCAAGGCCGGCAACATTCTCGCGTCTCGCTCGTAAAAGTGAAAACACCAACGAGTGAGCATTATTATAATGTATTCTCCTGTTTATGAGCCAACATCAGCGGACATTAGAGATTTTACTGACTTGTTAATAAACTATTTACAATATAACCGTTCAAGATGATGATGATGAAAACGATGAAGTGGATGAGGTGACTATCTCATAACCATGATGATGATAGCTACGAATCACGGTCGAAGATGAGGAAGACCGATAAAAAATGTGATTAAATAAATGATGTATTGTTTTTAAAATATACTTTCAAACGCTAATTTTTCCTTCAATTTTTTATTAATAATCTTGTTTTCCTAACGAACGTTCGAACTTGTTTTATAAATCTAAAACCTTCTTTTGACAGAAGTGTTTCCATTAAGAGAGGTATTTCTGCTAAATCAGATTTTGCATGTAAAATAGATGCCTAATTTCATGTTTAGTAGGGGCACTCTGTCATCATCCTTGCTTAAATACCTGATGAAAAAATCTGCAACAACCGGTATATTCTACTCTTTATCGTGCTTGTCTTTTAATATCAAATTGGTTTTAGGAAACTGTAAGTTAGCCCGATCAGTATTTTTGAACTGTAAGCTGGTTTTCGCAAGCTGTAACTTATGATTTGATCGATTGAGACTGATTTGGTTGATTGATTGAGATTGATCCGATTGTTTGATTTGATCGAGCGTGAGAGAGGGGGGGGGGAGAGATAGAGGGGGGAGAGAGAGTAAGAGAGCGGAGAGGGAGAGAGAGAGGGGGGGCGAGAAAGTTTCTATACTTTTCTTACTAGTTAAGGGGGCGCAGACCCTAACACAAGCTCCTATACTTGCCTTATGAGATACAATTAGGGCCCCTTATTAGAATAATATTTATCGTTAAGGGGGTCAGAGCAAGGGGTGAAGGCCCGAAAACAAGTTGCTATACGAAGGCTGGCCTCAAGGTAAAATAAGTATGTTGTCCGTGGATTACAATGCAATTCAAACTCATGAATTTTTTGTTGCTAAATTATGCGTCGTATCAAAAATTGCATAGAACATAATCGATATGTTTAAAGTCTATGTATGGGTGTTTGTATACTTAAATATGCAGCTATTTCAGAAATATTTGATAAAAATCAAAACTGACCCTAATAAATATTAATAACAATAAAGCAGACCAAATAAAATCTATGGAAAAACACTCGTCATCATCATTATCTTTACATGTCTCTTATCTATTCTATTGATACTTCTTTCCCTGTATTAGAGTACAAATTCAGATATCCAGCCATGGGGCTACGGCAATGGGCACAGACTCAAGAATAAGTCCCTATACCTGTCTTACAAGTTAGCGTTAGGGCCTCTTATTCAAATTTCCCGCCGAGTAGGTTAGGTTCTGAACATGACTAAAACGTAGAATTGGTTCTGACCTTGGATACCCCAAGGGCAAACCCAAGGCCAATTCCAATGCCAGGTCCCTAGGTTAGCCTCAAAGCCAAAATACGAAATTAAGTGATTGAAAATTCCCTAGACCGACCCCAATGCCAGCTTCATGGCCTTGCCCTGGGAAAACCCCAAGGTCAAATGACGTCACAAAAAACTAAATGGTGGCGACAAGTGTCCCATTACTACTCTCCGACATTTTAAGGTGAGTTTTCTCATGATAATTAACTGATTTTGTTGTGTATCAGATGTACTGTTTGGATTGAATTCCTTGCGCAATTACTTTTTGTCTTTCTGGTAGCAGAATCATTTCTTTTTGAATATCGCTGTGTCAAAATGGAAGTAGAAAAGTTTTGTTTAGTCTTAGCTGGATGACAATGCAGTGAAAGTGTAAATAACTAAGCAACAAACCCAGCCAACACATTTTCATCTTTGTTACGTAACACTTACATGTTTTGAATTACATCACACGTTATTTAGACATACTATACTTAGCACATGTAGAGCTCATTTACTTTCTAATGTCAGCAACATGGTACATTTAAATAATGTTTTCAAGATGTCAAATGTAATATACCCTTGATATCACAAAGTTATATGCATGGTAGGTACAGAAAACATATAGCAGAGATGTTAAATGTTATGTAAATGGTCTGAGAAACATACTAGTACCATTGATATCACAAAGTTATATGCATGGTAGGTACAGAAAACATATAGCAGTGATGTTACGTGTTATGTAAATGGTCTGAGAAACGTACTAGTAATAAGTACATAGCATTCATGCATTTTTTTTATCGCTGGGCATAAGATTTACATAGTAAAAATTATACCTGTAGTTAACTATGGCCAATTGTACTAGGACTTTTGAACAAATTTGGTTTTCCAATAACCATGTACCACAAAAATGCATGATTAGAATAGTATTAACTTTAGTTGTTTAAATTAACACAATCCAGTAGATAAATTAGTCATGTTGGAGTGTGACAAATCTTGTACCACATATTTTATTTTTATTAATTTTACATTATAGTTAATAAATTCACATAAAATAATGATTCACATTATTATTCTAATCATGCAGTTTTGTAATACATGCTTATTGGAAAACCAAATTTGTTCAAAATTCTTATTATAAAAAAAGTAACAATAGGTACAATTTAGTATTTAAATCCCTGTAGTCAGCGAAAAAGAAATGTAAATTAAATTTACTTCTCTAAAAATATTTACTTTGATCCACAGTCTGAGGAATACACTGAACTAGATTATACAAGTAGTCATGAACTGTGTGAATATAGTATACATTCAGACATGGATTTTTTTAACTAAATGCCAAATTTAATTTTTTTGAAAAATAAATCAATTAAATTTGTGTTTAATCATTGATATGTTGTATTTAATTTTATAAATACGTAAATGTAAGTAAAGGATTTGATTATTATGGAATAAAAACATGGTAAAACTTCTTTCTTTCTCTATGGTAATTCTTATATAAATTTAGGAAAAAAAACTATTTATATGTATACCATATAAATGTATTATTTACTTTTAACACTCAACTAATTACTAGAATATATATATATATATATATATATATAAAAATATGTATATAGAAATATCAAACATTAAAATATAGTACATATCACGCTGTGTTCTCCTTATTTTTTTTAGTATTGCGATTCAGCCTCTGCTTGGCATGGCGAAACCATTCTGAAGATATATTTTCGAATTCGTTTTCTGCATTTTGTAAGTATTTAGAATTACTCCTAAAATTAATTTAAGGTAGTGAAGCATACATAATAGAATTCAATCTTACCTTTTATACAGATGATTGATTTTTATCACACATCCGGTAGTTCTTGCGCTGGCCCAACCAAGAGCAATTTACAGACATATTATCAGAATAAACTTGTTTAAAGATACGATGCATATTTTCTTTTGGACCACTCCCACCGATACTATTTATAAATTTATTCTGAAAATCATTTTCAAAATAGTATTTTAATTGAACTGTATTAATTCAATTATGTATACTATTGGTTAATAAACTTTTTGTTTATGGAATTATACAGATTCATTAAAATTACTTGCTGAAAAAGGTTTTTACAATGAATTTCAAATACTCACAAATAATTTAACATTTTCTTCAAACTGTAATAATTGTTCGAAATTTTCTAATGCTTCCAAATCCTGCACTGGCAAATATTGTTTTAAAACAGCCACAGAGTCATCAAGACCAGAATCATAACTAGTTCTGTACAAAACTTTATCATGAAGTTCCACCATCTGTGCTTTAATTTGGATACTGCGTTCCAAATTTTATTTATAGTTTGGGAATCTAGAAAACGATACGGTGCCAATACTGTACATGTACATTGTTTGTATTAAATATTTATTGTAAACATCATAAAAGGTCCTGGTAGCGTTCGTTGCATACCGTCAAAAAAAGCACTGATTTTTCAAATCAAGTTCAGTTCAGCATTTATACAACCATACAAGTAGGAAATGAAGAGTCAAGTATTATTAAAACGATAATTTGTAATCTACTGCTACTTATTACCATAAAATTATTTTTGAAATATTTACCACCAAGTCTTTAAATATTTTTATGATGTTTAAATTATTGTAAGAAATCCTTCATATAAATTTATTTGCCTTCTATTGAAAACAAAAACAAAATGATACTACTACCATTATTGCCTTTGATAGATTTTAAATTGTCATGTATGATCAGCAGAATTGGTTACAAGATATTGTTTTGATAACCACTATTAAAAATGAAATCAAATAAGAGCTAGGAATTAAATTATTATAGCATTATTTAGTCACATACCATTCAATGTGAAAGAGGAACCTAATGACAGAGCAGGGAGGATGTGCTTCTGTGCGATAAACAGTGACAATCAACAGATACAGGAGTTGAATTTTGCACACTATAAGCGCTATTAAGAATTCCCTTTGGTAAACTATCTAAAATATAAACTTCTGTGTTAGGTATTACTTATATATACATGGTATAAACATATTTACCTATTGTGCTATCAGTAACTTCTGCTACAGGTATAACTGAAGATTCAACTTCTTGAAAATGATCGGCATATTGTTCAGATCATGTGAGAAAGTGGGTGGAGGACTTACAGCATGCTCTATAAAAATAAAAAGGAGTGTGGTTTATAAGACAGTATTAAAACAAAGACTCACTCTTTCTTTTATTCCATATGCTATTGTCAGAATCACCAGAATCCCACTCTTCAGCAAAAAGTGTTTTTGGCTTCCTCTTTACTGCTGCTGAAGTTCCACATTCTTCCGAAGATGAGTACTTATTGTCCTCTGCTTTCTTACGAGCTGTATGTAGTGATTCTAAAATAAACATTAGTGTTTTATTCAATTTTATAAAAACAACCGACGCTCTTACTACAGAAAAATTCAACTGCAACTTTATTTACAGTCCAAGTATCCTTGTTTGGGTCAACTGCTTTAGAAATGTAGGTGCCAACATTCTTTGCAACAGGCCAGTAGCATAAAGTGTTATTCTGAAAAAGCCATTTGGATGGGATTTCTGACACCACATCATCAGACTGGTTGTGTTCATCGATAAATCTGACAACTGCATATGGCATTGCCTGCATAAGATCCTCTTCGTTCTCCATATTACAATAACTGGAAATCATCATTTAAATATTAGTTACGATTTAATTGTAGCTTTAAATTATCTCAAAAATTAAGGTTTGTAGAACTTTCCATTATTCGATCGCTGCATAAGAATTATGAATCAACTTGCTTACAAAAAATTTATCAAGTTACAAAATGTTACAACAGTATGGGATAGATTCAAGATTTTGATAAATAATTTTTTTCATAATCACAATAAGTACTTACAAAATGTTTAATTGTCGTCAAATATCAGAATGAATTAAAGACACCATAATATGTTGACTGTTATTTAATTTTAGTTTCAGGCATTTCCTTTTAATTTCATTGACAGAAATGTTTACGGTTTGCTGATCTATTTCATCGTCTTTAACTAAAAAGAATCCAATCTTGGTAGAATCTATTGGTTGGTCAAAGAAAGAATATGTTTGGGTATAACGTTGAACTTTAATGGTAATTGCATCATTTTCGAAAATAATATTTCTTACTACTGCAATCACATTATCTCTTAGCAAAACATAATTATTGGGTTCTCTGTGTGATAGAAAACCGTTTAAATTCTATTTTAAATAGAGAGCCAGTTTTTGAATAACGTAACATAGGATATACTTTTGTTTCGTTTGGGCTTGGTGGTAAAGAATTTATTTCAGCCATTCTATTAGCAAGTTGTTGTAATGGTTTACTACATGGTTTCAGTTTATTTTTAATATGTTGCATATAGTTTTCAAATTTAAAACTGCTAAAATGATCCAAAGGTCCAAATTTCAAACAATCACCAGAAATATGAATCAAATTATGCACATTGTAAGTTAAATGCTTTGCACCATATAATTTTGAATAAGACTTCACAAACCAATTAAGTATTGAGGTTGCGTAGTGATTTAAGTGTAAGTGTAAATGCTGATCAACTAATATTCTGATCGCTATTGTTAATGAGAGAAAGTGTTCATATAATTGAGGTTCTAAATTATTTAACAGAATTACCGGACCTGTGTAGAGTAGAAATTGTCTTAATTCTGTAGCCTTCCACCTGTCTATATCAGCTAACAATCTTGGTTTTCTTGCAAAATCATAGGTAATGGATGGTTTCAAAGCTATTAGCTTGTCTGAAATATTTTTCAAGTATTGTGGTTTCAGCCTTACATTTGCAGGGCCTTTACCCAAAACTGAATCAATCGCTTTATCACCCCAATGCATACGAGATGCATATAATCAAGGGGGATTTGTGAAACCATACCAATGTTTAATTCTTCTAATATTGAATATTCTCTATGATGTTCTGGCTGATTTCTACATATAAATGATTGATCAGTTCTTAATGTAGAATTTAATTCTGTGTATACAACTCGATTATCAATCCAATCCCTTCTTGTATACATTTACTGCATCCGAAATAACCACAGTGATATTTAACTCCTGACACAAAAGCTTTTGCTGGAGCATCACATATTATTGCGTTTATACTTACAGAAATTTTTTTTCCATCTAAAACAATTCCTTTCTCTTGAACTACTTTAGCCTCATCAACAAAATTTTGCAAATATTCACAACTATTAATTGGTTTGTTCATGCCGTAAAAAATTCCAATGATGAAAGGTTCTGTATAAAAATCCTCCACCAGGGATCCCAATAAAGGCCAAAATTGGGCACTTGAACTTTTGTAAGAGGCAGTCCATCCACATTAATATTAATTTTTATATGTGTAGGATACTGATTAGTATTATAATACTTTTTTAATGAATACTGAATACCACGAGCTAAACCAAAGTGAATACTTTCACCACCATTCACATGAATGATTTGTGAACTTGCACTTCTCGGAGTTCTCATAATTGTTCTTGCATCCACTGGTAAAGTAAAGAAAACATTAAGTGTTTTCAAAATTAATAATAAAGCACTGATTGCTGCATGTGATATATTGAATTTTAGTGCCCAAGTTCTTAATAGTATGCACAAATCGTCAAGGTCCGATGGCAATGTAGTAAAGCCATTTAATTCATTGTCGATATTAAATTTTCATCATTTATATTATTTGAAATAAGTTTTGGCGTCTCCTCAACACTAAACATACTGCACTCTCTATTCTCATTTGTTGCTATATTCGAATTAATAATTTTACTAGTGTTATCATGAACTTCTTCAACATCCATTATAACTTTTTCCGAACATTCACTATAATCAACTGGTGAAACCAAAGAGGTTTTCATATTTTCACGTTCTTTTATAATTCGTCGTCTAACTTGCCTGTATGTCACTTTTCTATACATTTTTGTTTTCGTGGCTATAAGCTTATGTTTAAAGAATTTTTTGTATGTAACCGCCATAAACGAAGTTTTTGAGGTTAGGTATAACAGCATATATAATATATATATACATACATAATTATATATACTAACAATATTATGTAGTTACAAAGTAAATATAAAACACTTACCTCTATTAACTGCAGTCGTTTAGTGCACATATCAAAACAATAAATGCAATGCAAGTTAGAGGAAAACCACTAGCCACAAATTACACACTTCGTAGTTTGTGCATTACCCGCAAAAGTGTGTTTTGTGGAACTACCGTTATCGCGCAGCTTTAAGCGCAACTTACTATTAACGATTTTGTGGGGCAAAACCGCCACATTTAAAAAACGTTATACATATTGGCTTTGTACTTTAAATTGTATTTTCAATTAATTTTTACTATTTTGTTATTTATATGTCTTGTAAACTAATTAAAAAGGCTTAAACGACAAAGAAAATAAATCTTTATTTTTTAATTTTATTTCAAACATGTTTGCAAGGGCGAATTGCATTAAAGATTTAAATAAGTAACTACTTATATCTTATTTCTCTGAAATAAATATATTAATTGTGAAAAATAAGGCACATCCGACAAAACTACTTTGAATCACTATTAAACGCAATTTGGTCAAACCAAAATCTTGGTTTTATATATACGTGGTGGAATTACAGTTACAAGTTATAATCACTGTATGTTACACGGTTACATCTAAAACAAGTGAACATTATAAATCTTTTATATGACATCCGAGCTTTGTTCGCATTATTATATCACAGTTAAAGGACGCAATAATATTGTATAGATGTACCATAGAAAGCACCTTCATGAAAAACCTTTCGATACCTAAACATGTATCCGTTACGTCGAAAGTACATGAAATGCACATAACCAAATAATAGAAATAGTACTTCCAAAGGTTATGTCTCGAATACATGAAAGTCACAAGCGTGTTTGTTGGGAAACTACGAACTTCCGATTACATAACCACACGTGCAGATCCTTTTGACGTTAATTAAACTGGGTTCTCGATTGGACATTGACTTGATATATCGGCACTTTTAAATACGTTAGTTTATTATTAAATTAATAAGTTAATCGAATATTATTTTAATCACTGGAACCATTATTTTGTTTTGATCACCGTAACTATTGCAACCGCGATAACATTTTTTTTCTTTCGTACCACCGGGTTGACGGTATTTTTATTAAGCTAAACTAGTGGAAGTCGCCCAGACCGTAATTAATCAGTGAATGAATTTTTTTAGCCTGTTATGCAAACACCAATAAGTTTCCCCGCTTATTTTTGTGCTTCTTTTCGAATTTAGTTTTTCCGCCACCGTCGACAATCCTTTTTATACCTGTTCGGTACATTATTTTAATCACTAGAGCTGTTAATTTTGTTTAGACTAGGCTTTTTTTTACAGTGATTATCTGACTGTAGTATACAAAAGGTAATTATCACGTAATTATATTTTTGTCTTGAATACTTTTTTGTTTCTGGTTTGTTTTTTAGGCATTTTTCTGCTACCGTTGGCGAATATTTATTTTGTAGATTGGCATGGTCAATCACTGGAGTATAACCATTGTTTTTTCAGCTAACCCCTTTTAATCCCGATAGCGAAGTTAATTTTTGGTTGAGGCCAACATTATTTATTTATTTATATTGACAAGAGACTAATTGTTTTAGTTTGGATTATTATCCGGCTAGAAACGACTGCCTCCGACCTTTGTGTTAGGGCCTTTTTTTTTTTGCTCGACTAATCATTTTTATTCACTCTTCCGGGACCGCCCATCCTGACTCAGTTACGACCGAAGTCCGGAGACCCTGGTAAACAGACGTCTTCGCTGACGCTATTCGGACCGCTTTTACCTTTCAATTCCCGCGAGAATATAATCTATTTCATTTAAGAAGGTAGTGAAGGAAAACAGGACAGCATTGAACTTCATTCTCATTGGTTAATATGCAAACCAGTTTGGTAAAATTGTTTGTCCTGCTATACCGAGCCAGTAGAGTAATGGTAACACTGCTTAGCATTCGAGAGGTAATGGGTTCGATTCCGTTACCGTCTACCCTCTATAAGTTTTTTCAGAGGTTTTCCTCATATACCTGTAGCCGCATAGTCACTGCGTATACGCAAACCATGTACGGCTATTTAGGCGAATGCCGGGTAGTATTTCCATCAGAACCCTAACTCCGTTCCTTCCGATCCTATCCTGACCACAACCATCCTTAATACCACCATGCATATATTCGTAATGTATGTGTATGCTGGAATCCATTATTGTGGCTGAAGGAGCTTGGAAAGCTCAAGCAGCCTGCCCTTGGGTAGGGAATGAAATACATGGCCTTTTCCTTTTCTTCCTGCTGTCAACTAGTTTTGTCAACTCTATTACTTTTTGTTCTTCGTAATCCTCGTGTTTTTCATTTATACTCTATTCGTTATTTTTACTACATATTATATAATAATTCTTTGCAGACTCCACCGCACTTGCATCATTTACCTAACGTAAGTACCTTAACCTACTTGTATAACATTTAATGAAATAAACATGTTTTACAGTGTTCCCATATATTGTGTATTATGGCAGAACAATTACGAAGTAGTTAAAGATTGATGGCGTTTAACATTTATTTACGAAATAAAGTAAATAGAAGTAAATCAGGCTGTTAAATCAACATCTTTTGAGTCCAGCCTTAGTGAGCGAATGTTGTGGAACATCAAAAACATAGAGATTGCACGTTCCCTAAAAGATACGAACATATCAAAATCAATAATACGACTTCAAGATTTTGAAAAGTCAGGTATCCGAAAGCATGTGCATTCGTTCCTATTTATTGAATTGCCTACTTTAGAAAAAGCCGTAAGATCTGTAAATGATGATGATTCACTACCAGATTTCAAACGCACGAGTTTGTGGAGAAAATTGCGAAAGTTCAAATATGAGAAGCGAAGCAGAAAACTATTTTAATTGAAAACAAAAATTGTTTTAGGAGACGCAAATACTTAACTTCTATCATAAAGTATCGTGAAGAGGAAGAAAATTTATTATACAGATGAAACTTGGATTAAGGCGGGGCATGTGAAAAATAAGATTTGGAAAGATAGTACTTTGAGAACTGCAAGGCAAGCACACTGGCAGGGTCTTTCAACCGGCATCAAAGATCCATCGGGCAAGGAAAACGCTTGATTGTTGTGCATATGGGTAGCACCCAGGTTTTGTGGAGCGTGCTTATTTAAATTTTGAATCCAGAAAGACCGGTAAACAATAAATTTAAGTTTATAATTGCATATTTACTTCTAACAATTGTTTTAGGTGATTACCATGAAGAAATGGATGGCGAGGTGTTTAAAATTGGTTGGAAAGTGTTCTACCGCTTTTATAAGGTAACTGTGTGCTTGTAATGGACAATGATCCTTATCACAACATTAAAGCTGAAAAGTTCGTACACATAGTTGGCGAAAAGGTGGTATGATCGAGTGGCTTCATAGTAAAGCTGTAATACCAACAGGTGGAGACTGATTAAAATAGAACTATTGCAATTGGTAAAACAATATTCCCAATCTCATCCAACTCCTTACATTATTGATGAAATAATCAACAACAGCGGAAGACTTGTATTGTGATTGATGGTGTGGAACATGCAACTAACGAGGAAAAGTTAATGTGGGATTTAGATGGTATAATAGAAAATATGTTGTAGTTATAAATTTGCATTCTGATAGTGGTTCTTCAGAAGAATCAAGTGACGAATATTTGTAACTTGTAATCGTTATGTAATTACAACGTGATCAATCTCAAGTGTACTGTAGTGGTATGACAAAAATCCCTAGTTGTTAATATTGTTGTGTTTTGCAGTTGGCTGCTTTGGATTTTTAGTGTGGTTTTAGTCGTTTTAGTTTATGTCAGTTTGTCATATTATACAGTGGCCGGCGTGTAAGAAGACGAGCCCGCCTATGCGCGAAAGACGACTTTATGATGTTGTTCAAATTCCGCGTTCGTTTACCTCAGAGGCGTCACATGGTGCATAATGTATATTGTAATGGTATGCTAAAAGCAATTCAAAGAACCATATTTTATGTAAATACGCAATTTATTATAATTAAAAGCAACAAAAACGCGTCACCAATGGAAATATTGGAATTATTCAGCTTCATACGCATTCTTCCAATATACATATAATTAAAAATACAAATGTGATACGCCACTGCTTAGTATTTTTATTATAATCGGCAACCGCCGTAGTTCTTCGCGATGCGCCGCTCGTCTTCTTACACGCCGACGACTGTACCTTCGTTTTTCACTTTTGTATTTTCTTGAGTTATTTACAAACTGTCTATATCATGACAAATTATATATTATGAATTTAAAATTTGTAAAAGATATTGTCATTCCATAAACATGTACTGTAAATTTTATTTAATTACAATGAAATTATAACATTTAAATACTTAATATTCATTATTTTGTAATGATTTAATCCAATCATTAAATAATATTTTATTTATTTTGTTGTATTTTATAGGGATGCAGTCTAATCAAATACAAAATAGTCATTATTTAAATTAAGATAATATTTTATATGTATAAGTTAATGACCTTCATACAGATTTGAAACTGATCGTCGTTTTACTCGAACCACGCTCTAGAGTAGCTAGAGCAATACAGCTTCTTACCAACCTATCAGTGGTACCAACTTAAATATTTTGATCACGTGGTATACACTTGAGATTGATCACTCTGTATATAATTTTGCCTTAATTTATTCTGTTAAATTCAAAATTAATCTTACAGGTTAAGCTTATTATGTCGTTCAAATTTATATTTTTTGTATCACTTTGGTTTAGCGAATATTGTGCGTTTAATTTTGAAATAAATTTACATTTGTTGATAAATGCAAAGATAGATGCTCACTCAATAAGAAGATTTTTGTCCATTTTGTGTAGAATGTTAATTAAATTGAAAACCTTTTGAGTAGAAAGGGCGACATCTCGTGGTCATATAATAGTATATGAAAGTATGAGTAGATAAAGGTCTTTAAAATACGATAAGTGTTTTCACGAATAGTTTACGCTATTTTTTTATTGGTGCACCTTGAAATCATAAATACCTAGTATTATTACTAGGAAAAATAGAAATAAGAACTAATAATGTAAAATATGTAAATAAAAATTAATATATCTAACAATACTAACTGTACTTTCTATTTTCATTTATAAAATTAAAAGTGTTAAATAATAATGTTTAAATAAAGGTTTTGAATTTGTTAGTAATATTTTATTTGACGTTACAAGGTAGGAGGTAGGTACACTGAGACGGTCAGAATAGGGAGATAACACATGTATTTTTGTAAATATCAGTAATGCAGCTATGAAATTAAGAAACTTAGTTCTACTATGTGTATAGATGGCCCACTATGTGTAAATGAGATTAGAAATATAAGTTTCAGCTAGTATGTATTTGGTTTAGAATTAGGTGGTTGTGTGTAAAGTTCAGTGCAACGTTTAAACCTATTTTTCAGATATACACATTTTTTATTTGGGGCAAGTAAACGTGCAATCAAGAGCAAAGCTTTTAACTACATATTAACAAAATTAATATTTTGTTTTGGTTAATTTTTCTGTTGATTTTTAACAAAATCGCAACACACCTGTATAGGAACTGTGAGTCAAGACCTTGGCTGGTACAATGAGACGGTGTATCACTGTACCTACCTAATTGGGACGGTGTCTCACTGTACCTACCTAATTGGTTTTCGTGATCGCTATTAGTCATTGTAAACTTAAATAGACGTCTTCGTTACAGAAAATGCCAAGACAAAAGAAAAGTGACCATAAGATCGGGATGTTTAAGGAAGAAAGGAGAAGCACTTGTGCTGATACAAGGTATGAGTATCCGCAAAGCTTCAGAACGCCTTTAGCAGATACGTTCGGAAATTTAAGGACGACCCAGATTCCGTTTGTGTCCAAATTACAAAGTAAGGCAAAGTTTTACATCACAACAAGAAGTCGAAATTCGTGACTACATAATAACTTGCTCGAAAATGTTCTATGGTCTGTCCGAGATGATACATGATCACTAGTTTAGGAATGTGCAAAGCGAAATAAAATAGGACTCGATAAATGGCATGCTACAAAAATCCGACACTAGCATGGTTGAAAGGGTTTCAGAAGCGACATCCAACCTTATCTCTTTGAACACCAGAAGGCTGTAGTCTGTCGAGAGCAACAGGCTTCAATAAATTCAATGAGGAAGACTTCTTCAAAAAGCTAGAAGAGGTCCTTAACAACATCCCACATTTGGTGATGGAAGTCGCGTCTTTAACTTAGACGAAACAGGAACAGTAACAGTCCAGAAGTCTCAAAAGGTATTTGCCGAGAAAGGCATCCGGCAAGTGAGCAAGGCTACAAGTGCGGAGCGAGAAACACTCGTAACTGCATGCTGCATTATTGGTGCTTCTGGAATTGCCATTGTAATGATTTTCCCAAGAGTTCATTACAAGGAGTTTATAATCAATAGGGCACCATCAGGAACATTGGGATTAGCTACTAAGGGTGGAGTGTTTTGTAAAGTTGTTCAGCATTTTATCCGATATACTTGCAGTTCTAAAGACAACTCGTCTCTATTAATAATGGATAATCATCAAAGTCATTTCCTATTGAAGCAATAGACATATGTAAAGATAATTGTGTACAATCTTGACCATACTACTGCACCAATCGTTTGCAGCCCTTAGATGTTGCTGTTTAAAGCCGTTTCAAACATATTACAATGCTGCTTTAGACTCTTGGATGATGAGTCATCCTGGCCAGATATTTAGTATTTATAATGTTTCCTCCTGCGTGGATTAGCATATCGTAGAGCTATTACTCCAGTCAATATAGCAAGCGGGTTTAGAAGAACTGGTAACTTCCTTTGACCGACACATTTTCGCTGATGAAGATTTCTTATCAAGTTCAGTTACAGATAGAGACCTGCCTGTCTCTGCGGAAAGTAACAAATGTGGATATCATCCTAATACATTGTCGATTGCAAATTCTCCAGCACTATCTATTGGAGAACTCTACTCCAGCATCTACTGAACACTCACATATAACAGCATCTATTGAACATGCCACTACGTCAACATCCACTTAACATCCGTCTACACCGTGCACAGATTCAACATTTTTAAGCCCAAAGTATTTAGAGGCTTCAAAGCCGGTCGAGGAAAAATCAGGGTAATAGAAGACGCAAAGGAAAAACTATGATAGTTACTGACACCTCCGAAAAATGGAATTACTGGAACAGAAAAAAATCAATTGGCCCAAAAGCAAAAATAGTGAAAAAACAAGTATTTATAGATGAGGAAGATAGTGAAGAAGAAATGAAGATAATATAGAATTTCAGGACTCTAGTGGTGATGAATGTTTTATAGACGATGAGACTCTTAATTATAACGTTGAAAATTTAGATAGGAATCCACTGTGTGATGAATATGTGCTTTTTGAGTTCAAGAAACTACCAGTATATTATGTTGGAAAAATCATTTCGAATCCATCAGAAACTGACTTTGAAGTATCATTTTACGAAAAAGCACCAAGTGTCTTGAAAAGTTCATGATGCCTGATACTCTGATGTATCTTTGGTACATCAAATGATATTAAATGATCCTACCGATTCCTCAGATACAGGAATAACTAAAAGGCAGCAATCGCTTTAAAATTTGGAATAAACTTCAATAATTTGAATGTTAAATAAGCAGAAAATCCTTGTCTCACTGTACCAACTCTGGTTGGAACAATGAGACAGACAATTATTTAAATTTATTTTTTATTAATTTCTAGGTAAATTTTGAAACAGAAGTCATTATTTTATTTCTTATTGCCACTATATAAAAATTTACCTTGATTAGTTTATGTTTGCAATAAATAATATGAGTTTAAACTTTTCCGTCTCACTGTTCCTGCCTCTTACTTTCAGATCAATAATCAAAAATTGTTATTTAGATTTCAAGTTTCTTGAGTTGCTGATGTTGCTTTAAAACTTTAAAAACGCGAGTTTTAAAAGTTCGATTTAAACCGCTAAGGCGTACTTTAAATAGGTAAAATGAGGACCAATAAAAATAGTATATTAAAGTATAAGTGGATAAAACAGACACGCGCGAGTAGTAATGGGACACTAGACCCATCTTGGATTTTGACGTCACAAGACCGCCCACGTGGGGACCGGTTTTTCCACCCTTATTTTTACTCGCTTACGTGTAGGACATGTTTTTCACTATTTTGCACAACCACGTGTGAGACCGCATTTTCAACCCTTATTTTTATATACCTCGTGTGAGACCGTATCCTTTCTTTTCGAAGGCCCTTTCAACCTAATTATTTTTACTGCTTACGTATAGGACATGTATTTTCACCTATTTTTTTACACACGTGTGAGACCGTATCCTTTCTTTTCGAGTCAACCCTAATTATTTTTACTCCTTACGTGAAGGACCGTAACCTTATTTTTATTATTTCTTTTGGGGTTAAACCTTATGGCTGTATTAAGGACTTTTGACAGCTAGGACTTTTGTGGTTGTTAACGTGAGGACTGGGGTGGGGGCTGGTCTTGGCTTGGGGCTGTATTTAGGGGTGGGGCTGTATGTAGAGCTAGGGTTGGAGCTTAGGCAGGTCTAGGGTAAGCCTTAGGGTTGGACCTTGGACACTTGGTGTTGGTCTTAGGGTTGTTTCTGGTAATTATCTTTAGCCTTAATTAAGGTCCTTTTGGTTGTAACCCTGGAGGTTAGGCAATTGTGCATGCTCTTTAAATCTATCTTGTAAGACATGTAGCTGTCTCTCTCTCTCTCTCTCTCTCTCTCTCTCTCTGGCCTCTCTCGTTTCTCTTCACCCTCGATTCTCTGCTTATCTCGCTTCACACACAATCACAAGCACGGACACTCAAAGGCTCAAACACACAAAACACAAAACAAAAAACACGAAAACGAGTCAAGGCTAGGAGCTGGAACTCACCTCAAGGAGTTGGGGTTTATAAATAAAATAATTCTTTCTGTTTATCTGTTTATTCTTTATATCCAAATGGAAGAGTATCAAAATTTTCTATTCTACGTCGTTTAGAGTAACTTATCCTATACTGTTTAGCTTCAGGTCTACTTAACACATTGTAACAACTATCTCTAACAATTTTTCTGTCATTATATACAAACAAAGAGTCTTTACTATTACTAAGTACCATATCTTTCATCGCTTCAAAGTTTATAACACGTGAGTTCTTATAGTTTAAGGTAATGCCTTTTACTTTACACAGGATTTAACTGTTTTATCACTGGTGAAAACACATTATAACTATAGTTTTTAGGTCCGGCCTAACAAATTCGGCTATATAACTCCCCCCGTACGCCTCCAGCTCGTCGGTCATCTGGCCAAGGAAATCCCCACATGCTGGATTCCAGTCGTCGGGTTTTGCGACAAATATCACACTGTCTGTGTCGTAATACAGAACGCGGCGATCTAGTTTCTCTTAAAACTATATAGCTCTAACGTGCATGAGCTGTCGTGTGGGCTATGGACACATTAATTGTTTTGTGATTCACCCTCCCTCTGGTCTATCCCTTCACCATTACAACATTATCATTTATAGGTATTATAGATTGTACCTGAACCAATGGATCTGTGAGCAATTTGAAAAGTCCTTTGTTCAGATACAATACTGCACTGGTTAAATTCCGCGCTGACCAAATTTACCCCAAAAGAATTCAGCATAAGTTTGAAACCTTAAACCGGGGTTTTTTAATATTATCTGCGTCTATGAATCCCTCTTTCATAATATTCAGCTACGTAGTTCAATTTTCGTGACATACAATGGCTAGGCCACCCTGAACATTCCTGCTTGAGTTTCAGGAAATTATCAATATACCGCTAAATAACCCACCCTGTTTAGTTGCTCTGTCATACGTGGTTACTTCATTTCCAAACTTCAAAACATTTAAAACTTTATAGTTTTTAGAGATAGCCTTACGCAGTTCGTCAGCTACAAATGTTCCAACGAAACTGCGCTCCTTCACTATGTCTACATTCCCTTGATTTAAATCAGCCCGCACGTCTTACACAACACAAACATCAGTTTGCCGTGCATTTTAACAAAACAGGATGGTAAAGATTAGAGGGTGGTAGTACTGACATTTAACTAAACCCTCCACCGTGTCTAATGAAATGTTCTTACAATCTACCCTACATGAATTTTTGGATGACCTTGGATATTTACAATATTTATTTACAAATGGGTATAATGAGCACACGTCGTAATACATTATTTTCTCAGTAATACCGTCACATTGATGATAAAGCTTACTAGCATTAGTGCGGCCTCCGTAAAACGCATCGGTGGGTTTAAGGGTTCATCATCTTGATGACCTAGACTCTGAATAAAGGCTTTTAATTCGTCGTTAACAAGTATTTGTTTTTAAAATCGCATTCGCGCATCTCCACAGATTATACCCGCGCTCGCGTATAAATTGAGACCGCCCCGGTGTTCTCATTCCGTGCAAGCATAGGGTAACACCAAGTTTAGGATCCATGTTGGCCTGATTGAAACATTCCTCGCAACCGTGCCAGTAACAGCCAAGAAATTCAAAACGGTGTTTGACTCTGCGCAATACCCGTCGACCTTAACACCTTCAGGTGTTCTAAACTCGCGAGCTTTTCCTGCGTGCTGTAAGTCACCTGGAGAATGCTCCACCCAACGTAACCATTGTATTGCTATTTTGGATTGATTGTCGGCCGTCTATAACCACCTTTTGGAATGAGCCCTATAGTGTTTTCTTTGAGGAAACGTCTGGAAACACTTTATTGCAAGCGCTAGCAATAGTGGTAGCCTCCTCGAACGGGTCGACTTTATTTTGGGTCGTGGGTGGACCAGAAGCTAATGCAACCTTTAACGAGGATCTTAACATCCATCAGGCAATATTTCAATTCCTCCTCACTTAAAACATAATTACTCTGGGCCGTGCCAGTCTAAAAGTTTTGTCGATCACCCTGACATCTGATCTGCACAATAATATTCCAGTGCTGGCAATGGACCCTCGTAATTCTGGTTCACGGATGAGTTAAAAGATATGGGAAATAACCCTTGGACTGGGGAAATTGAAGGTTTTGGAAATGCCGAGAGCGGTGATGGGATAAAATTAAGGGAATCAATAAACCTATATCGTCACATTGAATTGAAATTAATTTTAAACCGTTGGAGATGACTTTAGGTCTCCACAGATTATTATTAGCTAGCATGCATCTAAGCACAAAACACCCATCGTACCCTTCATGTTATTGCGATGCATGTAACTTTAAATTTTCTTGCCCTCGGCAACATATGACAGAAATGATTGAACAGGATCGTCCCTGAAAATGTGCACTTTTACTACATACTGAGCATGCTCATCTAAATTGTCAGCATGTTTGATACAGACAGAGCAAACATTCGCGGCCACGCATAGATTGGCTCATGTGAAACCTATCATTCGTTCCCTCACACACCTTTCTTGCATACACTCCAAATCGTAAAAGATAAACATAGATGGTTTACATTAGTACTGTCACGTCGAACTTTGTTAACGGCCATGTAGCAAAGATGACCGATAGGTTTTCTCAACAAGTGGGGCAGTAGCTGTATCCGCATCTATGTTTACCCTTTACTTCATGGGTTTTAAGGCATTTAAACATCTACGCAATTTTCGCATACTTTAGTGTCCTTGTGGTTTTAAGACATTCAACCCGTAAAAAATCCTGAAATCATTCCAATTTTAGGATTTTCAATAGAACAAGGTGGTTTCTGATGACACCGGGACACTGGTACATACATTTTATTCGTTTTTGTCATTACAACGTTTTCTACATTGCTCGCAGTAATAATGTAAATGCTGACGTGAGACTTAATAACGTTATAATGCTCATCCTCTAATATTAAATTTAAAACTCCCTACCCGGTTCCCTAGGACCCTCAAAATAAACCGAATCACCTACACGCGAATTATAAACTACAATGGTATATGAATCTAAATGGTTTTGAAATGCCTGAATATGCCAATTACCACCCTGGCCAAGATCTACACCACTGTCTTGACAAAGCTCGTTCTTAAGTGGATAACCCAATACCATACTACTACGCAATGTATCGGTTTTAAATGCAATAGCTATACTAGAGCGAACTAAACAATTATTTTCGTTAATTGTTGATGGCCCAATAATACCGCGTTTTTAGATTTACAAAAGTCTGCAAATTTTAACCCCGTTAGGTTTTGCGTCCATAGCCTACAGGCACAACCACTCTATCAACGTTTAAAATTAATAAGTCGCTAAGAAAAACTGCGTTGGTCTGCATTACCCTCAAGCGTGACATTATCACTTTCACCGACAACTGGTCCACTCTTCTAAACGACAAGTCAATTGGTTTATGGGGAAATTTGGATTTCTTAGCGTGATTCCAACACGATCTGAAGGAGCTGCATCCTTTACAATATATGAATACAATTCATCAAATGCACTCTGTAAAATATGTATTAGATAAATTTTAGTAAATGGTATATTTTACCTGTAGCCACGTTAGGGGATTATCCTTGCACGTCTCGTCATTGAAGTTAAACTGTAGCGTTTTACACGTGGTATTGAATTTTTAATAAATTTACTATTTGATTCACCAATTATATTAATATGATTGAACACTGAGGATGGCCCGGCCTGTTGCTGCAAGCCTGAACCCGATTGGCTTTGCTGTAATGTACTCGTTCAGTAAGTGATACAATAGAAATGAGAAAAGACATACCGTTATCAAATCCTCCGCATCTGCAGTTTCCATCATCTCATCATTGTCAAACACATCATCCATATTTACTTGAGCAGGTCTTAAAGAATGTAATTAAAAATCTTAAAATAAAAAACAAAATATATACTTACACTCTACCAACTCGTTGTGCAGCCTCCCAAAATCATTATAAACATTTATCGAATCGATAGTGTCATTTTCGCACAACATCTTAAAAGTGATAATATTGTATGCGTTTTTCAAACCCTCGTCGGTTAACACACCAGCACTGAATAATCTCAAAATTTGGTTAACTATGAGAAACAAGTTGGCCTTGAAGTTAGTTAGTCATAGGTTTTAAGATAGCCTTGAAATTAGCCTCAGGACCTGGAAGAATAGTATAAAAGCGTACGCCATTTAGTTAATTCAGTTCTTGTTTTGAAGAGCATAGCTATGGAATCTTTCTCAGTTAACCATATTTTGAGATTATTCAGTGCTGGTGTTTAACCGACGAGATTGAATGTCTTAAAACCACAAGGACACTAAAGTATGCAAAAATTGCGTAGATGTTAAACTGTCTTAAAACCCATGAAGTAAAGGGTAAACATAGATGCGGATACAGCTACTGCCCACTTGTCTGAGCCAAAAACCTATCAGTCATCTTTCTACATGGCCGTTAACAAAGTTCGACGTGACAGTACTAATAGTAAACCATCTATGTTTATCTTTTACGATTTGGAGTGTATGCAAGAGAATGTGTGAGGAACGAATGATAGGTTTCTGCATGAGCCTAATCTATGCGTGGCCGCGAATGTTTGCTCTGTCTGTATCAAACATGCTGACAATTTAGATGAGCAGTGCTCAGTATGTAGTAAAAGAGTGCACATTTTCAGGGACCATCCTGTTCAATCATTTCTGTCATATGTTGCCGAGCGAGCAAGAAAATTTAAAGTTACATGCATCGCACATAACATGAAGGGGTACGATGGGTGTTTGTGCTTAGATGCATGCTAGCTAATAATAATCTGTGGAGACCTAAAGTCATCTCCAACGGTTTAAAATTAATTTCAATTCAATGTGACGATATCAGGTTTATTGATTCTTAATTTTATCCCGTCACCGCTCGGCATTTCCAAAACCTTTAATTTCCCCGAGTCAAGGGTTATTTCCCATATCTTTCAACTCATCCGTGAACCACAATTACGAGGGTCCATTGCCAGCACTGGAATATTATTGTTCAGATCAGATGTCAGCGGGTGATCGACAAAACTTTTAGACTGGCACACGGCCCAGAGTAATTATGTTTTTAAGATGAGTGAGGAGATTGAGAGATATTGCCTGATGGATGTTAAGATCCTCGTTAAAGGTTGTATTAGCTTCTGGTCCACCTTCACGACCCAAAATAAAGTCGATCCGTTCGAGGAGGCTACCACTATTGCTGCGCTTGCAATAAAGTGTTTCGCAGACGTTTCCTCAAAGAAAACACTATAGGCTCATTCAAAAGGTGGTTATAGACTGCCGACAATCAATCCAAAATAGCAATACAATGGTTACGTTGTGGAGCATTCTCAGCAGGTGACTATACAGCACGCAGGAAAAGCTCGCGAGTTTAGAACACCTGAAGGTGTTAAGGTCGACGGTATTGCGCAGAGTCAAACACCGTTTTTGAATTTCTTGGCTGTTACTGGCACGGTTGCGAGAATGTTTCAATCAGGCCAACATGGATCCTAAACTTGGTGTAGGTAATTATGCTTGCACGGAATGAGAACACGGTGGCGCGGTCTCAATTTATACGCGAGCGCGGGTATAATCTTGTGGAGATGCGCGAATGCGAGGGTTATTTAGCGGATATATTGATAATTTCCTGAAACTCAAGCAGGAATGTTCAGGTGGCCTAGCCATTGTATGTCGATGCTGCAAAATTGAACTACGTAGCTGAATATTATGATAAAGAGGGATTCGACTAGATGCAGATAATATTCAGAAAACCCCGGTTTAAGGTACTTGGCAAACTTATGCTGAATTCTTTTGGGGTAAGTTTGGTCAGCGCGAGAATTTAACCAGTGCAGTATTGTATCTGAACCAAAGGACTTTTACAAATTGCTCACAGATCCATTGGTTCAGGTACAATCTATAATACCTATAAATTATAATGTTGTAATGGTGAATTGGGATAGACCAGAGGAGAGTGAATCACAAAAACAATTAATGTGTCGATAGACGCATACACGACAGCTCATGCACGTTTAGAGCTATATAGTTACTTAGAGAAAGTAGATCGCCGCGTTCTGTATTACGACACAGACAGTGTGATATTTGTCGCAAAACCCGACGACTGGAATCCAGCATGTGATTTCCTTGGCCAGATGACCGACGAGCTGGAGGCGTACGGCGAGGAGTTATATAGCCGAATTTGTTAGCGCCGGACCTAAAAACTATAGTTATAATGTGTTTTCTACCAGTGATAAAACAGTTAAATTCGTGTGTAAAGTAAAGGCATTACCTTAAACTATAAGAACTCACGTGTTATAAACATTGAAGCGATGAAAGATATGGTACTTAGTAATAGTAAAGACTCTTTGTTTGTATATAATGACAGAAAATTGTTAGAGATAGTTGTTACAATGTGTAAGTAGACCTGAAGCTAAACAGTATAGGATAAGTTACTCTAAACGACGTAGAATAGAAAATTTTGATACTCTTCCATTTGGATATAAAGAATAAACAGATAAACAGAAAGAATTATTTTATTTATAAACCCCAACTCCTTGAGGGTGAGTTCCAGCTCAGCCTTGACTCGTTTTCGTGTTTTTGTTTTGTGTGTTTTGTGTTTGAGCCTTTGAGTGTCCGTGCTTGTGATTGTGTGTAAGCGAGATAAGCGAGATAATCGAGTGAAAGAGAAACGAGAGAGGAAGAGAGAGAGAGAGAGAGAGAGAGAGAGAGAGAGAGAGAGAACCAAGAGCTACACATGTCTTAAATATAGGATTTAAAAGAGCATGCAAATTGCCTAACCTCCAGGGTTACAACCAAAAGGACCTTAATTAAGGCTAAAGATAATTACAGAAAACAACCCTAAGACCAACACAAGTCCAAGTCCAGCCCCAGGTCCAATCCTAAGGCTTACTAGACCTGTAAGCTCCAACCCTAGCTCTACATACAGCCCCACCCTAAATACAGCTAAGCCAAGACCAGCCCACCCCAGTCCTCACGTTAGCAACCACAAAAAGTCCTAGCTGTCAGAAGGTCCTTAATACAGCCATAAGGTTTAACCCCCAAAAGAAATAATAAAATAAGGTAATACGGTCCTTCACGTAAGCGAGTAAAAATAATTAGGTTGACCTCGAAAAGAAAGGATACGGTCTCACACGTGGGTGTGTAAAAATAGTGAAAATACACGTCCTATACGTAAGCGAGTAAAATAATTAGGGTTGAAAAGGGCCTTCGAAAAGAAAGGATACGGTCTCACAGAGGGTATATAAAATAAGGGTTGAAAATGCGGTCTCACAAGTGGTTGTGCAAAAATAGGGTGAAAAACATGTCCTACATGTAAGCGAGTAAAAAATAAGGGTGGAAAAACCGGTCCCCACGTGGGCGGTCTTGTGACGTCAAAATCCAAGATGGCGTCTAGTGTCCCATTACTACTGCGAGCACGACGGCGCAGCCGGAGGCTCGAAATAAAAGTGTTTTAAAGACCAGTTATCCACGAATACATGACGATATTTTTTTTTATGGTGCGCCTTGAAATCATAAATACTAGTATTATTACTATAAAAATGGAAATAAGGACTAATAATGTAATAGATATTTATGTATTAAGGGCATAATCAGAAGATTATGGCTCGAGGAATGTTAAAGCCCGACGCGAAGCGATTTTATATCTGAGAGCCATAATCTAAATTATGCTGGTACTAATGTTTTATTTTATTTTGCACCATGAAACTGGAACAAAATATTAAAAGATTCAGTATTTTCGGCAAGTTTTAAATGCAAATGCAGTGAAATAAATTCGACAGTAGGCTAATTTGTTGTTACTAAGATACTGTGATATTGCTATTATATAGCATGTCATGTGTTTGCTGTCAATCATGCTGCTTAGCATCAATGACATTTCCGTGCTATAAAGACCACATTACGCTCGCATTTGGAGGCGTATAAAGAACATTATGGTGGCAAAATAAAATAAAGAACATTATGGTGGCAAAATAAAATAAAATATGTAAATAAAAATTAATATATCTAACAATACTAACCGTAAAGTAAAAAAAAATTTTTGGAATGTAAGTTTTCATGACTTTCATTAAACGAATGAATCCGTTATAAATAACACTATCAAGTTACCTCCATGTCACGTATTTGTGTTTTGCTTTATATTTACAAGTCCACCATTGCAATTCTTTTCATCAATGGCAATCTACAATCTCATATAACATATTTTATTTGAAACACACATATTTCGGCCATGTACTGGCTAACAAAAGAAATCCACTGATTTATTAAAGAGGTTTCTAAAATATAACACGTTTACAAAATTACACTATTTTAAATTTTCCCTCATTTTGAAGATAACCAAAAACATAGCTGTGTAAACTTGCCCTCAGAGGCAGTGTTATCTACTACTTCTTAAATGGAATAGGACTCTACATCAGTCTATCTAGAAGGTAGAATGGACCCGAAACTTGATTATACCGCAATTTCCTCCGAAATTTACCGCTCCGCCCACATCATATAGTTCTGTTAAGAACAAATCGACCACCGAACGAGTAGGTAAGATTGGAGACTTTTGGAACACACCACAATTCCAAGGTCCCACATTTCCAAGGTTACCACAATTCCAAGGTCCCACCAGCTCAAGGTTACGAAAAAAGTAGGTCATGTTTGCACACAACTTTTCCAAGGTCGCACATTTCTAAGAATACCACACTGTAAGATGTAAAAATACGAAGGTCACTACACCCAACACATTCTCAAGGCTATTTGCGTACCCTACCTATTCAAATAGACATCTCACTTTTTTAAGGCTTGCTCATGTAATTTTTTACACTTCTCTGATACCACACTTAAAACCAAATTAAAAAAGATAATGATATGCTAATATATTTATTTGTTGTATGTACAAATGTAAACAGATATATGATTTTCTCTAGAAATAAAACATTTTGATTTGGTACAAGTGCAAAAGGTCCTTTCCACTTCTGTATCATACACCTGCGAGGACGTGAATTGAGCGTACGTGCAGTGTGGTGCCCATCGGTGTTGTTCCTGTAGCGGAATGTCAGATTGCCGACATTGGTTTATTCGAACCCCACACATGAATCATTCAACCGTATCGTCTGAAGATGTTCCTCTAGGGGACTAGCAGATGTTCATCAGCGGTACGTGATGGTATACCATCACAGTATCATTAATATATTTGAGCATATACATAGTGTGGTGTGTATCTGTCTGTCTATATGTCTGTCCGTCTATCTGTCTGTCTGTCTGTATGGCTACCTGTCTGTTTGTCTGTCTGTATAGTATTCGCCGCGCACAGTCAGTCAGTGTCGGTCTGTCTGGTCGGGGGTCGAACTATTGGGGTCGACGTTTTTCTGAAAATAAATCATAAGTAGAAGGAGAGCTCTATCAGTTATACTTACTATGCCTGTCTCGATCACTTGCAAAGACCACTTGTTGAAGAGCTGCATTACGAACTCAGATGAGTTCGTAAAGTCCAATCTCTTCGACAGTTTCCAGTATCATCTCCAGATGTACAATGGTGTGATAATACCCACTTAGTATAGCTAGGCTTATAATACTATGCCAATCAAGGTATAATGTTACAAGTCTAGTGTGGACCGTTCGAGCTGCTCTTCTAGAGAGCTCTCCGTAATCACGACATTATAATTCCGGACGAATGGCATTATGGTTGTCGCTGTAATGAAAGAAAGAATTATAAATATAAATAAAGTAGTATCAAGACAATACATACCGTGACCGTGAGACGGTCCCATCTGATGACGCGATGTGCGTAGTATAGCCAGTACCACCCGGCAATAATTAGAAACCCAGAATTGAGTTGAGTGGCACTGTCTCCCGACGCCATCGCACACATAACGTTGTAGAGGTGGAGCATAATGCGACCAATGGTCATAGGGTATGTGTAGCCTAAAACCAGTCATCGTCAAGTTCTTCGTCGTCATTGATTTGCACGTCGTCAGCGTTTTCGTTATTTCCGTGACCCTGGATCTGCGAAGCGACGTCTGGAGTACTACCATCGTCATTGTTCTCGTCCTGTATGCTGTTATGTGACTGTTCCTGTGTACTTAATTGTTGTACTACATCTGACAGTTCGTGAGCGCTACGTTCCAGTTGTTGTATGTTGTTAGTGAAAGTGTTAATAAAATTCTCCTCATCGCTACTCTCTTCAACTATGATTTCGTTACAAAAGTCAATACATGTTTCGCGAGTAGTCGCTGTTATCGTAATGCGTCGTTGTCATAGTCGTCGGAATCATAGCTGTAGGCGGTGTACATGTCTACGTCGGTGTTGTAGTCACCAGTGTTGAGGTAATCGTTCCCAGCACAGGAAGAACATACTCCTCAACACTGGATGATATGCTGAAAGTCATTAATATCATCGTTATGTTCGTCTATGTCAATAGGTAGTGGTGTGTCCTCGTCACTGATAGTAATGATTTCGCATTGGTCATGTCATAGTAGTACTGTATCCACATCAGGATTGTAATCTTGTAGAGAGTCCAGGACTACGGCCGTCAGTTCATAAATTTCGACGTCGCTGGATTGGGCGTCCCGATAATAGGAGAGGATGCAGAGGGCGAGATATACAGCACCTCAGGGAAGAGGAGGAATCCTGGGTGTGGGCGCTGAAGGAGGTAAACGCCAATTGGATAGAAAACCTCAGGAGTAGGAGTTGGCGGGACATCGGGATAGGATTATTTGTGAATAAAATAAAATCTTTACGGACTTGTAAAATTTTCAAAAGGTATTTTGTGAACTTAGAATAATTTGCAATAAAATCTTTACGGACTTGTAAAAAAGTTATTTTGTGAATAATTTTTAATAAAATCTGCAGGGACTTGTAAAAGTTTCAAAACTTACTTTATGAACAAACGTTATTTTTGCTGGCTTTCATCTTTTTATTTAATAATAGGAATCACTTGTAGATGCTATAAACTCAAGTGTAGTCGTCACCGTAGTGGAGTATACCACGTCAACCGTAAATAGAGATAAGAAAGCGCTTTCATGTATTACTTCCACAGATGAGTAAATTAATTTTCTTTGCTTTTAAGTAGGTCACGAGCGTGCGTGGCTTATGATCGTCCCGTAGCGGTGGGTGGACGAGTTAACGTCATAGGCCACATTGTCATACTACTCGGAATGACACGCCCATCCTGAGGAGGTTGCTGCGAGAACGACCTCATACGAATTACGCACAGGATGTGATGGAGCTGGTCCAGGAAGGAGGTGCTGCCGGTGATCGGGTGGAGAGCTAACAGTATTTCGACCAGGATGACTGTGAAATAGCGTTGCGGTTTTTGGATACACCATCTCCAGCGGATGATTTGGATGTAGTATTATCACACACGTACGAGGAGACAGACGTGGACGAAATACTGCTCACCCTATAACCTGTACGTGAGCCGTATGAGAGGATGCAGTCACCCGTGAGTGAAGATGAGGTAGTATTGCATCATGTCTTAAGTCCTGACTGCATTGCAGAGTTTGGGGATGAATGGTCTCCACTTGCGGAAGAGCGTTCATCGTTAAGCTCTGTAGCGCAGCCGGTGCTGGGGAAAGAGGAATCTCCGATTACTCTGACACCTGCATGCGTTGTACATGAGCAATCGTCCACATCTGCAACATATGCAGAGGGCAGAATAGCAGGGAATTTATTTGAAGGTTTCTACCGTAGAATTTATAGAGGAGTGGTCGTACAGTAGTTCTATGGTAGGTGGAGAAGTCAGGGGACCCATTTCTGATAGTATCCTGAGCACTACTTGTATTGCAGAGTTCGCTGAAGAGCGGAGTCCTATGAACTCTTCGATACAAGTGGAGCGAATGGATGATTCATTAGAATCTCCTCAATCCTGTGTGTGCTGCTGATTTTATAAATAATGAATGGTCGCTAAATGACTTATCAGTATCTAGGAGTCCTGCAACACCCATACAATACTTACCTGCGCAATCACCGGTGAGGGATATAGTGGAAAATGCAGTATCTTCTCCCATAGTGTATTGAGCCATACATGTGCTGTGGAGTTTCTGCAAAACACCTTGCTTCGTTCCCAAAGCACATGGCAGGGTGAGGTACAATGCTGGGTAGAATATGTGTGCTCAGCAACACTCTATCCAAACTATCATTGTTATTGTTTCCTTTCCCGTACACTACTCTACCCCTCAACCTGATATATCCATCATATTCATCATCATCATATTCCTGGCGATATGTTACGTTGCGTCCTCGTTCACATCGCTGGATATAACTTCTTTTCTTAACAGTTGTAACACATGACAGTAATGCTACAATCTAATACAGAGCAATAAAAAGTTAAAAAAGGAATTATTACAAAATACGTAACTCTACCTGTTCCTTATACATTGTTTATACATTCTCTCTGTTACAGATCGCAATAAAACGTTTCAATGTGAATATCTGAAAAAATTTCCAAGAAAAGACTCTCTACTGCGACATCAAAAACTGCGCGTTGGATAAGTATTCCAACTACCCTGGACCATAAGGGTTAAACAACTTAAAGAATAATGTACAACATAGGCATGCTGATGATTCCTTTGCAGAACCAGGACCATCGGGTTTGAACAACTCACGGAAGCGTAAGTCAGACGAAAGCAGCGAACCAGTACAAAATAAAAGTAGCAAAAGTGTTGAAATTGTGCACGCACTGATTGTTCGATTGATGTTCCTCGATATGCTTATCAAGGACACCTTAGAAGCAATAGGCACAATCAAATGTGTCTACTCGTTGATACTGGGGTTGAAGTGATTCGCAATGCTTTTAAACAATGCATTGTTTCGTATAGACTATCACCATGCAATACCCATACGGATGTGCAGACGTTTATGGGTGACGTTAAAGTTAAATACAAATTCAGTTGCAGAAACACTTCTCGTTGAAATGTAATGTTGAGTTGTTTGGGTTGTACTTTCTGAACAGTAGAGAAAGTACCGAATTAAAGTTGTTTCAAACGAAATATGATATATTGAGTATAGGGATGGCGTTGGAAAAGTATTTCAAAGAGTAGTGGAAATCTTGGATGCTAAGCAATCAGAATTTCAGCATAAATATTCTGGTAAATGCAGTTATGAGTAGTAGGGTAGTATATTATTAATATATGTTGTTTCGTAGGGTGGTCGCTGGTGAATTTCGTATATTTAGAGGTAAACATGTTGAAATTTTCTCCCAGTACGGGTTCATCCTGTATGAAATGTCGCATAAACATGCCATAGTGAATGTGAAGAATATTGATAATTGATGCTTTGCGTGGGCTATTGTATCGGCATTAATGACACCGACGGGTTACCACAACGGACGACTTCTTACCCTGATTGCTGGACGTTATTCAACTGAAATGGTGTAGAATTTCCTGTTAAGCTGACTAACATCTCAACGTTTCAGTCCTACAATAATATCTTCATCAATGTTTATGGACTGGAGGATACGTATCGTGATGGTCATCGTATTCCTGAGGTAGTGGGTCCTCTCTATTATACAAGAGCTAAATAACCTATTCATGTTAATTTGTTGCTATTAGTCAGTAACCAAACGGATAATCAGCATTATGTTGGATAAAAAAAATTTCTCGTTTACTTAGTAACCAAATAAGTCGACGTAATGGGGCAAAATTTGTGATTCATGTATTCATTACTTTAGAACGCAGGAGCAATTAACTACACGTGTTTCATGACTGTAATTTCGTATACACTAAATTACCTGGCGTAATGCAAAGAAAAGACAGAACCGGGGAGTTCTATGCGGAAAATATACTTGCGTTTCGAAACTATCAAAACATGTTTCTACTTCGTTCGTTTATATATGTAGATTTTGAAGCGCTATTAGTACCGGTAAATACGGCTGAACCCGATCCCGAACAACCGTTCACGATAAAAACGTGTAAACATGAACCATACTCATTCAGTTATTATATTAAGTGCGGTGTAAACGATGATTGGTCCAAATTAGAACTTTATAGGGGTGTTAATGCCGCGGAGGTATTTATCACACGACTTGAGAGTGATGTGAAACGGATATATAATGAGCATTTGAAAACTGTTGTTACCACTACCTGATGAACAACTGGTGATACATGAGCAAAGCCGTAATTGTTATATATGCGGCAAGCTTTATACGGACGATCTTACAAATTCCAAAGTACGAGATCACTGCCGTGTCACTGGTAAGTATCGTCGTGCGGCACATTCAAATTGTAATTTAAACTACCAATTACCTTCATTTATACCATTTTTTTTCCATAATCTCAGTGGATATGATGACCACCTGTTCATCATCAGTTAGCGAATGAAACTGAAGTTAATAGTTAATAGTGAAATATATAACGTTCGGCAAGCATATTTATGTAGACGAATTCATTAATGGTCGCGGCCATAGGGAAAAGAAGTACATAAATTTGCGATTTGTCGATAGTTGTAGGTTCATGGCGGCATCCTTAGATACTCTATCTCATAATTTATCAGATGATCAATATAGAGAGGTAAGGAAATATTTTGTCTATGATAATGACTTTAACTTAGTTAGAAAGAAAGGTAATTTCCCCTACGCGTACGTGGACAATTTTAATAAATTAGACGATGTCACAGTACCTTCCTATGACAAATTCTACGATAAAATGCCTGATGAAAATATATCCGATGAAGAATACTGTCGCGTCCTACTGGTGGGTGATCACTTTAAATGTAATGCACTCGGGGATTATGCTGACATATATTTAAAATCAGACGTGTTGCTGTTGGCTGACGAGTTCGAAAACTTTCGGCGGCTATGTGTAGATTAGAACCAGCGCAGTATGTTACAATACCTCGATTGGCGTGGGATGCCATGTTGAAATGTACTAAAGTAGAGTTAGAATTATTGACTGATATGGATATGTACCACTTTCTTAAGAAAGGTATTCGTGGTGGAGTGAGTACTTGTGTTAAACGAAGAAGTATTGCTATCAACGAGTTTGTCCCAAATTATGATCCTAATCGTCCAAAAGTCTTTTTACAGTATTTAGATGCCACGAATTTATACGGATGGAGTATGCGGCAACACCTACCTCATAATGGGTTTATATAGTTAACTGAAGAGGAAATTCAAAACTTGATGTTCTGAAGATCAATGATGATGCTGATATTGAGTATGTGCTAGAGGTAGATATACAATATCCGCACCACCTGAATGATGAACACAATGATTATCTTTTTGTCTCGAAATGATCCAAGGAGGAAAAATTAATTCCTAACTTATGTGATAAGACCAACTGTTATACATTACCGATATTTAAAACAATGTATACAGCATGGGTTAATGTTACTCATATTCATAGAGTTTTACGTTTCGTCAAAGTCCTTGGCCAATACCATAAATAGACCGTAATACAACTCTTCGAAATCAAGCCAAGAACAAATTCGAAAAGGATTTCTTTAAATGCATGAACAATGGTGTATTTGGTAAAACAATGGAGAATGTCGACAAAATAAGAGTAATAAAGTTATTAACACATTGGGAAAATAACGGATGTCGCTTGGTTCTAGCACGGTACGTCGCAAAACAGCAGTTTAAGAGTTTTATTCAATTTACTGATAAATTATTTGCAGTGAAATTGTCCAAACAGGTCGTTACTTATGACAAACCCGTATATGTTGTATTTAGTATTTTAGATCTTTCCAAAATTATAATGTATCAATTTTTGTTACGATATCTTGCGCAGTCATTACGGTAATCATGTAATGTACAGACACAGATTCTTTAATTGTCGAGAAAACAACTGATGCTGTGTATGCCCATATGCGGAATAATGTTGATGAATATGACACATCCAACTATCCAAACGGTCTGCATGGTATTACAACGAATACATCCGTCGTCGGAAGCATGAAAGATGAGTATGCAATATTTTATGGAGCAGGATCAAAATCTTATTGTCTAAAGCTTGCTGATGACTAAGTGGTTAAGAAAGCGAAAGGTGTTAAGAAAATCGTTATTCAAAAAGTGCAGGCGGAAGTAGACTACAAATCTGTTGCGGAGACGTCTGGTAAAACAGTAATGTGTAAAATGTTCGTGTTTAGATCTGCATGATATACAAACTGAGATGTTAAACAAAATCGCCTTTCGGTCCCAGGATGACAAACGGTATCGATTGCGTGGCATGTGACAATATTGGCGTGGGGCATTGGAGAATTCCGGAATTGGAGAACGTCGATCCTTTGAGTGGTCTACTAGAGGTTGCTAGGTAAATGAATTTGTATAATCCAGTTAGTAACTAATAGTTTGGGTACTGATGCTTCTTAGTTTTAGTCGTGTATATATTATCTCCATAATGAAGCTATTATATATATATATATATATATATATATATATATATATACAAGGTGGCGTATAATGACAGTTATGGTTTGAATGTTTTATAACTTTTTATTTATTTATTTTTCTGCTTTTGTTCCAGATCCTGGTAAAGTAGAGTTGGGAAAGTAATAATGGAACGGTACACGATAGAACAACAAAATCGTTGAATTTTATTTAACAAACCAACGGTCAGTAGTGTTAACACAGCGTGCATATCGTCGATATTTTAATGTACGAACTGGACCTTCAGTGACAACAGTAAATCGTTTAATAGCAAATTTTCGGCAACACGGTTCAGTAAGGAACCGCCTTGGTGCCGAGAAACCACTACGGCAGACACAAATGAAAATATTGAACGTGTACGGGACAGTGTGCATGAAAACCGAGAAACATCGACAAGAAGACGCTCGACGCAACTTCATCTGTCGCGAAGGTCCCTGCAGAGGATTTTGGGTACAATACATATGTTTCCTTTTAAAATCCAACTTGTTCAACAATTGAAGCCTACAGACCATCAGCATCGCCTTGATTATTCCATTATGTTTCAGGAAAAGGCAGAGAAGATCCCGCTTTCATACACAATTTGATAATGAGCGACGAAGCTCATTTTCATTTAAACGGCTTCGTCAATAAGCACAACAGCAGGATATGGGCTACGGAGAATCCGAGGGTGGTTCATCAACGAGAATTACACCCACTTAAGTGCACTGTTTGGTGTGGTGTATCGTCCGGACAGATCTTTGGTCCATATTTTTTTGAGAATGCAGCCGGTGGTGCACTTAACGTAACTGGTGCTCAATACCGCGCTACGTTGGAAAATTTTTTAATGCCAGCTGTAGCGAACCATCCAACAATATGGTTTCAACAAGACGGAGCCACGACCCATACAGCAAGAGAAACAATGGGTCTGTTACGAGATATTGTCGGTGAACGCATTATTCCGCGCAGGAGCGACTTTAACTGGCCGTCGCGTTCACCAGATTTATCCGCTCCCGACTGTTTTCTTTGGGCTTATTTAAAAGAGCGAGTTTACGTTAATAAGCCAACAACTATCCGTCAACTGAAAACGAATATTCGCAATGAAATCCGAGCCATAACGCCCGAAATTTTGCGAAAAGTCATGGAAAATGTGTTAAAAAGAGCACGACTTTGCGAAGCAAAAAATGGCCACCACTTGCGAGATGTAATCTTTCATACCTAACTCATTGATATTCCCCATTTATTACTGTATTAAAATACATACATATTTATAATTTTCTTTGAAATACAAAAAGTTATAACGCATTCAAACCATAACTGTCATTTTGCGCCAACCTATATTTATATATATATATATATATATATATATATATATATATATATATATATATATAATTTTTATTTAAAAAAGTGTACAAGCTTTAATACATTACATAAGTATCGTACAGATGGTATACATTAGATATAGCGCAGTGACATAATGATTTACAATGATAATAACAAACTGGTTGCAATGCAGGAAGAGTAGAATGTTCCTCAAGTTCTATAACGGTTGTGTAACAAATTTTCTGATGTAATCCGCTTTTCTCTACCCTTGACGTAGACAGTATCTGTAGGTTGGATCAAGCGACTGAGAATTCTGCGAAATTGCTGGGATGGTGTATGCGCTCTTCCCATTTTATACAGTGTTGATTATGAATTAACCAAGTAGCTTGACGGCGACTCTCCACATCTAACGTATGCCATGGATACGGTGATTTAAACATGTAGTGTGTGTGTGTGTGTGTGTGTGTGTGTGTGTGTGTGTGTGTGTGTGTGTGTGTGTGTGTGTGTGTGTGTCTGTGTGTGCTGTGTCTGGTCTGTCGTCTGCGTCTGCGTCTGCGTCTGCGTCTGCGTCTGCGTCTGCGTCTGCGTCTGCGTCTGAGTCTGCGTCTTCGTCTGCGTGGTCTGCGTCTGCGTCTGCGTCTGCGTCTGCGTCTGTGTCAGTGTGTCAGTGTCAGTGTCGTGTGTCTGTGTGTGTGTGTGTGTGTGTGTGTGTGTGTGTGTGTGTGTGTGTGTGTGTGTGTGTGTGTGTGTGTGTGTGGTGCGTGCGTGGTGGCGGCGTTCGTCTGCGTGCGTGTTGTGTTTGTGTGTGTGTGTGTGCGTGTGCGTGTGCGTGTGTGCGTGAGTGCGTGTGTCGTGCGTGGTGCGTGCGCGTGTGTGCGTGCGTGCGTGCGAGCGTGCGTGCGTGTGTGTGTGTGCGTGGGTGTGAGTATGTGAATGTGTGTGTGTATAAGTGTGTGAGTGTGTGAGTGTGTGTGTGTGTGTGGTGTCGTTGTGTGGTGCGTGTGTGCGTGCGTGCGTGCGCTGTGTGTTGTGCGTGCGTGCGTGCGTGCGTGCGTGCTGCGTGCGTGTGTGTGTGTGTGTGTGTGTGTGTGTGTATGTGTGTGTGTGTGTGTGTGTGTGAGTGTGTGTGTATGCGTGGGTGGGTCGTGCGTGCGTTCGTTCGTGCGTGCGTGCGTACGTGCGTGCGTGCGTGGTGTGTGTCATACGCATTAAATAGTTTAGTAGTGAATTGTCAGTCAGTGTGGTATGTAACATAGTTCTCCGTGTAATAGCTATAAAAGGTTCTGGATTAATTAACACCTTAATAAATAAATTACCCGTGGAGTTGCATATACCTGGGTATAGATATTGTAGTCCGGGTACACGTTTACGAGAACAATTAGCTCGCGGTGACAGAGGTACTAACGAACTGGACGAAGCGTGTAAAGAATACGATATAGCACACTCGCAGTCAAACGATCTAAGTCATCGCCACATAGCTGATAAGGCTTTACAACAAAAGCTTGAATAGGTTTCGGTCCTCAAACGCTACCTTTGGAGAAGGAGCAGCTGCATTAACCATAGCCGGTATAATGAAAGGAAAAGAACAATGGGAATGGAAGCAAATCACAACGTAGGAAGCGTTCTCACAGAAACACACCAATTTCATTCAACAAAGCAGTGCTTCTACGGCGACGTCGTGTTGGTGGTAAACTTCGATCATCGTTAAAATCTACGGTACAAGCCTTAAACGTTTCAAAACATAAAAAATACATATAACTAATAATTAATTCATTATTTTAAAACTGATGGTAGCAGAAACACGATTGACTATAACTATACCAAGGTTCAAAACTTCAATACATACAATTGCGGTCATTTAGTCTTTCGATTTTTATATGACGGTTCGTTGTGATTCTCAGCAGTCGTTGCTTGATCGTAATGTCGTACACATTTACATTTACCGATGCAAGCAGTATTTTGCAAGCCAACTTTAACTCACCGATTTATCTTGATAATGAGTCGAATTATGTAATGGGGTTAATTAGTTTTGATTCTTACAATACTGTTCAAAACGTTACTTCCAAGAATAACCAACTGATATTTGAAGGAACTAGAATTACAATACCGCCAGGGTTATACGAAATCGCGGATATCAATAAACATATAAATGATACAGTGAAGGGTTCGAATAAATTCTTTAATTTACGGGCGATCAATAACACTATGAAAGCAATTACGAGAGCACCACATGATATTAACTTTAATGTAGAAAATTCTTTAGGATCTATGCTGGGATTTAACAAAAAAGTTTAGGAAGGTCATGAATTACATACCTCTGAAAATCCTATTAACATTATTAAGATTAATTCGTTAATTATCGAATGCAATATAACAAGTGAAGTTTTAAAATGGGAGGCGTCACATATTATTCATCAATTTTTTCCAGTGTACCAGCGGGATACAAAATAATTGAATCCCTCTACATGGCATCTATTTATATCCAACATTTCAATCGTAACACTTAAAATAGTAGACCAAAACGGAGAGCTCGTCTATTTCAACGGTGAAGACATAACGATAGGATTACATTTGAAGAAAAGACGGTGACGCGGTATAACACATGTGCGTGTAACCACAACAAGGTGAACTATAAAAGATCGAAGTGTGGAAATGCGAGTCAGTAAGCGGTCAACCCTCAAAGCATTGACAGCGCAGAATAGAGCATACTTGCAAAGTCTTGGTTTCATAGTAATACAATGAGCACATTAAATGGAAACGAAAAAGTTGTTGTTGATAATGACATGGTAAATTCCGAACTCCACATCCATCAACCACATACTACGAGATTTGGAAGCAATGATGAAATCCGAATACCGATTCAAGAAGACGTGCACTTTACCATCAGAAAGTTATGTCTACGTAGAGAGAATATTGCTGAGGGAGGATGGTGCTGTCTCTAACACCATGCGATTTGTTAATAATGACATTGCATTTTATTCAGTGAAATTAGATACGAAATGAATGGAATAGTGGTAGATTCCGTGACGAAGGTTGATTAACGTCTACAATCAAAGGGTCGGTATCATTGACACCTCGCTCGTCATGTAAACGCAGGTTTGTTTCCTACCTCAAATAACAGACTAACAAATGCGTTAGAGTATTTTAATGTTTGTGTCCCTTTGCGAATGCTATTTGGCTTTACGAAGACTACTGTAAAGTGATTATGAATATGAGACAAGAATTGGTTTAATTCGCAGTAAAATTGGTACCGATGCGATAATTTCAACTGTTGCAGATGAAGCACTAAAAGTTGACATAGATAAAGTATATTGGAAAGTTCCGCACATCATTCCAGCATTAGCGGAGGAATTGGCGTTAGCGAAGTACATTGATAAAAATGTGAATACTCCAGTAGCATTTAGAAGTTGGGAAACACACATATATCCAGCAGTTCCCACAACAGATAAACATACATGGGCAATCAAAACATCGACTAGTATAGAAACACCTAGATACGAGCAGATTCGATAAATGTGCACTAAAGAATATTAGGGTATTCCTCAACATGGATCGTTATCCGTATGACAATTTAAACGTAAATTACGATAATCATTGCTTTGCTACATTGTATGAAATGTTTGCTAAATTCCAAATGTCCTATTTATCAAAAGGATGCTCAACCATTACTCACACCTAATCAATTTACGGCAGTCACAACAATGATAGTGGTAGACTGTTCGAATCAAAAGAGACATTACACTCTAAAGCAGTAGTACTCGTGTAGAATACGAAACAGCAGTCAACATACCCGCGAATAAGACAGCATACTGTAATACGATGCCCGTCATAGTCGACATACAAGGCTTTAAACTTTCAAAAGTTTTTATACCGAAAGAACTCGCAATTTTAATGGAACACAAGTGGCCCACTACATGTTTAAATCACCGTATTCATGGCATACGTTAGATGTGGAGAGTCGCAGTCAAGCTACTTGGTTAATTCATAATCAACACTGTTTAAAATGGGAAGAGCGGTATACACCATCCCAGCAATTTCGCAGAATTCTCAGTCGCTTGATCCAACCTACAGATACTGTCTACGTCAAGGGTAGAGAAAAGCGGATTACATCAGAAAATTTGTTACACAACCCGTTATAGAACTTGAGGAACATTCTACTCTTCCTGCATTGCAACCAGTTTGTTATTATCATTGTAAATCATTATGTCACTGCGCTATATGTAATGTATACCATCTGTACGATACTTATGTAATGTATCAGAGCTTGTACACCTTTTTAAATAAAATTATATATATATATATATATATATATATATAATGTAATAATATATATATATATATATATATATATATATATATATATATATATATATATACTGCGCTATATCTAATGTATACCATCTGTACGATACTTATGTAATGTATTAAAGCTTGTACACTTTTTAAATAAAAATTTCGATATATTCTCTAAATACCTTTATGAAGTGCAATTGTGTGTGTGTGTGTGTGTGTGTGTGTGTGTGTGTGTGTGTGTCTGTGTCTGTGCCTGTGCCTGTGTCTGCGTCTGCGTCTGTGTCTGCACCTGCGCCTGCGTCTGCGTCAGTGCCTGCGTCTGCGCCTGCGTGTGCGTATGCGTGTGCGAGTGCGTCTGCATGTTCATGTGCGTGTGCGTGTGTGTGTGTGTGTGTGTGACTGAGTGAGTGAGTGAGTGAGTGAGTGAGTGAGTGAGTGAGTGAGTGGTGTGTGGTGAGTGTAGAGTGTGTGAGTGTGTGAGTGTGTGAGTGTGTGAGTGACTGAGTGTGTGAGTGTGTGAGTGTGTGAGTGAGTGAGTGTGTGAGTGGTGAGGTGTGTGTGATGTGTGAGTGTGTGAGTGTGTGAGTGTGTGGTGTGTGATGTGTGTGTGTGAGTGTGTGAGTGTGTGAGTGTGTGTTGTGAGGTGTGAGTGTGTGTGTGTGTGAGTGTGAGTGTGTGAGTGTGTGAGTGTGGTGTAGTGTGTAGTGTGTGAGTGTGTGAGGTGTGAGTGTGTGTGTGAATGTGTGAGTGTTGTGTGTGTGTGTGTGATGTGTGTGAGTGTGTGGTGATGTGTGAGTGTGTGAGTGTGTGAGTGTGTGAGTGTGTGAGTGTGTGTGTGTGTGTGGTGTGTGATGTGTGAGTGTGTGAGTGTGTGGTGTGTGTGTGTGTGTGTGTGTGTGTGTTGTGATGTGTGTGTGATTTGTGTTGTGTGTGCGCCTATGTGTGAGAATGCGTGTTCGTGTGTGTGTGTGTGTGTGTGTTTGTGTGGCGGTGTGTCTGTATGTATATAGGGGGGTGTATTAGGGACAATTTTTGGTATTTATTAATTATTTCTAAAACGGCTGCATATTTCAAAGATATCAAAATGCCTAGATATAGACTTTAAACATCTATTAATTATGTTTTATGCCAATTTTTGATAGGACGCATAATTTAGAGCGTGCACGCGTTGCGTGTGTGCCCGTGTGCGTGTGTATATGCGTGTGTGCGTGTGCTTGTGTGAGTGAGTGTGTGTGTGTGTGTGTGTGTGTGTGTGTGTGTGTGTGTGTGTGTGTGTATGTGGTGTGCCTGCGGTGTGCGTGTATTTGTGATGTGTGTGTGTGTGTGTGTGCGTGTGTGCGTATATGTGTGTGTGCGCCTGTGCGTGGGAGGGTGCGTGCCGCGTGCCTTTTCGTGTGCGAGTGTGGCTGTATGTGTTTGTGTGGGGGTGTGTGACTGTGTGTGTATGGGAGGGTATTAGGGAAAAATTTGTGGTTTTTATGTAATATTTCCAAAACAACTGCATATTTCAAAGATATAAAAATACTTAGATATAGACCTTAAACATGTCTATTAATTATGTTCAATGCAAATGTTTAATACGCCGCGTAATTTACAGCAAAGAATTCAAACCTTTTCAATATCTGAATAACCATTAGTTTTTAGAAAATATAACTTTACATAACTTTTCGTTGTATGGTTTCTTAATACAACGCAAGCTAAAATTAATTAAATATGAATGAAAATAGTTTAACTTTGTTATTGATGTCATATAGAAGCGAGCGGCTTGGGAATTTTTTTTTAAGTTAACATGAATTTATGTCTATTAATCTCTATCTGGCATGAAGTTTTAGACATCACTCTGACATAGATCATTGTTTTTGATTTTACAACGTTGCCTGTTACCGTTATGAACGTATAAAAAGGAAGTAGCAAGATTTTCCTAAAAAAATTGAAATTAAAATTATTTCATATCTTTTAATTTTTTAAGTTAGCATTTATATGTCTATTAATCTTTGTCTGACATGAAGTTTATGCGTCTGTTTGACATAGATTATTGTGTACGTTTTTTACAATGTTGCCTATTTTTTCGTAATGAGCTTATTATAAAAGAGGTTGCATATTTATCCTAAAAAAATATTAGGGTTATGTTATTTCTTTCCATTTTGTAGGTTGAAACGTCGTGTGGCGTTCCACGCCAGATATGTTTTGTATTATTATTGTTGTACAATTCTTATTAGTTTTTCAAGTAATATTATGTTATAAGCTACTGCAATAAATACGATTATAATAAACTGATTGCAGCACAATTTTTAATTGTTCTGTACCTGTCTTCACTTTGATTAACTGGGATAAAATCGGAAACAGTTGAACTAATTTTAATAAAATGGTCATCACTGTTTTTGTATTATTTACCTTTATATCTTCCAACCTACATATGCATATGTAGTTGTAGCAGGTAGTGCAATCTATCTTTTTCACTGTCGCTAAATCGACTTCTTTCCTCTGGTTTGGCAAAGTTTGTGGGTTTTTACATTTATGCCATTGCGGATATATGGATGTACGCGTGTGTACGTGTGTGTGCGCGCGTGCGTGACTGTGTGCGCGTTTTTACAAGTACGCCTGTGAAAGGGGGGAGGGGTGTTGGTTCTTAAGTGTACGGTTCTACCTGAAACTAAATTGAATGATGATATGCTTTAATAAGTTTAACTTTTGTGAAGATGAGTATGAAGAAGAAATATGCTTCGTCACCTAGACAAATGCAGAGGGCAATGGAAGAGGTTCAAAGAGGACCAAACTAAGGTAGACTACCTTAAAATATAATATTGCATGGTTATGTAAAACGTGAAACACGATTTGTTATAAAAATGGGAAGAAATCTTGTTTAATAAGCAATAAGAAAAGGAAACTATAGACTAATTATTGGATCTGGCAAAGTCGTTTTATGGACTTACAACTTGCAACCTGAGGAAATCCGCTTATGAATACGCTGCAAAGAGGGGCTAGCTCAATTGGCATTTAACGTGAAACCCGGAAATTAATGTTAGGGCTCTTGAAGCAACTAGTCTGAATAGAGTAACAATCTTCAATTCTGACGACAGTAAGATATCTTTCAAGAACCTCTTCAAACTCACTTTAACATATTTGTTTGCTTCACACAGAATGTTTACCGTAGACTAGAGGGTCGTAATCACAGTACATAAACCAAGCAAATAGTCAAAACACATGGGTAGTTGGGAACAAGGAAAAACGATGTGTAAGTATTATTGAGCAGTACATCTCCTATGTTCATTTTTTTCGTCTACGCATGACTAGCCTTAAAGAAATTGGACCGATCGGATCAATTTCTCATCTTACTTAGTGGTAATAGCAAGAAGTACCTTAACCTAATTCTTTTTGTAAACGCACCTTTAATCGTTACGTTGGGTACTTGTGTTTATATAAGTAACAGTACGAAGTGATTGTATATAAAATTAAAAGAAAAATTATTTAATTTTACAGTGAATCATTTGAAAATACAATTTATCACATCAGGTCGATTCTATTTACATAAATCGTGAGTAGCTGTCTTTAAATATGCAAGCTATTTTCACATACATACGTTGTAATAATACCACAGATGAACACAAGACAGTACATTTTGAAGAAATTTTGCATGAAAGACCGCCAAAAACGCACTAGACCACTAAAGTTGATGGTTAATGATGGAAATATGATGATTAGTATTTTACGTAAATGTGGATTTAATAGATTTTTATTAATTTTTTTAAATTCACGCCTCATGGATAGAACTCAACATGCAGAGTACAACAGAGTTATATCTGATTCATATGTGGCCTCGTCTGGAGTACCACAGGCTTCGAATCTGGCTCCTTTGCTATTTGCCAAATGTTTTGGAAACTCAATCTCTGGTGTACGCTGACGATTTAAAGATTTTCTCAACAACTGAGTTGAGTTGAGTTGCTTTAGACTTGAAATTCTATTAATTACGTTGAACAATGGTGCCTAAATATTCACATGTCTTTGAATGTGTCTCCTGCACGCGTAAATATATTGCTTATAATTATCGTTACAGTCTTATGCATTACGTCGGGTTAACTGTATTAAAGATCTTGGTGTGACATTTTATTGTAGACTTACTTTCTCAAGTCTCATAGAAAATATTGTTAGTTCAGTAAGCTTCGTAATCAGAACTTGTAAACAATTTTCTAGCACTAATATTCTTCAAAAGTTGTCCCTAGTACGATCAAGGCAGGAATATGCTTCATTAGTCTGGTGCCTGTACTGCAATTGTTATAAATAATAATTGTTAGAATCAGTATAGCGAATAGGTACATGTCCTTTAAGGTTGATCCAGTGTACCAAACTGAGAGGTGTTGCTAACTCAATTCACTTATCAAGATTTTCAATAACTGATTTATGTACACTGCACCAGGATAATTAATTCTTGACTATTTTTATACAAATTACTTAGTAATGTTATCGACTGTGCGTTAGTTTTAAATAAAGTAAGTTTTTGTGTTCCTCGACTAAATGCAAGCTACAGTTATACTTTTTATTTACCTACTTCTAAAATAAATAGTTTGTTACGAGCAGCAGTACATATTACGTGTAATGATGCTAATCATTATACAAGCCACTGTGTCCTATAACATTTTCATTCAATATCTACGAGAAACTATTATTGATAACGTTTAATAGACATGTAAAATAATTAACCTTTTCTTTTTAATTTTTGACCCTTCCACCCAGAACGTAATTATTACCCTTCAAGGTTGTAACGTGGACTCAGTTGTTACGGGACCGTACGGGTTAGAAAAAAAGGTAAGTAACCCTTCAGTTGAAAACGAATAACATAGTGGAACGCCCCAAACCAAGCATCTCAAACCAAAAACCCAAAATTCGAAAAAATAAGCATTCTATTAACTTGAGATATAATCTCTTTGTATTGAATATGACAAATGGGATCATGTGCTGTGTAGCGGCGCAGGCAGTGCAAACCACTAAATGTATGGTTTTTGTTAATTTAGTATGGTAATAAATGTTTGGGTGTCTTGGCTGTACGGTTATAACAGCAGCTTCTGTTTTATACCGTATTGGTAAAGATTAAAAAAGTTAAACTGGGTTTCTATTGCATATGCATAGCATTCAAACTTTCTGAATTTTTAGTGAAATGTGATATCTCGTATATTTGCAGCAATCATTACTGTAGTTGAGTGTATAAAAGCTGAATCGTTTATACGACCTTGATACATATATAGACCACACCTCTAGATGAGTGATCTAGTTATAAATTCTGAAAAAACAAAATTTGTTTTCGGATAAATTCATGTCAACTTATAAATTTTAGAAATTCAGTACCTACATCTGCATAACATAATGAAGTCAAAACCAAATTCTAGTGTGACAGTTGTAAATGCAATTAAGTATTTACAAAAGGGTGGCGGTGTTACAACAGAACAAGTAGTAAAATATTTGAAACCAAAATTTTTACGCTTGGAATCGAGAAATGCCACTTTTGGTATTTGTTCTGGTCTTCGCCTTGGAGTTAAATTGGGTAAAATACGAATTAGCCCTGAAAAATACTATTTAGCATCCACTGAAACTTCTTCAATTAAGAGAATAAGAAATAAGCGTAAATCAAGATCATTAACAACTACAAGCAGATTGTCAAGTCGTGAACAAGACAGAGTGAGAGAGAAGTCTAGGAAAAAACGTAAACGTAAGAGTAAATCAAGTCACGATTCTGGCAGTAGCAGTGGACGTCGAGCAAGCAAAAGAAAACGAAAACATAGCAAACGAAAATCACGAGAATTGTCAGATGAAGCAGAACTAGAAACAAATCCTATTGAACCTTCTTCATCTTTACCTGATAATGATGACAATAATTCTGCGGTAGATAATCCTTGTGTCCAAAATGAAATAATCACACGAAAATATAACCGGAAGTTAAATAAAGAAAAATAAACAAAGCACCAGTCGTTTGTTCCACAGCGATTACATTAAGTAGTTTTTAATCTTGATTTGACAGTAGGTACACCAGTGTAATAGTGTGTGACTTTTCAAAACTTATCGGCTTTTATGTAAAAGTTTTGGTTTATAAAATAAATATTTTTTTGAATTTAATAATATGTTGTTTAATTTGTTAAACATGAAATTAAGAAATTCCACAAAGTAAGTACAAAACATCCAACTTTAACTGTACCGTTGTTTAACTACATTTATTCAGTTTTAGTTTCTAGCTCACTACACCCTGCAACATTTTTTTAATTCTAAAACTTTGAAATAATGTTTACAAATGTGCGAATTATGTTTGATAGGATATGTCAATGGCCACTGGACAACGCAAAAAAACCTTACTTGAAAACAGTTTTCATAACTCACTTTTAGCAGTTTATTTCCTTTTGAGAAAAATTCACTATTAGTGGCTTAAAATAAAATTGGTTTTTTTTTCATTGGGGTTTTATTGAACACGACACACCAAATGAAAATTTTATATCTCATCATACTTCGTTAGAAAATCACATAATATTTTCATTTATGTCGGAATAAGAGCGAGTCTCTAACCTTGCTTCCCTATTACATCGTTCATACACATATTCCAAAAACGTCATTAAAAAATCTTATGTGACCAGCACATAACTTTCTTACGCCTATTTGTAGTATATTAGCAAATAGGGGGAAAAGTTATTCAGTCGCGATACGACAATAGTATAATATGGTAATACAGTACACACTAATTTTCATTAATCACTGTTATTGTCATTAGCAACGGGATTAACAAAATTAAATCATTGTTGTTTTATATATCGTCATGGTATCCGTCAAATACATTCAATCAAGAGTGTTTGTAGAAGAGAACTATTCCCTTTCTCTCTCTTAGACGTTCACACACTTGCGAAAAATCTGGCCGATGGACTTCGGCACACTTTCTCGTATAAGGAAACTAACTGTTTCCCGTAGCAATTCCTAACTCCGTATAACTTGCAATATAATAAGATATACTTACCTACAAAAATTATTTTTTTCTTATTCACCTTATATTTGGCAAGTCACTGTATATTTTACGTATTTGGATAGCATGAGAAATTAGCTTTAAAACACTTTAGATTTCTTTTTGAAACTTTGATATAAAATATTTAAAAAATTTAAAAAACAATTTTTTTTGTTATTTTCGGCAAAACCGGAAGCGCTCAAAATATTTCTATACAGCAGTATAGCAGCTATATATGTCTACTACATAGTCCCTTAATTTTTATCAGAAGCGTTTTTGAGAAAATTAATTTAATAAAAAGGAATTTTAACCCCATAATTAAGTACAAAATTTTATTTTCTTCAAAATATTTACAAACCTTTCGAAAGCATGTACTTTTATTTACAAGATGCGACTTTCAAATTGCAAGTATCTTTTATGGTTTCTTAGTGACAGCGCAAGCGCCGAAATTTACTAAAACCACCATATTGGCAGCCATTTTGAATTTAAAATTAAAAAAAGATATGCTAAACTACAATCATATTTAAAACGGCAGTCGGAGGGATATGTTCCAAAAAGCAAACACTTTTACTCCAGAGGATATTAACAAATTTTGAAGTCTGCGGCAGATGATAAATATCTTCCAACAAAAGTAAGCGTTAAATATTTTAACTAACGTGAACTAACCGTTCTAGATCGCATTAATAATGGGAATAATAGGCGCTTGCCGTTCAATTGAACTATATAACATGAAAATGTTGGGAACAACACTACTTGTTACCGTCCCTAATACAAAACCAAAATTATAACAAAACAAAAATTGGCATGAATTCGTTTATAAAAATGAGTAGAGATTTGCTATTTTTGAAACTACCAGACTCAGAAAGCTAGTTCACACATAGTTTCTGTAGAACTTCGGCTACGATTTTAGTTGATGCAGGTTGTGATCGGTGAATTACAGGATATTAAACTAAATGAAGCGCCAGCATTAAATATAAAAAAAAAATTTCTAAATTTAGAATCAATATAAATGTTAATAAATAAAATTTCCTTATAATTTATGGTTAATATTATAAATGTGAATTCCTCTTAAACTATCGTCTTTTTGACGATAACTATATTAATTAGCATTTTATCAAACAATTGAAAACAAATCATTTACATTTTCATCATATTTGACAACTTAACTTAACATTCACGCCATTCCCTTGCGGGGTAGCCAAAACAATCCCTGCCTCTTATTCATTTTTCATTCACAATCTTTCTCCATGCTTTCCTATCTCCGCATACCTCCTTACCGTCCGCAAGATTCATACATTGTTTCTGGCATGCCCTTTTGTTTTTAAAACTCCTTATCTGTTTCCTTTATCATACGTTCTACTACATTCAGCCAAGTTTTACGTGGCCTCCAGGCTCGGCCTTACCTCTAACCTCATCCACATATATTTGCTTCGTTAATCTTGCGTTGTTCATTCTCTCAATCTGAGCAAACCAACGTAATGTACTACTTTTCCATCATCGCCCTTTCCTCGACAGACGTTGCCATTATGCACTCATTTTTATCTTATCCCTTCTCATACTCACGAAATTTATTTTTCTTTCATGTTTTTTGACATACCCATGTCACACTTCCATACAATACTGATGGGACAAACACGCCACTAAAGATTGCTCGTTCCGCTGCTAGGCTAATGCTTTCGTTTCTCATTATCGTCCACATACTTTCAATCACTTTCCTTCCAGCACCGACCCTTCGTCCAATATCGCTCTCCATTGTACCATCTGCAGCAAACATTCTACCCAGATATACCAGCTCGTTCACTTGCTCCACAATTTCATTTTGCAGGGTAAATGCTCTACGCTCCTTACCATCTTCCTGATTGAACATCACAATCTTAGTTTAGTTCACGTTTACCTTTAGGTCCATGCTCCCACAGACTGTATTAAACTTCCTCAGAGCGGTTTGTAGCTCATCCGCACTGTCACTTAATAAGACTGTATCATCTGCATACACCAAAAGTCATACATTTACGTCACCAACCATTATACCATTTGTATCGGTACATGCTTGTCTAACACATTTATCCATGTATACACTGAACAACCACCGTGACATCACACAGCTTTGTCGCACTACTTGCACAATATTCAAGTATTCACTCACACCTCCTATCACCCTAATACATGCCATGTTCATTTAATATTTCCCACAGCTTCTCCCTATTCACTCTGTCGTATGCTTTCTTCAGATCTACAAACGCACAGTCAGCTTCCTTTTTACCCTTAAACACTTTCCGATTACCTGCTGGAGAGCAACCATCTGATCGACACATCCCCTCCCTGGCATGAAGCCACCCTGGACACCCCAAATATTAGTTTGTGTAGTTTCTCGCACTCTATCAATTAGTAGGCTTCAAAATACTTTACCAGGTACGCTGAGAAAACTTATTCCTCTGTAGTCCTTGCAATCACTCTTGTTCCCCTTACCTTTATACAGTGGTACAATGATCGCGCTCTTCCAATCCCTCGGCACTTGTCCACACATTGAATAATTCACATACTTTTCGTATAAGCTTTGCATCCCCATACTTTAGCATTTCACCAGTTATTTCATCTACGCCTACTCCCTTGTCGTTTTTCAACCTTGCTACCGTTTTCTCTACCTCATTTATCTCAATATCCTCAGTTTCATTTACCATTTCTTCTACATTCTCCTTATTTAACCATCAAATCGAGAGTATTGTTAGTTCAGTAGGCTTCGTAATCAGAACTTGTAAACAATTTTCAATACTCCTAAATGGTTGTATTTCTCCCTAGTACGATCGAGGGTACTGTACTTGTTACAAATACTTGTTAGCATCAGTACAGCGAATTACAATCTGTACTTTAAGGTTGAGCGAGTGTACCATACTAGAGGTGTTGCTAACTCGATTCTCTTATCAAGATTTTCAATAAGTGATTTACACTGTAGCAGGACAATTAATTCCTTGCTACTTTTATAGAAATTACAAGTCAATGTGGCTTTAATGTAAATGCCGATAAGAATTTCATTCAAAATCTACGAGCAACTGTTATTGATAATGTTTAATAGGCATGTAAAATAATTAACCTTTTATTTCTAATTTTTGACCTGATTCCACCCAGAACGTAATTATCACCTTTCAAGCATCGAACGTGGACTCAATTGTTGCGGGGCCGTACGGGTTAGAAAAAATAGTAAATAACTCTCCAGTTGAAAGCCATGTACAGGGTGGCCAACTAAGAATGCGAGGTACTGTATCTGGGAAACTATCCATCGTAGAGGTTTGCGCAAAAAAAGTTACTACTAAAACGGCCAATACAAAAACCTGGAAAATATTTTCAAGTTTCTGAAATGGCCGCTAGGGGGCGTAACTGCAATCTTGAATCTACAGTCACTAAATAACCCACAGTAGCGCAAGGTTATGTTCCAATGCGTAGGAAGGAAAAGTGAGAGAGAAAGCTCATATTAACCCCAAAATGGCGTCATTTCGTGTTAAACATCAGGAGTGTATGGTGAGGTTTTGAGGTTATGCGAAATTGTGTCATATTGTGTTAAGTTAAAATGCCTAATTATATTATTTATAACTGTAAGAACAGTACTTCCAAAGGTTTTCGTTTATTTAGAATACCTAGTGGAGATCGCAATACAGGTAGAAGACAGCTGTGGTGTGATTTAATTGCACGTCCAAATATTTATCGTGATGCAAGAATTTGTCAGGTATGTATACACAAAAAATTGCAATTTACTAGTATTTTATCTAATAAGGTATCAATTACAACGCTGGAATAACACATTTGTTTTGTAGTGTCACTTTTCGGATGCCCAGTTTGAAAGTTTACGAATGGATGGTAGAAAATTCTTAAACAGAATGCTTGGCCTGATCTTTTAAAACAACACACTATTAATGATCCTGGAACCAGTAAGCGAATTGTAGAAGAATATTCCAATTCAACTAATTTGGATAATATTAATGTGCAAAGTACAATTTCAGGAAATAAAATAAATGGTAATACTTCTACACGTTATATAAGTAAAATAAAATTAATTATTGTTTTGTTTAGATGAATCATTTCGGCAAGAAGAAGACATGACTATTTCTTCAGATGAAGAAGCTTTGAATGTAAGTGATAACGAATTATTACACGAAAACGATTCATTGGAAAATTGTACCTATCTTGTTGAAAAATTAAAAAAAGAGCTAAAAGCTGCATTGCGGAAGTGTTCCAATTATGAGAAAAGGTTGAAACAAAAGCAGCTTACAAACTTGGAAAAGATTTTTAATGGAGATCAGTTGGAATTTCTAGAAACTGATAAACGTAAAGGTACAATGTGGTCAGAAGATACCATAACTAGGGGGTTAAAACTCTATATGGCTTGTGGAACAGAAGGTTATAAAGAAATTCTTCGGCACAACCTTCCATATCCAAGTATTCGTACACTACAACATCGAATCAGAAATTTAAAATTTAAAGCAGGTGTATTAGAAGAAGTATTTGAAGTCTTGAAGCTTAAGGTTAGTATATGCATGTTCTAATAGCTAATACTATATTATAATGACATGTATTTTGGTATTGTGTTCTACAGGTCGATAACTTCAAGCCAGAAGAGAAGCATGCAACACTAATCTTTGATGAAATGGCTATTAAGCCAGGGCTACAATTTGACACTTCTGTATCTATGGTGATTGGTAAACCAACGATGACAACTTCCATTGGCCAAGATGCATCAAATCAATTAGCGACTCATGCATTAGTCTTCATGTTGGCAGGAGTTTCTCAAGGTGGAAACAAATTGTAGGGTACCATTTCACAGCAAATTCTTTTAATGCGAACGAACTGTTTGACACAATTGCAACAATAATTAGAAAATGCCATGATATCAATATAACAATCCACGCTGTAGTATCTGACATAGGGCCCCAAAATCGTAGCCTGTGGAAAATCCTCAACATTGTAGCAGGAAAACACAGCAAAATTAACAACCACATTGAACACTTTTGTCTGCCCAATGAGAAGATATTTTTCGTACCGGACCCTGTGCACGTGTTCAAAAATATTGCTGCGGCAATTACTAAAGGCTACAACTTTGTTTTAGATGATTCAATAGTACAAAAGTATAATTTACCATGTAATGTTGCATCAGTTGAACCCATTAAAACTATATATGAATTAGAAAAGAACGATGTACTGAAATTGTGTCCACGGTTAAAAGAAAATGTGATTAACCCATCACATTTTGATAAGATGAATGTAGGTTTAGCCGTAGCATTAATTAATAATGATGTTGCTGCAGGTATTTTGTACTACATTTCACAAGGCAAAATAGATGCAAAACATGGAACAACAGCGTGGTTGTTGCAGCAATTCCATAAATGGTTGAAACTGATGACGGGGCGATATCACGGTTTAGCCCTATCTTTATACAATAAAGAAAATTATGATGAAGCTATCTATTTTTAAATTCAATGAAAATATCACTTACAACATGAGTATCGGTGGTTCATGGAAGCCATTTCAAAGTGGGATTGTGCTGAGTACGGAATCGGCAATTCATTTTCAAGCACTTTATTTAGAAAAGTACAACTTTGATTATGTGATGCTGGGTCGATTGACACAAGATTGCCTTGAGAATGCCTTTTCTTCAATAAGATCGAGACAACCTATACCAGATGCACGATTGTTTAAAGTGCCTCTACGGTTAGTCTGTTTAGCGCAGTTTGAAGGCAGTTTAAAAACAGCAACTACAGCCAAGACGAATCCAATCACCTTATAAAATATTGTGATGAACTCAATAAAACTTTACATCAAATGAAAACGTTGAAAACACACTAATCAATGAAGTGAATGAAGACAGTGAGTGTATCTTTGCTAATTCACATGACTTGCAAGTCGCTGTGTACTACTTACTTGGCTGTGTAATACATAAAATAAATAAGCACTATAGTAATTGTGCAACATGTTACAATTCTGTTAAAACAATACCGACTAACACAACTAGCATAAATATTTTTACTAAATTAAGAGAATTTAAAAAAAATTGTTTGGTTCATCCAACTTTAGAATTATTTCAATATATTTGTAAAGTGGAGATGGAATTCAGGGCTAATGAAACTGCTCGCAAATAATTCTCTGACAATAGAAAATTTTCTACATTTTGTGCAGAGCAAGTTTTCACATCCTGATATTCCAACTTGTCATGATTTATTTACAAAATATTAAAATTGTATGTTTCTTGTCGGATGTTCTTCACATTGAAAGATATCACTCTAAAACAAAAAATGTTATTGCTGCCTGCAACAATAGTAGCAGAAGTATCGCTATGCGCGAATGTTTAAGATGAATAAAACTACTTTTTTCTCATTAAATGGATCTTTTTTCTTTTAAAACATGTGAAAATACCTCTACCTCTACGTCCTAACAAACTCCAGTTGTTTAAATGCAAACTACCAGAACAAATATTTGAATTTTGAAATTACCTTTAATTTTAAATTTTTAAATAAACCGCGCAAAAATTAACCCCAAAATGGAAGACGTTGCGCTACTGTGGGTTATTTAGTGACTGTACTTGAATCTAAAAAAGTGATGTTTCTGTGAATTCTGCTATATTAACCTAATAAAAAAAATAACTGATCTTTAAAGTCGAGGATAATCTGAACTTTTTTTGTTTGGCACTTTTTGAGGTATGTCTAAAATAAAGTGGTGGGGGGTATTCCTTTAATAACCCCCTGTATCTTCGAAACGGTTAATTTTCGCAAAAAAATTACATGCATTGGTATGACTTTTTTTCATGAACAAGTAGCTAAATGATGCCTAAACAAGCTCGCGAAAACCGCATCTCGATATCTTGTTCCTAATCTAAAATATCGGCCAAAGAAAACTTTATACGAGAATACCTTAAATTTTTATTTTTTTTAACTATATTTTTCTGGAATTCTTTCTATTATGTAAGTTGTGGCCCTAAAAAGGATCGATTTAAAGGAGGAAGGTTTTTAATGCCCCCGTAAATGCTCGAAATGCTGACCATGATCCTGTGCATTTCTGAGGCCTCTTATCGGTAGACAAAACTGCAGCTTCAATTTTGGCTCTGAATAGGTTACCCAGAAATTGCGATTTTAAATGTTTGTAAATTTATTCACCAGAATAAAATCACCCTTTTTGAAATTACTACGGCCAAGTAAGCAATGCTAAAAGTTAACGAAAGCCTATTTTTGTTTGTTTAAATGCATATTCACTATGGATATATACGAAAAATACAATTAATAGAAGCAGGCAATGGAAACAGATACCTAAACAAATCACACATAACCCTCAAATTGCCAATAGATGTCAATACTTTCGCGTTACTTGAGCAATTTTTGTGCTTTCAAAATGCGTTTCACGAATAATGAAGCTGTTGATATGCTTGCGGTTTATTTTGAATGTCTTCAGAATGCCGCAATAGCTAAAAGAGTTTACGCGGCTCGATATCCAAATCGGCGTCCTTGCGATGTAAGATTTTTTCCCCGATTAGTGGCGAGCTTACGAGCCAATGGTAGTTTTCGGCCTACGTTTCAACGGCAAAGAATTGGAAGAACACAAGAAAATATTAACCGTGTGCTGGGCTATATTGAAGGAAATCCTCATGTTAGCACAAGAGCATTATCCACTGAGTTGGGCATATCACGGACAACGGTTAAAAATATTTTGAAGGGCAATAGGTAAGTTCTAATGGCCATCAAAATATATAGGTATTCGTTTAACCTTTTTTTTTAATTACTTTAAGAATGCACCCATATCATGTCGTTTTGCATCAGTCCTTGAAGGAGGAAGATTTTGATCGAAGGTTAGACTATTGCCATTGGATGTAAGGTTATGACACGGGAAAATAGAGAATTTTTATTTCAAATTCTTTGGACCGATGAAGCCACCTTCAGTAGTGACGGGAGAGTCAATCTGCACAATATGCATTATTGGTCTGCAGAAAATCCCATTGGTTGCGTGAAGTTCAGCGCCAAGGACGTTGGAGTTTAACTGTATGGTGTGGCATACTGGGAGGCAGAATTAATTGGCCATATTTTTTCGAGCAACCCCTAAATGGCAATGTATTTCTTGACTTTTTGGCCAATCAATTACCGTTGATGTTGGAAGATGTGCCTCTGAAAACAAAGAAAAAATTGTTTTTGCATTTGGATGGTTGCCCAGCACATTTTGCTATTAATGTGCGAGAGCATATTAATGCAGTATTTCAAAAGCGGTAGATTGGAAGAGGGTCTGTTTCCATGGCCTCCGCGATCGCCAGACTTAACTTGCCTCGATTTTTATTTATGGGGGCGCTTAAAGGACATCGTGTTTCGGACTCAACTTACTACTAGAGAAGATATGAAAAACCGGATTCGTAACGCAATACGTAACATACCGAGAGCCGAAATTGAAGCTGCAGTTTTGTCTAGTCATGAGAGGCTTCAGCAATGCATAGAGAGCGATAGTCAGCATTTCGAGCATTTACGGGGGCATTAAATATTACATCATAGAAACAATTGGCTCGTAAGCTCGCCACTAATCGGGAAAAAACTCTTACATCGCAAGGACGCTGATTTGGATATCGAGCCGCGTAAACTCTTTTAGCGATTGCGGCATTCTGAAGACATTCAAAATAAACCGCAAGCATATCAACAGCTTCATTATTCGTGAAACGCATTTTGAAAGCACAAAAGTTGCTCAAGTAACGCGAAAGTATTGACATCTATTGACAATTTGAGGATTATGTGTGATTTGTTTAGGTATCTGTTTCCATTGCCTGCTTCTATTAATTGTATTTTCGTATATATCTATAGTGAATATGCATTTAAACAAACAAAGATAGGCCTTTCGTGTAACTTTTAGCATTGCTTACTTGGCCGTAGTAATTTCAAAAGGGTGATTTTATTCTGGTGAATAAATTTACAAACATTTAAAATCGCAATTTCTGGGTAACCTATTCAGAGCCGAAATTGAAGCTGCAGTTTTGTCTACCATAAGAGCCTCAGAAATGCACAGGATCATGGTCAGCATTTCGAGCATTTACGGGGCATTAAAACCTTCCTCCTTTAAATCGATCCTTTTAGGGCCACAACTTGCATAATAGAAAGAATTCCAGAAAAATATAGTTAAAAAAATAAAATTTAAGGTATTTTCGTATAAAGTTTTCTTTGGCCGATATTTTAGGTTAGGAACAAGATATCGAGATGAAGTTTTCGCGAGCTTGTTTAGGCATCATTTATCTATTTGTTCACGAAAAAAGTCATACCAATGCATTTAATTTTTTGCGAAAATTAACCGTTTCTGTCGGAATGTCGAACAAAGCCCTCTAGCGACGACATGTGAAACTAACAAAACTTTGTTATTTTAACATTTGTAGCCCAAGAAAATCTCTTTTCAACGCGCCCAACGGATCAGCTGTTTCGAAGATACGGGGGTGATTTAAGGAAACATTTGAATACCCCCACCACTTTATTTTTAGACATACGTCAAAAGTGCCACACAAAAAGTTCAGATTATCCTCGACTTTAAAAGTCAGTATTTTTGTATTAGGTTAATATAGCAGAATTCACAGAAACATCACTTTTTTAGATTCAAGATTGAAGTTACGCCCCCTAGCGACCATTTCAGAAACATGAAAATATTTTCCAGGTTTTTGTATTGACCGTTTTAGTAATAACTTTTTTTCCGCAAGCCTCTACGATGTATAGTTTCCCAGATACACTACCTAGCATTCTTAGTTACCACCCCGTACATAGTGACACACCCGTAACATAATTTTATTCATTTGTGGGGTATGTCCTGCTCCAGAAAGACTCTCACCAAGCACCTCAAAGCAAAAATCCGAAACTCGAAAAAATAAGCATTCTACAATTTTTGACTGTGTATTGCAAAATTTAGCCATAAACTTTTTGTGAGCTCCTCAGATTCGGATACGGAAACGAACCATCATATGTTAGGAATCTGGAAAGAATAATAAGACATAATAAGACATTGTTTCGTACAAGAAAAGTTTCAAAAGATTGAACTGGCTGTCTATTGCATAGCGTTCAAACTTTCTAAATACACAATTTTTAGTGACATATGATATCTTGTATAATGAAATTATTGTGTCATACAAGCTTTGCTGCACGAGCTTGCAGCAATCATCACTTACCGTAATTGAGTGCATAAAAGCTGTACACATGTAACATGTATCGATCACGCCTAGTGATCTAGTTAGAAATTCTGAAAAAACAAAATTTGTTTTCAGATAAATTTGTGTCAACATAAATTTTAGTAGTTCGGTACATCTCTATAACATAATGAATTCTAAACCAAATTTTAGTGCAGATATTGTAAAAGCAATTAAGTATTTACAAAAGGGTAGCGGTGTTACAATAGAACAAGTTCTAAATTATTTGAAACCAAGACTTTTACGCTCGAAATCGAGAAATTCCGCGTTAGGTATTTGTTCTGGTCTTCGCCGTGGAGTTGAATTGGGTAAGATTCGAATTAGCCCTGAAAAATACTATTTAGCAACCAGTGAATCTTCTCCAATTAAGAGAATCAGAAATAAGCGTAAATCAAGATCATTAACAGAATCTGAGTATAGTAGAAGCAAAAGAAGATCGTCAAGTCGTGAACAATATAGTGTGATAGAGAAGTCCAGGAAAAAACGTAAACGTAAGAGTAAGTCAAGTCACGATTCTGGCAGTAGCAGTGGACGTCGAGCAAGCAAAAGGAAACGAAAACATAGCAAACGAAAATCACGAGAATTGTCAGATGAAGCAGAACTAGAAACAGATCCTATCAAACCTTCTACATCTTCACCTGATAACGATGGTATTGCGGTAGATAACCCTTGCGTCGAAAATGAAATAATCATACGAAAATCTAGCCGAAGTTAAATAAAGAAAAGAAAAGCTCCAGATTATTCCACAGCGATCATACTAAGTAGTTTTAATCTCAAAATCACAGTACACCAGTGACATAGTGATTGACTTTTCAAAATTTATTATAGGCTTTTATATTAAAATTTTAATTGAAACAATAAATATTTTTTTGAATGTAATAATATGTTGTTTAATTTGTTAAACATGAAATTAAGAAATTCCACAAAGTAAGTACGAGTACAAAACATTACAGTTTAACTTTACTGTTGGTTAATTCCACGTATTCAATTCTGGTTTCTAGTACACTATTGAGACGGTTATTTACCTAACTAGTTCAGAAAGTTAACTTTCCCGCATGAGCAGTTTGTTTCCAGCACAACCGCAGGGAGTGCTGCATTTAGTGCGAATTCGGGAAAATATATTCCGAACAAGTTAGGTACAAACTCTTTTGTAACGAATAAAATTAAAAACAAATAATTTAACATTGTTGGTTTTTTATTCTAAATGGATTGATAGCATAGCCGGCATTGTTGTTACGGTTACATGTCACCAAAATTCAAATGAGTCGCTATTTTCTTTAAAATGATGTTTGTTAAATTTGTGAAAATGGGCGATTCGAAGAAATTCTGACGCCACCTGATGTTAAAGAAGCAGTCATTAAGGCAGCATTGAATTTGCTTCCTCAAAAATTCAAGTAAGTTATATGGCCAACTATAAGAAGTTTCTTGATTGGTGTAAGAAGAAGAACGTGACAAATTTTTAGAAAATTGTTTGTCGGCCTTTTTCCAAGGATACAGTCAAAAATCAACGTAGTCTATTTATTCAATGATAAAATTGGGTTTAGTGGTCTAGAAAATGTCAATATTTCAAAGTTTTATAAATTAATTGCATTTAGAAAAAGAGCGACAGAAACAACAAACCTCAAAGATCTGCCGTGTTGGACGATACAAAATTTCAAAATTTATAGATGAAGCACCTGATTCGTCCTACCTGATGATGAAGGTAATAAATTACTCGTCATTTGTACATTTTTATAAACATTTTAAATATTGCCTTTAGATAGCTCTAATATTAGGTATTTCTGGTGCATTAAGAAGGTAAGAACTGTGCAAAATGAAGCCTGCTGATATTGAGTTTCGAAATGAAGTGGTAGTAGTTACTATTCCAGAAACCAAAACAGTCATTCCCATGTCATTTGCCATCACAAGCCCTTCATGGATCGATAAACTAAAAATGTACCAATATAAGAAAACCAACCACTTACGCTTTTTCCGAACTTACCTTAATGGAAAATGTATAAACACTCCAGTGGTTATAAAACAATTGGACATACACTGGTCATAGTTTTCGCAGAAGTTCAGCAATTTTGTTGGAAAATCGTGGAGAGGGTTGGTTGGAATTAAACTTTAGGGATTGAAATCATCAGCAGTTTGTGAATCACACATTCAAGATTCTCTACGTAATAAAATTAAACTATCCAAAAGAATGCAGGCACCGCAGCCTTCGCACTTAGCAACAGATGGCCCATCAACATCATCTACCACATTCAACATTCACAGGTAAAACCAAGTATCTACCACAATTACGCAACAGAGCATTTAATCAGTTCCAGGGTAGAAATTAAAGCTTGTAGTAACTGCACCATAAATGTTCGTGTTCATCTGAAGAACATTAAGATTTTTAATTTGATATTAGTTAATTACTTACCTATACCATTTTGTTAATTTCAATAATAAAACCATTATTTCTTGTGTTATCGGTTGGTAATGTGAGGTTGGTTTACACTTATCTATCTTATCGAGTTATGATTGAGCGACCGACGTACGTGCGCTTTGAGCAAGACTTACATTTTAATTATTATTTGTTTTAAAATGAAAATACTAACATAAATAGTAATAAATATATATCAATATCAAAATATTGCCTTGTAGCGTTCGTTATATCAGTAGTATTTCAATTTTGCTACCAACCATACAACGTGATTACCCTAGTTTCTGTTGCAAAGTAAAGAACACTGCAGTGGAAAACAAGTTTTCGGAGTATCGGGAGTAACCGGAAATACCTATTTTAAAGCTATGAGTACAAAAACTGTTTACTATTTACACCCTGCAACATTTCTTAATTCTTAGAAATAGCGTTTAAAATGTGCGAATTATGTTTGATAGGATATATCAATGGCCTTATTTAAAAACTAATTTTCTACATTCAATGGTTTTCATAATTCACTTTTAGCAATTTATTTCCTTTTGAAAAATTCACTAGTAGTGGCTTAAAATAAAATTCGTTTTTTTCATAAGGTTTATTAAACGCGATAGATCAAAGTAAAGTTTATACCTTACCTTACTTCGTTAGAAAATCAAATAATTCTTTCAATTATCTCGGAAAAAGAGTGAATGCCTAACCTTGGTTCCCTATTACATCGTTTATACAAATATTAGTATAACGTCTTTAAAAAATCTGAGTACTTAACTTTCTTACGCCTATATTAGCAAATTGGGGAAAAGTTAATTAGTCGCGATACGGATATTTTGCATACATGCTCTTATATTAAACGTACTACACAATATAGTCAATTAAATATAAAATATATATATATATATATATATATATATATATATATATATATATATATATATATATATATATATATATATATATATATAAAACACGGACACCTTGCCCGCAATCTTGGATTTTGTGTATTTTCCCACCACTTTTTTTAAACGCCCACCGCCCACGTGGGATCGTATTTTTCACTTGAGAATAAAAAATTTAATCTGTTATTAATTAGCCCCATTTTTATCAAAGGACTGTACAATTATTATTACATTTTTTTAATCCCATCTACAGGTTGTGACCTAACTTATTTATGCATTGGGGTTGTAATAAGGGGCTGTAGTCTTGTAAGACGGTAATCTGTGCACGGGCTTCTTAATATGTGTTTATTATTATTAAACAGTTATACAACTTCATTATGAATGGAAAGTGTCAATCAATCGTCGACATTGCGTTAACAAACATTTTAAAATTTGCTGCTGCAAAAAACATTAAGGTCTAATTTAAATATTAGATTAAATAATGATAATCATTTCTATGCTGATGCAATAGCGCTTTTCTTTATAAGACCACGTGAGGATCGTATTTTGGTCTATTTTGTTAAGCTAATAAACAATTGGATTATTTTTGATATTAAAGCAGCTAATCAGGATAAAGATAACATATACAGTTGATTTTAAATACGCTGTTAAATTCTATATAATGATAGTAAAACAGTTAATGGGTATTGCGTTACCAGTTAATTAACTTATTATACAAAAGTGAATGTACGATTTCGCAATTGGACGTAAACAATAATAATAAACACCGTACATATAGAGATGCAATGCAATTGCGAAGCTGTTATAATTAAATTAAATTACTAATTAATTTAGAATAAAATGTCTATCAAACCGTCAACAGCCAAAACTAAATATATATTTGCGCAAACAGGTTGTTTAATATTGTGATGTATGCAGCAAATTGCCTGTGTCCTCTTCTTTAAGCTAGATTTCGCCTCTATATTATTTTACATACATAAAAGTTCTGTCTCATCAGAAACACAGTCAGAAAAACGGGTTTAGATTTTATAATCAGGTTAAGCATGCATGCTGACCGCTTATTAGAGTACTATTTTTACATTTTTGGGTTTTACCAATAATGGGATTGGCATACCATCAGATAAGTCTATTTTACACAAGCTCTGCCTTAGCAGAAATACCTGCCAAAAGGAATTTAGATTTATAAATAGGCCCCTAGGAAAGATATTAGAGCGCGGTTACAGAAAAAGCAGCGTACATAAACCTGTAGTGAGAAATTTACTCGAAACAGGTACATTGTGGGTAAGATTTTTTGAGTTATGACAGGGGGTCTTTGCGATATGAGAAATGTAAGTAAATATGACTGGTATAAATATATACTGACGGTCATCGATGTATTTTTAGCAAGATGGCGTGGACACGAGCTCTGTAGCTGAAAAACTACATGTTCTATAATCGATGTATTTTCGGTTATTTTCAAAGATGCGAAAATATACCTCAAAGTATACAGACGGATAAGGGCAAGGACTTTATTGCGAAAAGTGTTCCGCAATTCTTTAACAAACACCAAATCCAATCATATAGGCAAAATTTAGCGATGCGATGCTTTCATATAGGTAAGAATCGCACTAACGGGATTAGAGTTAATGCGAAAGTCAATAACCTTTACACATTACCTCTCTCAAGGCTTTATTTGCGGTAAAACCTACAATACATCGTTTAGGCAACTGGCCCAGGAAGACATTATCCGATAATTTTCGCTGTATGCCCACAGGTATAATTAGCACTTTTGCTTCGGTCCTAGTAACAGTCGTTTGCTGCAGTTGTTTCTAAGGCTTTAGCGCGCAATTATAATGGTGGGATTGATTCGTATACGTCTCACCAGTAAACTAGTGTCCATAATCCCGTCTTGTAATTCGAACCGTGCGTCGCCATTAGACTAAAGGTATCTCTTGATCGTACAAATTTAACTTTAACTCAACACCACTTATGAGAAACTTTTCCTGATTTAATAAATCCTAGTGCACGTGACCAATCATCTCAATCTGTTTGCTGGTCGCTGCAAGTACTTGACGTTTCGAGAGACCGTTATTTGCATGTCTGATATAGGTAAAATTTCGCGACGCGAGGCTTTTGGCGAAGGCTGTTTCGGCTATCCCCACTCCAACCCTCTCCGAACATAACCGAGATTGTAAGATAAGTGTAGGGCGTCGAAACTTGTTCTCGGGTCTTCGCCCCTTGTCGTGATCGCAACTTGTTCGTGGGCCTTCGTGTATTGGCGGAAAATTTGGATTTGTATTACAACAAGAAGCCTAATGCTAACTTGTAATACAGGTGTAGGGTTGCACAACTTGCTTTCTGGGCATTGCCCCTCGTCTAGGCCCCATTGGCGGAAAATTTGAATTTGTATCTAAGTTTCTGCAGGTTATGGCTGGAAATATGAATTTGTATTGTAATAAGGAGTATAATGCTAACTTTTAATACAAATGTAGGACTTAGCATCTTACTCTCAGGCTCATGCCCTCGACCAAAAGTTTGAATTTATTTTCGGTGCCATCTGTGAGGGGAAATTTGAACTTGTATTATATTCAGGGGGCCCAATGATAACTTATAAAGCAGACATAGGGCTTCGCAACTTGTTTTCGGGTCTTAGCCCCTGGTCCCTTGGTGG